>CM064566.1:56583925-56603925 GCA_032716605.1 Paralithodes platypus | reverse complement strand
AAATTGTGCAGAGTGCCAAGCCCACTGAGTCCAATTAAAAAGGGTTACAAGTGATTGCATTCGTAGGTGCTCAGGCCATTAATTAGATCTAAGGCTAGCATTTATACCACTCTTAGACCATGTCTGTACCGGTGACTTATATATATTTTATTTTAGCTATATGTAGACGATATTGTGCAGTTTAAGGGTCAAGTGAGATAGTTCGAAGCCTGTTAATTGCTGGAGGCTATTATGAAACTGAATAAAATCGTCTAATAGCAGCCAGCATAAAGTTAAAAGGACGGCACCGGTACTGAAAGGGTTAAAATCATTCTTAATACAGCAAATCATCTCATTCCAATTGTCTTTAAGCCACTCTCGCTTAGACCACTAATATCTTATAAACTATTAAGATAGTGTATAGATAGATAAATTAATAGACAAACGACATCTTTTAGGTAAACTACATCTTTTATCCAAGACGTTTCGTACTAAAGACATTGAGAGACCAAGATGTTTCATACCCAAAGATTTCATGACTGTGGATTTGTAACCAAAAAATGTCATACCTAATACATTCTTACAACCTTTTTGTTTTGGGTCACGTATTTCGTTTTGTGTCTGGCATGCAAAGTGGTGTCCTATCTAGCTTATTCAGTTTCAGTCTCATTCTACCTCTCTAACTTCAAACACCGGATATGGGGTATGTACAGTCGCGCCAATAAGTCATGTCTCGGCACCAAGTATGTTTTGATCAATAATTGGTATCAGCCATATCTAAGCTTCATTTCCTCATATCGAGTGAAATAGACAAACATGTTCCTACACTTACCCACCCTATCCAACATCTGACAGACATTAAGGGGAGGCAGACCGTTTGTTTGGTCTATTAATTCATTTATTCATATATTTATTTTAGTTTCCTCCCTAGACCTCCATCAAGCATAGAAAAACACCCCCTAGACAGATAAATGTGTACATTTTTCGGTAGAAAAATTTCCCGGCCGAAGGCCGGTTCCTTTTAAAATTGCAGGCTCGCTATCGCTCGCCAGGAAAAAATCGACACCTAAATGGCACGAAAGGTCTTAATATTGACAACGAAATGGGGCGAAAGGTGTTAAAATCGCCAAACTAATGGGCCGAACGTCTTATAATCTCAAAACTAGTGGGGCTAAACATTAGGAAGAAGGGGGTCCAGAAAAACGGTCTGCCTCCCCTTAAGACAGCACAGAGCACAGAGCTGGGACATGACTTATTAGCGCCACCGTACCTGAGTGTATATATACACATGCATACATACAAACCACACACAAAGCGGTAACACATCGCGATACGTCGAAGCCAACCCGAAAATACCCCCTTGAGTTCCACAGAGCTAGCAAAAACGCACCTAAATGCTCGCGAATAATATTTAGGGAGAGATGAGCCGTTTCCTGAAGGCTTGAGTTACGAGAAGGGAGCAAAGAGTGTAAATGCTACCAGATGCGACTTAAAAGAAAGGGACCTGATTCATCCTCCTTGGCGAGGCTTAGTGGTGTGTGAGTGAGAGAGAGAGAGAGAGAGAGAGAGAGAGAGAGAGAGAGAGAGAGAGAGAGAGAGAGAGAGAGAGAGAGAGAGAGAGAGAGAGAGAGAGAGAGAGAGAGAGAGAGATAAGAACCATGGTAACATATGTTCCTTTAGCCTGTAAAATCGTTTTGTAACAGAGAGAGAGAGAGAGATTATATGTTCCTTTAGCCTGTACAATCGTTTTGTAACATGTCACAATGTTACTGAAGTGACCATTTATTTTCAAACCAAGTATAAAAGAGAGAGAGAGAGAGAGAGAGAGAGAGAGAGAGAGAGAGAGAGAGAGAGAGAGAGAGAGAGAATAGAGGTGTTTGAGAATCAGTGAACAAGTGAATGAAAAATATGATTTATTAAAGGGGAACCCAACACCAGTAAATGAAATAAAGGAAGGGATGACAAAGGAAGTGAACAGAACAGAAAACAAATATATCCCGACGAAAGAAAATGGGTTAAGGAAATAGAAAGAGGAGAAAGAAAAAGTGAAATAAAAAGAAATTGCCAAAGGAACTGAAAAGAGGAGGACGAGAAAGTGAAGATAAAAGGAAATAAAGATAGAAACTGCGACGTAATAAATGGGAAAATATGTTAGATAAATATATGAAACGAAAAGAAAGAAAACATGTATTAACCCCATGTGGCCAGAGGAAGGTGTTTTTCATTTCATTAGTTTGGAAATTATAAGACTTTTCACATCATTAGTTTGGCGATTATAAGATGATTCACCCCATTCAGGTGTTGATTTGTTCGATACCTTAGAAGAATCGGCCTTCGGCCGGAAATTGTATTCTATCGAGAAAACAAAATCAAATTTAATTTGACGGGGATCTGGGTGGGCATTTGACGGGGATCTGGGTGGGCATTTGACGGGGATCTGGGTGGGCATTTGACGGGGATCTGGGTGGGCATTTGACGGGGATCTGAGTGGGCATTTGACGGGGATCTGGGTGGGCATTTGACGGGGATCTGGGTGGGCATTTGACGGGGGTCTGGGTGGGCATTTGACGGGGATCTGGGTGGGCATTTGACGGGGATCTGGGTGGGCATTTGAAGGGGTTCTCGGTGGGAATTTGACGGGGATCTGGGTGGGCATTTGACGGGGATCTGGGTGGGCATTTGACGGGGATCTGGGTGGGCATTTGACGGGGATCTGGGTGGGCATTTGACGGGGATCTGGGTGGGCATTTGACGGGGATCTGGGTGGGCATTTGACGGGGATCTGGGTGGGCATTTGACGGGGATCTGGGTGGGCATTTGACGGGGATCTGGGAGGGCATTTGACGGGGATCTGGGAGGGCATTTGACGGGGATCTGGGTGGGCATTTGACGGGGATCTGGGTGGGCATTTGTTTTGTTTGAATGAAGTCTGGGAAAACATGTTGTTTTAACTCAGGACACAAACTAAAATATGTGTAAAAAACAAATAACATAGCTATATATATATATATATATATATACATATATACAGTATATATAAACAAATTCAACCGGAGTAAAATCGTCTAATATCAGCCAAAATTAAGTGGAAGAGCGACCTGGAAGACTAAAAGGGTTAACAACAAATGAAAGTAAGGCCTGGGATATCTGGTGAATACTGTGGATGAACGAGAGAGGGAAATGGAGGGGGAAGTGTGTGTGTGTGTGTGTGTGTGTGTGTGTGTGTGTGTGTGTGTGTGTGTGTGTGTGTGAGAGAGAGAGAGAGAGAGAGAGAGAGAGAAATGTGAGAGTTAGAGAGAACGAAAACAGGAAGTGTGGATTGAACCGACCGAGAGATAAGACCGAACGCACTGCCCTAAGAACAGTGTTTCCTAAACTGAATGAAATCGTCTAATAGTAGCCAGAATAAAATGTCAAAACGCGATATAATCTTCAAGGGGTTAATTAAATTCCTTTTAAACTTTATATAAACAAAACGTTTTCCAAGTTAATCTCTTCAGTATTTTAATTACAAGATTTTATTCATTTCTATTCAAAATGTTCTTTAGGAAATTTTAAATCTTTGCCATCAGAAATAATATGCTGGTGTGTGAAATAATATGCCGGTGTGTGAAATAATATGCTGGTGTGTGAAATAATATGCTGGTGTGTGTATGCTGGTGTGTGAAATATATGCTTGTGTGAAATAATATGCTGGTGTGTGAAATAATATGCTGGTGTGTGAAATAATATGCTGGTGTGTGAAATAATATGCTGGTGTGTGAAATAATATGCTGGTGTGGAAATAATATGCTGTGTGAAATAATATGCTTGTGAAATAATATGCTGGTGTGTGAAATAATATGCTGGTGTGTGAAATAATATGCTGGTGTGTGAAATAATATGCTGGTGTGTGAAATAATATGCTGGTGTGTGAAATATATGCGTTAAATAATATGCCGGTGTGTGGAAATAATATGCTGGTGGGGAAATAATATGCTGGGTGTGGTGAAATATGCCGGTGTGAAATAATATGCTGGTGTGTGAAATAATTGCTGGTGTGTGAAATAATATGCTGGTGTGTGAAATAATATGCTGGTGTGTGAAATAATATGCTGGTGTGTGAAATAATATGCTGGTGTGTGAAATAATATGCTGGTGTGTGAAATAATATGCTGGTGTGTGAAATAATATGATGGTGTGTGAATAATATGCTCTGGTGTGTGAAATAATATGCCGGTGTGTGAATAATATGCTGGTGTGTGAAAATATGCTGGTGTGTGAAATAATATGCTGGTGTGTGAAATAATATGCTGGTGTGTGAAATAATATGCTGGTGTGTGAAATAATATGCCGGTGTGTGAAATAATATGCTGGTGTGTGAAATAATATGCCGGTGTGTGAAATAATATGCTGGTGTGTGAAATAATATGCTGGTGTGTGAAATAATATGCTGGTGTGTGAAATAATATGCCGGTGTGTGAAATAATATGCCGGTGTGTGAAATAATATGCCGGTGTGTGAAATAATATGCCGGTGTGTGAAATAATACGCTGGTGTGTGAAATAATATGCTGGTGTGTGAAATAATATGCTGGTGTGTGAAATAATATGCTGGTGTGTGAAATAATATGCTGGTGTGTGAAATAATATGCCGGTGTGTGAAATAATATGCTGGTGTGTGAAATAATATGCTGGTGTGTGAAATAATATGCTGGTGTGTGAAATAATATGCCGGTGTGAAATAATATGCTGGTGTGTGAAATAATATGCTGGTGTGTGAAATAATATGCTGGTGTGTGAAATAATATGCCGGTGTGTGAAATAATATGCCGGTGTGTGAAATAATATGCCGGTGTGTGAAATAATATGCCGGTGTGTGAAATAATACGCTGGTGTGTGAAATAATATGCCGGTGTGTGAAATAATATGCTGGTGTGTGAAATAATATGCTGGTGTGTGAAATAATATGCTGGTGTGTGAAATAATATGCTGGTGTGTGAAATCCCATGCATTATAACTAATATACATTCTTTTATTTTCAGATGCACAAGAATTAAAGTCAAGATCGTTATCAAGCAAAGTTCACTCAACTATATACCAAGTGCAGACATTGGCAGAGGAAAAATAGAAATACAATTACTGATTAACATATAATAATATCTGAACACAAAAGACTAAGCTAGCCTACATCACAAACAGAAAGAAAACAAAAAAAATAAGCATCAATTCTGAAATCTGAAACACAACAGCAGGTAAAAAAAAATATATATATATATATAAATTATAAATAATAAAGAGATCAAGCAGAACCTAGAGTTACAAATAAGAGATCAAGCAGAACCTAGAGTTACAAATAAGAGATCAAGCAGAACCTAGAGTTACAAATAAGAGATCAAGCAGAACCTAGAGTTACAAATAAGAGATCAAACAGAACCTAGTTACAAATAAGAGATCAAGCAGAACCTAGAGTTACAAATAAGAGATCAAGCAGAACCTAGAGTTACAAATAAGAGATCAAGCAGAACCTAGAGTTACAAATAAGAGATCAAACAGAACCTAGAGTTACAAATAAGAGATCAAGCAGAACCTAGAGTTACAAATAAGAGATCAAGCAGAACCTAGAGTTACAAATAAGAGATCAAACAGAACCTAGAGTTACAAATAAGAGATCAAGCAGAACCTAGAGTTACAAATAAGAGATCAAGCAGAACCTAGAGTTACAAATAAGAGATCAAGCAGAACCTAGAGTTACAAATAAGAGATCAAGCAGAACCTAGAGTTACAAATAAGGAATAACAAGTGAATTGCAATGCACCGAGAAAGAGAAGGGCATCAAAAATGAAGAATGAAAAAGGAGAGATAAATACACGAATATAAAAATACATCAGAATATAAAAATATTTGACTATACAGTACATATAATAGAGCTTAGAACAGAAACCCCAATATAATCACTTTACATCAAATTAATAATGTACTTTTAATCCAAGTTTTAAAAGTGTTCAAAATCATGTTGCTGAATGATAGGAGATGATATTTTCCTCAGAGTGCATTTCAAAGTAAAAGTGAACTGAGTGGTGAACAGTGGGAGACAGTGAAGCAACCATTGGACTTCCTTTAAACATCATAGTCTTATCCTTTAATACTTTCAAAACTATTTCCTTTCCCTTCTTAGTCTTATACTATTAATACTTTCAAAACTACTTCCTTTCACCTCTAAGTCGTATCCTTTCATACTTTCTAAACTACTTCCTTTCACCTCTAAGTCGTATCCTTTAATACTTTCAAAACAATGATTCACTATCCTAATATTTTCTTGTCTTTAACTTATTACTATTGTCAAAACTATATTACCTTCCTAAAACTATCTAACTATCTTCTCGTCTCTTACTAACTACTATTTGACTGTTCTTCATCTCTAAATCTCAACCTTGTACTATTTTTAAACTATTATTCCTTCCTTCAGATATCTTCTTCACATACCGGTATACATTCTACTATTTGACATGCCTTCACCTCTAAATCTCAAACTTTTACTATTGTCAAAACTGTAATACCTTCCTTCAACTATCGTTTTATCATCTATAAATTCTTTCCTTTATGCTATCTTAATAAACCATCTTTCTTCTATCTTATAAACTGTCTTTCTGCTGTCTTATAAACTGTCTTTCTGCTGTCTTATAAACCATCTTTCTTCTATCTTATAAACTGTCTTTCTGCTATCTTATAAACTGTCTTTCTGCTGTCTTATAAACCATCTTTCTGCTATCTTATAAACTGTCTTTCTGCTCTTAATAAACTATCTTAATTAACTATACTCCTCTCCTCTCCTCTCCTATCCACTATCTTAATAAACTTAATAGACTGTATTTCGTCTAATCTCTTTATATCTCTATCATTCTGTACTCATCGTCTCTAAATAATAATGGATAATCGTATATACTTGCTTACTCAACAAAACATATAAGTTAATTTTCGTGTCTTTATAAATACACATATATTTTCTCTACCTGTCTGGCTTTCTGAATGCTGTTTACCTTTGTTTCTGATTAGTTTCTTTATAAAAACACATATTTTTCTTCTATCTGTTGTTTGTTTGTTCGTGAGTATATTATTTCACATGCATAGGCCTCTCAGTCTGGCTTGTGTGTTATCCCTCTTGACTGCCTGATTTGCTCTCTCTCTCTCTCTCTCTCTCTCTCTCTCTCTCTCTCTCTCTCTCTCTCTTCATTCAAACAAGCGCATTTTTAAGAGTCAACTATCGGTCTCTATCTGCCCCATTGTCCACTCAGGTTGTATATTCTGACCTCGCCTTTTTATATCAATTTATTCATCTATCCATCAATCCATCTAACTCGAACACACAAAAAGCTCTCTACGTAATATTCTGAGCGTTGGTTCATTCAACTCTCTCTCTCTCTCTCTCTCTCAATTTGTCTATCTAACTTGTAAACAAACTCACACCCTTCTACTTCCCTTCTTCTGTCTAAATTCACTTAGCACCCTCCCTTTTCTTTCTCTCTCTCTTTCTGTCTCTCTCTCTCTCTCTTCCTGTCTCTCTCTCCCCCCCTCTCTCTCATAATCACACAAAACCCCTCTAAAATTCCCCCTTCTCTGTCGTAGTCTCCCTCTCCCTCCCCCCCCCCCACCACCACCACCATGGACCCCGTAACCAACGGCGACACCGAGGTGGAGGAGCCGGACAAGAAGCGGGTACGGGAGCTCAAGTTACGGAAGGTCTACAAGTGGTACCCGTGGCTGGAGAGGTACCGCTTCTTCCTCCTGGACTGGCTCTTGCTCTGCATCTTCGTTATAGGTTAGTATTGAGAGAGAGAGAGAGAGAGAGAGAGAGAGAGAGAGAGAGAGAGAGTGAGAGAGTGAGAGTGAGAGAGTGAGAGTGAGTGAGTGAGTGAGTGAGTGAGTGAGTGAGTGAGTGAGAGAGAGAGAGAGAAATAGATAGATAGATAGATAGATAGATAGATAGAGACAGTGAGCGAGAGAGAGAGAAATATAGATAGATAGATAGATAGATAGATAGAGACAGTGGCGAGAGTGAGTGAGTGAGTGAGAGAGAGATAGATAGATAGAGACAGTGAGCGTGAGTGAGTGAGTGAGAGATATAGATATAGATATATATATATATATATATATATATATATATATATAGAGAGAGAGAGAGAGAAGGGGAGGGAGAGACAGTTCCGGGTTAAGTGGACAGACAAGACACTGAAGGGGGGAGGGGTCGGTTTTCTGGTACCCCTTCTTCCTCATGTTTAGCCCCATTAGTTTTCAGATTATAAGACGTTTGGCCGATTAGTTTGGCGATTTGAAGACCTTTCGCCCCTTTTCTTTGTCAATATGAAGACTTTTCTGTCATTTAGAAATCCTTTTTTTCCTGGCAAGCGATAGCGAGCCTGTAATTTATGAGGAAACGGCCTTCGGCCGGAACATTTTTCTACCGAAAAATGTACAAATATATCTTGAAGAGGGATCCTGGGGTTGTTTTTGTAAAGTTCTAGGGAGGAAACTAGAAAATAATAAATGAGTGAGAAAATCGGCCAAAAATACAACCATTCCCCCTTCAAACCGACTGTACAGGCAGCCAAAAAAGTTCACCCACAGCAACAAAAGACAATCGATATATATATATATATATATATATATATATATATATATATATATATAAAAAAAAAAAAAAAAAAAAAAAAAAAAAAAAAAATCATCCCACAAAAAGCCAAACTCCATTCCCGCAGTCTGAGAAACTAAAGGCAATTCCCATATATACAGTATATATATATATATATATTTTTTTTTTAAGACACAATGAACGGAGGAAGGAAAAACACGGATAAAACAAAAAGGTCCATGTGCCTAAAGGCATCCTCCATTCATAAAATGTTTGTAACAACTGGATTTAAACATTTGTAGATTGTAAGTTTGTGGAAAGCAATTCGAGGGAAGTGAATTCCAAAGAGTAGTAGCTCTGGGGATAAATGAATTCTGATAAGCAGAAGTCCTGCATTGTGGAGGAGAAAGTGTAAATTCATTGGCGCTCTCAGCTGCCCTAGTTCTACGGGGAAAGATGTGGAGAGGCGGCACAATTGAAGCAAGTTCCTCGGAACAATTGCTGTGAAAATATCTGTAGAATAATGCAAGGGATGCAACGTTTCTTCGTATGGATAATGTAGGAAGGTCCTGTGTGATTGCAGGGTTATTGATTAATCTAATAGCTTTATTTTGAATTTTGTCCAACTGCCTCAATGCAACCACTCCACTTCCACCCCACAGAGGTGAACAGTAATCCATCTGAGAACGCACATGACTTTTATATATCACGGCCAACTGCTCGTCAGTGAAGAATTCTCGAACTCTGTACAGGAGTCCCAGTTTTTTAGAGGCATTCTTAGCAATGCTTCTAACATAATGTGTCCAGCTCAAGTTAGTAGTTAATGTTACACCGAGAATGTCAATACTAGGGGAAGTGGGAATATTTACATCATTAAACAATATATGGGAGTCAGTGAGATTCTGTCGGTTAGAAAATTGAATGTACTTGGTTTTCTGTGCATTAAAGGAAACTAGATTCTTTTGTCCCCATCCATTAATTCTAGAAAGGTCCTGGTTCAGAGAAATTGCAGTGTTTATTTTTGAATTTATAAGATCGGGTTGGGTGACAGAATTGGTAAATGTGAAGGAACTGTGGAGTGTTGAGTCATCTGCGTAGGAATGTATTGGATTATGAGTGGTAGATATGAGATCATTGATATGAATGAGGAACAGAATTGGGGCCAAAACTGATCCCTGGGGAACACCAGCATTTATTGAGTGAAATTGAGAATAAAGGCCATCTACCATTACACGTATTTTTCTGTTATGAAGATAAGAAGAAATTAGTGGAACTAATGATGCAAGGCCGTAGTGTGACATCTTCGACAATAAGGATTGGTGCCAGACTCTATCAAATGCCTTTGATATATCCAGTGCTATTGTATGTGTTTCACCACGTTGGTCTGTAGCTTGGTTGATTTGATGCGTAAGAAGGCAAAGCATGTCTGCAGTTGATCGACATCGTCTAAAACCATATTGCCTATCACTGATTAATTTATTATTCTCAAGATGCTTAATTATGTGATTATTTAATATAATTTCAAAGACTTTACCAAGAGTGGAAGTTATAGCTATTGGTCTGTAGTTTGATGGATCTGAAGAGGCACCTTTTTTAGGAACTGGATGGATGTTTGCTTCTTTCCAGGGTACTGGGAAGCATGAGGTATGAGTACACAGACGGAAAAAATTTTGCCAATACAGGAGCGAGCACCAAGGAGCAATTCTTAAGTACTATTGGAGGAATTTCATCTGGACCAGGAGCCTTATCTACCGAGAGATTCTGCAAAATAGTTTTGACATGTCTGGTGTGGATCTTAAGTGAGGGAATTTCAGGCGAATTAAAATTAAGTACAGGGACATCTTGATTTATTTCATCTAAGGTTGAGTTGATGGAGAAAATATCCGCAAGAAGGTTAGCTTTACCTCGTGGGTCACTTACAAGATTGCCAGTCGGAGATTTTAATGGTGGAATGGATGAAGCAGTAGTGAAGTTGGATTTAAATGAGTTAAGAGTAGACCAAAATATTTTGTTATCATTTGGATTATTTAGAAGTTTATTTGCCTGCTTGTGGAGAAAGTTTTATTTAGTTAGGTTTAATACAGTTTTGGCATGATTTCTGATGTTTCTAAAGTAATTAAAGGCTTAATGTGTTTTTGATCTTGTGTATGCATTGTAGGCTATTGCTTTTTGTTCAGTTACTCTAGCACAATTATGGTCAAACCATTTAGGTGAATTATATCTTTTACTGTACTTTTGATGAGGAATAAGTTTCCATTCCAATTTTTACAAAATCTTGTATGTGGCTCAAGGTGGAGTGTGCATCATTAGAAAAGAAAGAGGTCCAGGGAATATCAATAAAGAAACCTTGAAGACCCTCCCAGTCTGCCCTATCGTAATGCCATTTAGTCACCAAAACAGGTTCAGAGTGGGAAGGTGTGGTAGGTGATAAGACAGGTGGCCTGTATCAGACAGTGATCAGAAGATCCAAGCGGGGACCTCACTGTAACATCATAATTTTCTGAATTGGTTGTTAAAAATAAGTCCAGTAGGTGTATATATATACTGTATGTATATATATATATATATATATATATATATATATATATAATATATATATATATATATATATATATATATATATATATATATTACAAAGAGTCATTTAAGCGCTCTCAGTCATGGAACAAGAGCAGGGAGAGCGTTAAAGCGAACTATTTGTGGCGACTGTACGGGGCGTAGGCAGGAAACAAGAAGAGAGGGGGGTGGGGGGGTAAACCCCCCCCCCCCCCCCCCCCCCTTTCGGCAGCAGATATAGAGCTGGCTGGAGGGGGAGGTGGATCAGGCAGTTTTAAGCAGAATAATATCACACCTACCCCCCCCCCCCCCCCCCCCCCTTTCGGCAGCAGATATAGAGCTGGCTGGAGGGGGAGGTGGACCAGGCAGTTTTAAGCAGAATAATATCACACCTAACCCCCCCCCCCCCCTCGGAAATGATAAGACTATTCCCTTGGTCAATCCAAAGTGATTATTTGGCAATCAATTTGGACAATTCGGAGAGTTGGGGAACGTTTATCATCGCTCATCTTAAATTGCAGACTCGCTATCTCTCGCCGGGAAAGAAAAGTATAGAAAGGCACGAACATTGTTGAAATAGCCAAACTAATGGAACGAAAGTCTGAAAATATCAAAAGTAACGGGACTAAACATGAGGGAGAAGGGGTCCAGAAACCCCCCCCCCCCCACCTTTAAATCCTCCACCATATATGTTAGGAGAATCACACAATTGTTTATTCCAATGGGTTTTGTATGCTGCTGTATCATTTTAATATATATATATATATACTGTATATAGGACCTACTATAAATAATACCATTCCAGTAACAAGAAAATACTCCAGTACAGCACATGTGGGTACCGTACACACACACACAGAAACACACACACACACACACAGCCCGTAGCTTAGTAGGTAGAGCTCTCGTCTCACACACGAGGGGTCGGGGGTTCAATCCCCGGCCGGGCGGAGACAAATTGGGCTTGTCTCCTTTCATGTGTTAGCCTCAGTTCATATGTATATATATATATATATATATATATATATATACCAACCTACAGTAATATATATATACTGTTCATCCATTAACACACACCGCCATTACCACAATAGCTATATATGAATATTATAGTGTAAACCAATTTCCGCATGCCAACACCACACATATCACAGTACATTCATACATACACATAACTTCACTACTATGGTCAGACACAATAATACATACATACATACATATACTGTACATGTATACATACATATATAATTACAATATTACATATCGTCACATTATTACCATAACCCCCCACCCCCCCCCACACACACCACCACCACACACAAACACACACACCGTCACACACAATCAAACCCATACACACTATCACACACCACTTCAATGTGACACACTCACCCCAACACACACATCAAACACACACACACACACACACACACACACACACACACACATACCACCACACACACAACCATAGCCACACACACCACTTCAAGGTGACACACTCACACACACAACCCCCCCCCCCACACACACACACATACACAACCATAGCCACACACACACACACACACACACACACACATACCACCACACACACAACCATAGCCACACACACCACTTCAATGTGACACACTCACACAACACACACCCCCCCCCCACACAAACCCACCACACACCCAACCTCCCCCCACATACCCACACACACACACCATAGCCACACACACCACTTCAATGTGACACACTCACACACAAAACCCCCCCCACACACAACAACCATAGCCACACACACCACTTCAATGTGACACCCTCACACATACACAACCCCCCCACACACCACACACACAACCATAGCCACACACACCACTTCAATGTGACTCACTCACACAAGCCCCCCTCCACCATCCACACACAACCATAGCCACACACACCACTTCAATGGACTCACAACACAACCCGCCCCACCCCACACACACACACCATCACACACACAACCATAGCCACACACACCACTTCAATGTGACACACTCACACACACACCCCCCCCCCCCCACACACACACACCACCATAGCCACACACACCACTTCAATGTGACACACTCACACACACAACCCCCCGCCCCCCACCCCCCCAACACACACACACCATCACACACATAACCATAGCCACACACACCACTTCAATGTGACACGCGAACACTCCCTCAATAATTCACAACTATCGAGCACTAGGTTACCAGTTATCATACACACACACACACACACACACACTCTTTCTACCCCAAGTACCACACGCTCTCACTTTTAGTACAACCAAACACTCTACCTCTCTCTCTCAGACACACACACACACACACACACACACCATAAGATACACACATATATATATATATATATATATATATATATATATATATATATATATATATACATATGTATATAGCCTATATACTGTATATATATTTTTTTCTTCCTCCGATTTTAAATACTCATTCGCGTCTCAAGCCTGAGCGAGTTTTCGTAAACAAATTAATTAGCTTTCCAACACAAGACCCCTGGAGTAATCTAGTCACTGTGTTCACTATTACAAAACTGTACTTACTGTGATGGCAACATAAACCATAATAATAATAATAATAATAATAATAATAATAATAATAATAATAATAATAATAATACAAACTAAAGTTAGCACCGGCATCTTTTAATTCACGCTAGTTTTATCAACGCATGTAAAAGGTTGGCAGTTATCCTCTTTAGGTAACGTAACTCCTATTGGTACACTCGGACGCCATAGTATCTAGCCCACTCATACATATTCCTGGACTTCACCTGTTTATAATTAAGGAATTCATATCTGTGGAAACGAATTTATGATTATAATTTTCTATACATTAACTATAAAGCTCTATTTACTATGTACAGTCGTGCTAATAAGTCATGACCCAGCTGTCATTACGTTTGGCTTGCTTTGTGCTGTATTAATGTCTGTTAGATGTTGAATAGGGTGGGTAAGTGTAGGAACATGTTTGTATATTTCACTCGTTATGAAGAAATGAAGCTCAGATATTGCTGATACCAATTATTGATCAAAACATACTTGGTGCCGAGACATCACTTATTAGCGCGACTGTACACTCGCTCCAAGAAGTATCTGCACCCCGATGCCGATCATCTGGTGTGTACAGCTCGGTAGGGTTGGCACCTCTGCCTGCAACTATATCCATGTGTCAGAGACGATCCTCTCGGACACATGGATATACCGTAGTTGCAGGCTGAGGTGCCAACCCTACCGAGCTGTACACACCAGGTGATCGGCGTAGGGGTGCAAGATACTTCTTGAAGCGTGTGTACAATCGCGCTAATAAGTGATGGCTCGGCACCAAATATGCTTTGATCAATAATTGGTATCAGCAATATCTATGCTTCATTTCTTCATATCGAGTGAAATATACAAACATGTTCCTACACTTACCCACTCTAAACCACTGTTTGGACACTTGATCCTCAGTGTTTTGGAGGACAAGCAGCCTAGAAGGGTCACTATACTTGTTGTTGCTTGATATCCTTTGTACTCCTTTGTACTCCTATTCAACATCTGACAGACATTAATACATCAAAGAGCAAGCCAAACGTAATGACAGCTGGGCCATGACTTAGTAGCGCGACCGTACCCAAAAATCAATCCAGATACTTAATATTGCACACATAAAAAACATGCGAGGTCCACGGGTTTTCATGAGTGGGGTAGAGACTATGGTATTCGCGTGTACAGTCGCGCTAATAAGTCAATGGCCCAGCTGTCATTACGTTTGGCTCGCTCTGTGCTGTATTAATGTCTGACAGATGTTGAATAGGGTGGGTAAGTGTAGGAACATGTTGGTTATATCTCACTCAAAAAGAAGAAATCACGTGTAAATATTGCTGATACCAATTATTGATCAAAACATAATTGGTGCCGAGATATCACTTATTAGGCCGACTGTACAATCTGCCAATCAACCCAAGGTAATGTTATGTAGCTCAAAAGGACCAAGTGCAAATTTGCCGAGTTTTCTGATGTGTTGTCCCTATTCGGGCTCTGTCTTGAGTCCCCCCCCCCTCCCCCCCCAAAAAAAAAAGAAAGAAAGAAAGGAAAAGTGGGGATTGAGCCTGAGTATATAGATAGACAGATAGATAGATAGATAGATATATAACAAAATTACTAGAATTACCAGTGCAATACCTGTGTAATAAAGTCCCAAACTAATGTCAGTACAAAGTTGCCAATTGACCGCTTGCGAGTTTCAGGCTATAAGGAAGTTGGAGCCGTGAACATCGGTATTAAAGAGAAATGCAATAATAATGTAGGTTTCTGATGGATAAAAAGTATGTTGAATTGGGTTTTAGGTATTTATAAATGTACTACAACGGCATTTTAGCTGGTAATTCTGGTAAATATCAACGCCTACAACTCCAACTTCCTTATAGCCTGAAAGTCGCAAGTGGTCAATTAAGGGGGGATGGGCTGGTTTTCTGGACCACTTTCTCCCTCATGTTTAGCCCCATTAGTTTTCAGATGTTAAGATGTTTGCCCCATTAGTTAGTCGATTTTAAGACCTTTCGCCCCATTTCGTCGTCAATATTTAGACCTTTCGTGCTATTCAGGTGTCAATTTTTTTCTCTGGCGAACGATAGTGAGCCTGTAATGTTGGAAGAACCGGCCTTTGGCCGGGAAAGTTTTCTACCGTAAAATGTACAAATTAATCTAGAAGGGGGATCTAATGGATGTTTTTTTTTTAAATTTGATGGAGGTCTAGAGAGGAAGCTAGAAATATAATGAATACATGCAAAAATCGCCCAAAAAGTGAACCATCTCCCATTAAGTAGGCGAGCTATCATCACCAGAAAACCAGACCAGAAAACGACCCATCTGATCTCCACTTAAAAAAAAAATGCCCTCATAATTCAATATCAGTCTCTCTCTCTCTCTCTCTCTCTCTCTCTCTCTCTCTCTCTCTCTCTCTCTCTCTCTCTCTCTCTCTCTTAATAAGCGATGTGCTATATACGACGATCAGTTTTCTGCTGTAAATATATGAATTATAATAGTTTACCATTCACTATATATATATATATATATATATATTACCTATGTATTTCCGTCTTTTGACACACATAACATTTGACTAAGCTTGTATATTCCCATATTACTTTTACTTACCCGTTCAGTTGATCGCTTCACACTGCGACTTGTGTTCGATGATCTGAAAGGAAGAATAAGAAGATAAGAACATAAGAAGATGGGAGTCTGCAGAAAGTCGCTTGGCCCACACAAAGCAGATCCCTCTCACACCCAACCCTAAACGTTTACACATTACCTCAGGACGTCCCCTCTGAAAGGAATATAACAGTGGTATGGAAAGAAAAATGTACAAATTGAGGTAAAAGAGGAGTGCTGAGGGGATTTATTTATTTGAAGGCGGGGCTGAATTTTCTTGGCTTAAAAGTTTGTAAGGAAAAATACTCGAAAACTGTAAATAATAATAATAACACACACACACACACACACACACACACACACACACACACACACACAGCCCGTAGCCTAGTAGGTAGAGCTCTCGTCTCACACACGAGGGGTCGGGGGTTCAATCCCCGGCCGGGCGGAGACAAATTGGGCTTGTCTCCTTTCATGTGTTAGCCTCAGTTCACCTAGCTGTAAATAGGTACCTGGAATAAGTGGACGACGTTGTGACGTCCCATCTGGGGTTGGCAAAAATGGTACAAGGCGAGATGGGTATCATATGGTTCACCTAAGCTGATGGCTACCTAAGCCTTCGGGCGAGACGGTACCGTCTATAGTGAGAATGGTACCATACAGATCCACCCTAAGCCTTCGTTTCCTATGTCGCCAATTGGCTAAAACTACAGACTACACACACATCCACAGCCATTCCAACAGTACATAACACACTTAACATGCATTTCACGCAATACATTCCCAGTTAAGGAGGCGCGATAATAATGAGCTTAGCTCGCATTGCGTGGATTCCCCTTGACGAACAAGTAACTGAGTAACACACACACACAACCCCTCAACCAACTTCTAATAAGGTAGTTTAAGGGAGCCCACCTGCTTAAGGGAGCCCACCTGCTTAAGGGGGCTCACCTGCTTAAGGGAGCCCACCTGCTTAAGGGAGCCCACCTGCTTAAGGGGGCCCACCTGCTTAAGGGAGCCCACCTGCTTAAGGGGGCTCACCTGCTTAAGGGAGCCCACCTGCTTAAGGGAGCCCACCTGCTTAAGGGGGCCCACCTGCTTAAGGGAGCCCACCTGCTTAAGGGAGCCCACCTGCTTAAGGGAACCCACCTGCTTAAGGGGGCCCACCTGCTTAAGGGGGCCCACCTGCTTAAGGGAGCCCACCTGCTTAAGGGAGCCCACCTGCTTAAGGGAGCCCACCTGCTTAAGGGAGCCCACCTGCTTAAGGGAGCCCACCTGCTTAAGGGGGCCCACCTGCTTTTTTTCTCTTTCTCTCCTTCTCTCTCTTTCTCTGGGTTGTATCCATTCGGACCCCTTCAGCCAAATTGTTTTAAGAGGTTTTATCCCCATCCAGGTGTGGATTTCCTCCTGGCGAGCGATAGCGAGCCAGCATTGCATGGAGAATTCCGGCTTCGCCGAAGAAATGTTTATCGAAAAATTTACAAATTTAGCTTGCTGTCAAAACAAAAAAATATACTCTGGCTTGCTACCGCTCGCCAGGAAAATATTGACACCTGGGGGTAAATGCCTTAAAACAGTAGGCTGAATGGGGCCGAATGGATACAAACCAAAGAGAGAGGGAGAGAAAGAGAAAAAAAAAGCGAGGTGGGCTCCCTTAATAATATGAAAGGTATATATATATATATATATATATATATATATATATATATATAATATATAATATGTGTGTTTGTGTGTGTGTGTGTGTATGTGTGTGAGGGTGAGTGAGTGAGTAGGTGTGTGTGTGTGTGCTTTGTGTTTTTTTTTAAGAAGTAGCTATGAAGAAAGCTATAAAAAACTAAAAAATCACAATAATCGCTTGATATTGCTTAAACTGCAATATCCTGGGTACTTCGAGTACGTGGAGACATCAGAGAGAGAGAGAGAGAGAGAGAGAGAGGACCGAAGAGACTGAGAGCAGGTGAGACGAGGAGAGAGAGAGAGAGAGAGAGAGAGAGAGAGAGAGAGGATTGTGTAAGATATTAAGTTCAAGGAAGTGGAGGAGGGAGGGAGGAAGGGAGGGTGAAGGATAAATGACAAGAAGGAATATAGGGGGAAGGAGGAAAGGAAGGAGGGAGGGAAGGAAGGAAGGAGGATAGGTAGTAGAGAATAAGGAAGGAGGGAGGGAAGGAAGGAGGGAGGGAAGGAAGGAGGGAGGGAAGGAAGGAGGGAGGGAAGGAAGGAGGATAGGTAGTAGAGAATAAGGAAGGAGGGAGGGAAGGAAGGAGGGAGGGAAGGAAGGAGGGAGGGAAGGAAGGAGGGAGGGAAGGAAGGAGGATAGGTAGTAGAGAATAAAGAAGGAGGGAGGAAAGGAAGGAGGGAGGGAAGGAAGGAGGGAGGGAAAGGAAGGAAGGAGGATAGGTAGTAGAGAATAAGGAAGGAGGGAGGAAGGAGGAGTGAGGGAAAGGAAGGAGGAGCGGGAAGGAAGGAGGGAGGGGAGGAAGGAGAGAGGGAAGGGAGGAGGATAGGTAGTAGAGAATAGAATAAGGAAGGAGGGAGGGAAGGAAGGAGGGAGGGACGGAGGAAGGAGGGAAGGAAGGAGGGAGGGACGGAAGGAGGATAGGGTAGTAAGTAAGAATAAGGAAGGAGGAGGAGCAGAGGAAGGAGGCGAGGGAATAGGAAAGGAGGGAGGGAAGGAAGGAAGGAAGGAGGATAGGAGTAGGAATAAGGAAGGAGGGAGGGAAGGAAAGAGGTAGGGAGGTGAATAAGGGGAACGGAGGGAGGGAGGGAAGGAGGGAGGGAGGAGGGAGGATGGTAAGTAGAGAATAAAGACAGGAGAGAGGAAAGGAAGGGAGGGGTAGTAGGATAATAAGGAAAGGAGGGGGAGGGACGAAGGAGGGGGGAAGGAAAGGAGGGGATGGGAAGGAAGGCGGGAGGAAGAAGCGAGGACATAGGTAGTGGAAAGAATAACGGAAGGATGGGAGGGAGGAAGGAGCGGGAGGGAAGGAAGGAGGGGAGGGAAAGGACGGAGGGAGGAAAAGGAAGGAGGGATAGGTAGTAGAGATAAAGAGAGGAGGAAAGGAAGGAGGGAGGAAAGGAATGAGGGAGGAGGAAAGGAATGAGGGAGGAGGAAAGGAAGGAGGGAGGAGGCGGGAGGGAAGGACCAGGAGGCTATAGTAGAGAGAATAAAGAGGAGGGAGGAAAGGAGGAGGTAGCGGTAGGGAAGAAGGAGGGAGGGAAGGAGGAGGGAGGGAAGGAAGGAGGATAGGTAGTAGAGAATAAAGAAGGAGGGAGCTAAGAAAGGAAGGAGGGAAAAAGGATGACAGGAAAACTGGCAAGAAGGAAGGAAGGAAAGAACTTGTAGGAAGGAGGGAGGGATAGAAGGAGGGAGGGAAGGAGAGAGAGAGGGGAGGGGTGAAAGGAGGGAGGGAAGGAGAGAGAGAAGGGAGGGGGAAAGGAGGGAGGAGGAGGAGGGGAAGAAAAGAGGGAGGGAGGGAGGGGAAGAAGGAGAAGGAAGGAAGGAAGGGAGGGAGAGAGAGAATGGCGGGAGGGGGGGAAAGGAAAGAACGAGGGGGAAGGAGTGGGAAGGAAAAAAGTGATGAATAACAGGAAGGAGGGAGAGAAGGGGGATGAAGGAGCCGAGGAGGGGAAGAAGGAAGGGAGGAAAAAGAAGGGAAGAGGGGGGGGG
>CM064566.1:56576443-56583825 GCA_032716605.1 Paralithodes platypus | reverse complement strand
TGTGCCATTTAGGTGTCGATATAATATTATTTCCTGGCGAGATATAGCGAGCCTGCAAATTAGGAGGACATTTCTTGCCGAAAAATGCATAATTTAATCTCGAATAGAGGTCTAAGGAGGAAACTGAAAAAAAGGAGAAAAGAAATATATACTATATACAGTATATATACAGTATATATACAGTATATATACAGTATATATACAGTATATATACAGTATATATATACAGTATATATACAGTATATATACAGTAATAAATATACTGTATATATACTGTATATATAGATACAGTATATATATACATTGATATACAGTATCATATACAGTATATATTATATACGGTATATATACGCAGTAAATATATACAGTATATATACAGTAATATACAGTATATATATACAGTATATATACAGTATTATATACAGTATATTATACAGTAATATATACCGTATATACACAGTCTATATATCCTGTATATATACAGTAGATATACAGTATATATATATATCCAGTATCTCTACAGTATATCTCTACAGTATATATACATTATATATACAGTATATATATACAGTATATATTACAGTATATATATACAGTATATACTGTAATATATACAGTATATATTCAGTATAGATTCCAGTATATTATAACAGTATATAGTACTGTATATATACAGTATTATATACAGTTAATATACATTATATATACAGTATATATACCGTCGATATATACTGTATATATACAGTATATATATAGTAAATATACTGTATATATACATTATATATACTGTATATATATACAGTCTATCTACAGTATATATATCAGTATATATACAGTATTATACAGTATAAAATAATACAGTATATATACAGTAATATATACAGTATATACTGTATATATACAGTATATATATACACGTATCTATACAGTAAATATCCAGTATATGACTGTAGATATACAGTAATTATATACATTATATATACAGTATATATACAGTAAATAATAACAAGTAATATATATACAGTATATATACAGTATATATATATATACAGTTACATATACGTTATATATACAGTATATATACAGTATATATATACAGTATATATACAGTATATATATACAGTATATACTGTATATACTACAGTATAATATATACAGTAATATAATACAGTATATTACAGTATATATACAGTATATATACAGTATATATATAACAGATATATACAGTATATATAACAGTATTTACAGTATATATATACTGTATATATACAGTAATATATAAACAGTATATATACAGTATTATATACAGTATATAGACAGTATATAGCAGTATATATATACAGTATATATACAGTATATATACAGTATAGATAGCAGGTATATGTTATACTGTTATATGATACGGGAGGTGGGGGTAGGGGTGATTGATGTAGGATCAGTGTCTTATAGGTACAGTATATATACAGTATATATACGTATATATACAGTATATATATACAGTAGATACATACAGTAGATACACTGTATAGATCCAGTATATAATAGACAGTATATAGACAGTATATAGACAGTATATAGACAGTATATATCACAAGTAGAATATATAACAGTAATTATACAGTAATTATATACAGTATCTATACAGTATATATACAGTACAGATATACAGAATATATACAGTAATATACTGTCTATATACCGTATATATATACAGTATATAAAGTATATATACATTATATATACAGTCATATACAGTATATATATACAGTATAGATACAGTATATATACCAGTATAACATACAGTATATATATACTGTATACAGTATATATATACAGTATATATACAGTATATATACAGTATATATACAGTATATACAGTATATATATATACCGTATATATACAGTATATATACAGTATATATACAGGATATTATACTGTATATATACAGTATATAGATACAGTATATATTACAGTAGATATACAGTATATATACAGTATATATCCCAGTATATTATACAGTATATCGTATACAGTATTATCAAATTACAGTATATATAGCAGTATATATATACAGTATATATACAGTATATATATACAGTATATACTGTATATATACAGTAATATATACAGTATATATGACATTATATATACAGTATTATTACAGTATATAGACAGTATATCTATACAGTATATCTATACAGTAATATATACAGTATATCATACAGTAATATAAATACTGTATATATATACAGTATATATATAGCCTATACTATCCAGTATATATACAGTAGATATATAGCAGTATATATACAGTATATAACCGCATATATACTGTAAATATATAACTGGATATATACAGTATATATAACATAATATATACAGTATATATGACATAATATATACAGTATATATAACATAATATATACAGTATATATGACATAATATATACAGTATATATAACAATATATATACTGTATATATATACAGTCTATATATACAGTATAGTATACAGTATATATACAGTATATATATACAGTATATATATACAGTATATATATACAGTATCTATACAGTCCTAGATACAGTAATATAGACAGTATATATATACAGTATCGATACTTATATATATACAGTATATATACAGTATATATATACAGTATATATACAGTATATATATACAGTACTATATACATATATATATACAGTATATACTGTATAATTACAGTATATTATACAGTATATATACAGTATATATACAGTATATAGACAGTAGTATACAGTATAGTATTACCGTATATCTACAGTATATATACAGTATATTTATACAGTATATATATACAGTATAGATACAGTATATATATACAGTATATATCCGGAATATACAGTATATATACAGTATCTATACAGTATATAATATACAGTATATATAACAGTATATATACAGTATATATACAGTATATATATACTGTCTAGTATACAGTATATATATACAGTAATGACAGTATATATACAGTATATATACAGTATATATACAGTATATATATTACAGTATATTATCCATTATATATATAACCGTATATATACAGTATATATATACAGTATATCTATACATTATATGATATATCAGTATATACTGTATATCTATACCGTATATATATCCAGTATATATCCAGTATATATCCAGTATATATCCAGTATATATCCAGTATATATCCAGTATATATCCAGTATATTATACATAATATATATACATTATATATATACTGTATAATATACAGTATATATATACAGTATATATACAGTTATCATATACAGTATATATACAGTATATATATCAGTAATAATATTACTGTATATAGACGATCGGATATATAGTACAGTATATATACAGTATATATAACAGTAGAATCGACAGTATATATCTACAGTAAATATATAACAGTATCTATTACTATATATTCCAGTATATCGACAGTATATATAGTACGTATATATACCAGTATATTAGTACAGTATAAATACAGTATATATCAGTATAGTATACAGTATATATACAGTATATTAATAATACAGTATATATACAGTATATAAGACAGTAATATACCGTAATAATATATAGCAGTAGTATATACAGTATATATATACAGTATATTATACAGTATATATATACAGTATATATACAGTATATACAGTATATACAGTATATATACAGTATATATATATATTATACAGTATATAACTGCATATATACAGTATATAACTGCATATATACAGTATATAACTGCATATATACAGTATATAACTGCATATATACAGTATATAACTGCATATATACAGTATATAACTGCATATATACAGTATATATAGTATATATATACTGTATATATACAGTATATACATTAGATATAGTATATAACATATATATACAGTATATAATACAGTATATATACATAATATACAGTATATATTACAGTATATTACAGTATATTATACAGTATATGTACATTATATATATACAGTATATACAGTATATATATACAGTATATATAAAGTATATATACAGTATACTGTATATATACAGTATATATATACAGTATATTATACAGTATATATACAGTATATATACAGTATATACACCGTATGCCGTGTATATATACAGTATATATACCGTATGCCGTGTGTATATACAGTATATATACAGTATATACACCGTATGCCGTGTATATATACAGTATATATATACAGTATATACTGTATATATACCGTATATATACAGTATATATACAGTATATATATACAGTATATACATATACAGTATATACATATATATATACGGTATATATACAGATTATATACAGTATATATACAGTATTATACAGTATATACAGTATAGCAGTATATATATACATATATATATATACAGTATATAATACAGTATATAATACAGTATATATATATATATACAGTATATATACAGTATATATATACAGTATATATACAGTATATATATACAGTATATACTGTATATATGAAATAGTAAAAAATAAAAATAAAATAAAAAACCCTTAAGGTTTCTGGGAAGGAGGGGATCTAGAATTTTAACAGGTAGCGCCAACGAACTTGACAATTTTCTGAACCCCTTAACTTCTCATAACTCAAAAGGGCCTAGAGCAAACTGGCTGTAAATATCCACATCTATTTCCTAGTGGGCTCTTCCCTAATGATAGAAATGTCAGCTCGATTGCTTTCATTAATTTTGAGTTATGAGAATTTAATAGGTCAACAAAATTGTCAAGTTCGTTGGCGCTACCTATGCTAAAGTTGGAGTACTGCCACATATCCTACACATAGTCGGTCATAATTCCTACATCAAAACTGAGTACCCAGCATATCTCCTACACCAAACGGTGCATCCGGCATAACTCCTACAATTATACTGTCATAACTCCTACAATTATACTGTCATAACTCCTACAATTATACTGTCATAACGCCTACAGTTATACTGTCATAACTCCTACAATTATACTGTCATAACTCCTACAATTATACTGTCATAACTCCTACAATTATACTGTCATAACTCCTACAATTATACTGTCATAACTCCTACAATTATACTGTCATAACTCCTACAATTATACTGTCATAACTCCTACAATTATACTGTCATAACTCCTACAATTATACTGTCATAACTCCTACAATTATACTGTCATAACTAAAACATTTATACTGTCATAACTCCTACAATTATACTGTCATAACTAAAACATTTATACTGTCATAACTCCTACAATTATACTGTCATAACTCCTACAATTATACTGTCATAACTCCTACAATTATACTGTCATAACTCCTACAAATATACTCCTACAATTATACTGTCATAACTCCTACAATTATACTGTCATAACTGCAACAATTATACTGTCATAACTCCTACAATTATACTGTCATAACTCCTACAATTATACTGTCATAACTGCTACAATTATACTGTCATAACTCCTACAATTATACTGTCATAACTCCTACAATTATACTGTCATAACTCCTACAATTATACTGTCATAACTCCTACAATTATACTGTCATAACTCCTACAATTATACTGTCATAATCTCCTACAATTATACTGTCATAACTCCTACAATTATACTGTCATAACTCCTACAATTATACTGTCAAACTCCTACAGTTATACTGTCATAACTCCTACAGTTATACTGTCATAACTCCTACAATTATACTGTCATAACTCCTACAATTATACTGTCATAACTCCTACAATTATACTGTCATAACTCCTACAATTATAGTCATAACGCCTACAATTATACTGTCATAACTCCTACAATTATACTGTCATAACTCCTTCAATTATACTGTCATAACTCCTACAATTATACTGTCATAACTCCTACAATTATACTGTCATAACTCCTACAATTATACTGTCATAACTCCTACAATTATACTGTCATAACTCCTACATTTATACTGTCATAACTCCTACAATTACACTGTCATAACTCCTACAATTATACTGTCATAACTCCTACAATTATACTGTCATAACGCCTACAATTATACTGTCATAACTCCTACAATTATACTGTCATAACTCCTACAATTATACTGTCATAACTCCTACATTTATACTGTCATAACTCCTACAATTATACTGTCATAACTCCTACAGTTATACTGTCATAACTCCTACATTTATACTGTCATAACTCCTACAATTATACTGTCATAATCGCCGAGTACAGACAGAGGAGCCTCCCCGTATACAAGGCAGTGTAGGAAATGTGACAGTATAGATGTTTATGTGTAGGAGATATGCAGTATCTGTTTAGGAAATATGTCATTACTCTAAAAACTGCTAAATTTGTAGATGTGACGTGTAGGAAATACGCAGTATGCATGGCGTAGGAAATGTGGCGCACCCCCCTGGTATGGACATGTCGAGCGAATGGAAGATGAAAGGCATACAAAGGGAATATGTGAGTCAGATACATGGGGAGGTAGAGGGCAAGGAAGACCTCCATTGAGATGGAGAAACTGTAGGACAAGCGTTGGAAGATAGAGGAATGATTATAGAACAGGCAAGAGAAGTGGTAATAAATAGGAATGAATGGAGAATGCTTGTGAATAGATGAGTGTAAATGCGGTCGTTTGGGAGAGAGGGTCGGGCGCCAGTTGGACTAGATAATATTCCGTCAGGCGCCTGGCCCGGGCAGCCGGTATATGTGAAGGGTACGCCCGGATGCATGGTGGGCGGGCATTGTGGTATGGTTCCGCTGTGTGTCTGCCTGCTGAGATCGGAATATTTCCAGGAGATGTGGGACCTGGGAATCTTTTGCTGGAAAACTCAAATGAGCCTAGGTCTCTGGGTTTTCTCCTGGGCGATCTAGATGTGTGTGTATTTGTGTTTTGTTTTTGTGTTTATATTATGTGTTGTGTTGTCCCTGTTCGGGCTCTGTCTCGAGTCGGCCACCCCCTGCTAAAAAAAGTAAATAAATAAATAAATAAATAAATATATATAGGGATATGTGCCAGAGTATATAGATAGGTAGATAGATAGGTAGATAGATAGGTAGATAGATAGAATAGCATAACACAGGGATAGAAAGAGATTAAACTTGGGTGGATATACCAAACCTGCTTTTCATCACAATACCATGAAAACAAAAACTACACACACACACACACACACACACAACAAAACAAACCAAAACAAATAAAAACAAGGGATAGGGTTGAATGGGTACGATGTAAATGTGTTTTCGTTTGTTTTGTTCTGTAGTCCTTTGTGGCTTACTGACAGAACCTTTGAATATGTTGTTTGTAAATAGTGTGTGTGTGTGTG
>CM064566.1:56556443-56573943 GCA_032716605.1 Paralithodes platypus | reverse complement strand
GTGGTCCAGACATAATGAACAAGGTGGTCCAGACATAATGAACACAAGGTGGTCCAGACATAATGCACAAGGTGGTCCAGACATAATACAAGGTGGTCCAGACATAATGAACAAGGTGGTCCAGACATAATGAACAAGGTGGTCCAGACATAATGAACAAGGTGGTCCAGACATAATGAACAAGGTGGTCCAGACATAATGAACAAGGTGGTCCAGACATAATGAACAAGGTGGTTACAGACATAATGAACAAGGTGGTCCAGACATAATGAACAAGGTGGTCCAGACATAATGAACAAGGTGGTCCAGACATCCCGCGGCCCCTTAACGAGATTGTCACCACCTCGCTTTTTTTCTCTTTCTCTCCCTCTCTCTTTGGCTTGTATCCATTCGGCCCCATTCAACATACTGTTTGAAGACGTTTACCCCCACCCAGGAGTCAATATTTTCCTGGCGAGCGGTAGCGAGCCAGCATACATATTTTTTTGTTTTGACAGCAAGCTAAATTTGTACATTTTTCGATTGAGAAATGTCTCCGGCGAAGCCGGATTTCTCCATACAATGCTGGCTCGATATCGCTCGCCAGGAAAAATTCGACTCCTGTATGGGGATAAACGTCTTAAAACAGTTGGCCGAATGGGGCCGAATAGATACAAGCCAGGGAAAGAGAGAAAAGGAGAGAAAGATAAAACAAAAGCCGGTGACCCCCTTAATAATATTGTGCCCAGACCCGATTACGACGGAAAGGGGAAATAACCCGAGCGGTAATTGAATGAAGGGGGGGGGGGTCTGTCTCCAAAACCAAACTCCTGGGTAAACACTATTGTTCTTATTGAGATGGAGCAGTTCGTACAGATGGAAGGAAATACGCGGACATTTTTAACATCGCTCTCAACATCAATAACACCCCAAATGGAATTATTGAAAGCATGTGAATCTCCCAGGGTTCGAACCCAGGATATCACATACAGAACTTACAACGCTCTAACCATTACACCACCAAGACAGTTACAAGTACAGCACATGAGCACGATTGATATCCATTTATCCAATACTTGGCTTCAATTAGCAGCAAATCTCTCCCTCTATTACTTTCTGGTTTAGTGTTTAGCGGTGGTATATATATATTTTTTATTTTTTATTTTTATTTTTTTTTTTTTTTGGGGGGGGGGGAACAGCGAACCATACACACTATTAAATTATTTATATTAACGTTTTTGGTATCTGAATTATGTTTAAGGGGGGTATTTCAATTATGTTTAAGGGGGGGTATTTCAATTTTGTTTGTCAATTTGTTTTATCCACATCAGTAAAATCTTAAAGTTGGATCCACACCTAACTTACTAATGAACCAATCATAAACCAATAACAAACCCAAGCAATATTGATCGATGGAATAATTTGTGTATGGCACTCCCCCCGTGACCCGAGGCTAGGCCAGAGTATTAACCATCACTTTGTTACACAGCTCACAGACTGAGCTGAGCAATTACCTATAAAACGCTTTTAATATAGTGGAACGCTTTATATACGATATATATATATATATATATATATATATATATATATATATATATAATTATACTATAAATATATATAATGCCTGGAAAAGTTTCCCATCCTATAAATTCCAGGCTTTTATACAAAAATACGCTAAAGCTCGCTATCGCTCGCCAGGAAAAAATCGAAATAAGTGGCACGAAAGTCTTAAATTGACATAAATGG
Organism: Paralithodes platypus; assembly: GCA_032716605.1. Taxonomy (NCBI): domain Eukaryota; kingdom Metazoa; phylum Arthropoda; class Malacostraca; order Decapoda; family Lithodidae; genus Paralithodes; species Paralithodes platypus. The sequence goes on along the minus strand of CM064566.1, from coordinate 56,572,218 downwards.
GCAAAAGTTCGTAAAAATCGCCAAACTAATGGAGGCGAAACGTCTTAAATTCCAGAGCAAATGGGGGCTAAAACCATGAAATAAGGGATAAAAGGGGGTCAACGTAACAATATCCCCGTCCAAATGGAAAATCCTCCCTAATAAGAAATTGATATATCCAGTCCTAGATGAGATAAACTTTTAGGTGTTGATCAATTTCAAGATACGAACTCATTTTCCGACCCGGTTTGTTGATTGCGAAGTGGGTTCAGTAAAACAGGTCTGGTAGGGGGGGGCCGCCCTCTACCCTTTTATACTATATGATGGTCATACATTCTATTAAGTAGTGTCATTATATAGCTTGTATTCTATATCCTTACCAAACCACAAATAACACACAGTCTGCTCGTCAACGGAAGGCTACGCCGATTACCAGAAGGTGTGTGTTTGTCGAATTCTTATCTTTATATAGTCTTCAGTCAATCACAATATCTCGCTGTCTCCCATCTATCTATCTATCTATCTACAGTATCTCTCTCTCTCTCTCTCTCTCTCTAAATATATATAAAGGGTATATTCTCTCTGACACATTCACTTACATACACCGTACGTAATTTTCACTCAAGTGCATTCTCCGTTTTTATTATTTATATTCATTTGGTAGTTTTGTGTATAATGCGGGGTATTGACTTGTCATAATAACAATCTGCCTCTCAAAATCTCTCGAACACATACTCTCATAATCCCCCCACCCAGTATACATACTCTCTACGAAGTCCAAAATCGCTCAAATAGACTCGAAACACACATCACAGGTCACAAAATGAAAAAACTTACTCGACTCTCCCTCTATCTCATTTCAATCTCAGACACAAAGACATACAAACAAAACTATCATCCCACCAGCAACCAGTGCTCTCTCTCTCTCCTATAATCATAACACTATCATGTTCGCTGGGAAGCCGTAGCATCACCAACCCCTCGCCGCGCCGCGAAACTCAGAGTGAAACAAACCTATAGAAACCACTACCACCAAGAGTATTACGGATTTTAGAGGACTATATGATTATGAGAGAGATTAAGGAGAGAACAAAGGAATTGAGAGAGAGAGAGGAGAGAGAGAGAGACGCAAGAGAGCGAGAGCAGAAGAAAGAGCATGAAGAGGTAACGAGAGAGAGAGAAGAGAGACAGAAGTAGACGAGAGAGAGAAGGAGAGAGAACGAGTCAAGAGCGAGAGATACGAGAGAGAAGATAAGATAGTAAGAGAGAGAGAGGGAGAGAGATGGGAGAGAAAGGAGAGAGAGTAGAGAGTAGAGAGAGAGAGAGAGAGAGGCGAGAGAGGAGAGAGAGGGGGGGGGGGAGAGAGAGCGAGAGATTGTACCACAGACCAACCACACCAACAACACCAACTCGCGTACCCCACTGTATTTCCGAACTTACATGCTAAAATAAGAATTGTTCAAAGTGAAGGAGCAAGTCGATAGCAAAGCAGAAACGGCTCTCTCCCCAGCCATACCATGCACTCCTCCAACCGTTGGTCGGCATGACAGTTTATTTGGGGGAAAGAAAGTCCCCCCCCCCCCACCCCATCAGAATGTGATAAACTGCGTTACTGGGACATGTAATAGTAAACAAAACGGAAGTTCAGAAATAATTATACATAGATCCATACTGAGAGAGAGAGAGAGGAGAGATCGAGAGAGAAGGAGAGAGAGAGAGAGAGAGATATAGAAGAGAGAGACTGAGCAGAGTGACAGAGAGTGATGTTAATTGTGGTTAGATAGAGAAGAGAGAGAGAGAGAAATAGTGTAATGGATGAATTATGTCTGTAATGTTCTGTATATTTACGAATTTTTTTTTCTTTTATTTGCTGGCGACCAACAGCAAGCCTACAGATATTTTCCCAGTGACCCACTCTAAAAAAAAACCACTGTCTTGAATACTTTGATATCAATGTTAAAATGGAGGCCCTGTAAGAACCTATGAGGGGTCGCCAAATACTGTGTTGATTGCTTCCAAAATTTTCCTCTTTAGTACTAGACTATCCCTTGTGTGAGAAAACATCCTCAATACACAAGCTCATAACTCAAACCACTAACGCAGATGTTCTCGTCTCTTTCCCTCACACCTTTGGCTTCCTATTGCCCTGCCACTGATCACTGTTCCGTTACATATTTCGATTTTGCATAATCTCTGACTAGAAATCTAGAACCCCCAACAGCGCTATGATCGTAAGGCCTTTTTTCAGTGTATTCTGTAGTATAAAATCTATGGTCCTCAATCCAGGCAAATCTCTCCTCACAAACAATCAACAAAGTACTCGTACGCCTCTCTCCTCTCTCATCTCTCTCTCTCTACTTGACATTCCTTGCTTCCATCCTCCTCCTGTTGGGTCAAATGTTTTCCCTCATTCGATCCTGGCAGGTGCCGGAGAACAAAACAGACCTTGGAAAGAGAGAGAGAGATTAGTACATAGCTGTACTAGACATAGAAGTACCTGGCCCCCAGATCTATACGATCCTAACGGGTGACCAGGACTTAATCCCTATTAGAGATAGAGCACAACCACCCTAAGATAAATCGCGTGGAAAGGAAAGGATAGCAAAAGATAGAAGTACGTCTCAATCATCTCAAATCTCAATCAACACACCCCCGCTCCGCTACCTTCCGGGCCATAGTGCCCATAACATGAAAATGTAGAAACAGTGAATAACCTAATGAAGCATGCTATGGAAATCGCCATGAATGAATTATTATAAGTACCTAGCTTATAATAGAAAGGAAAAAGAGCATGACACCCCTTCACATATTTTTTATTTTTTTTTTTATTTTTTTTTCATTTTTTTTTTTAGTTTTTTTATCCCTTTTCCAACATGAAAACGTATATATATCATATTCCTATCGCGCCAGGCATTCTTGATCATTAGAATCACATTCTACAACAAATGACATACCAGCACCGAAACCACTATAATTATGCTAATCTAATTCTTTTTCCTGTGATAATATGTTGTCTAAAACGCAACAAATATTTTAAAAAATGTGAGTAAATAAATTCGAGGTCCTGAGTCAATAACATTAACATTAAGATACCGAAAGCATTATTCCACTCATAATTATACTCAGACATGAGTGGGTAGGGGGGGGGGAACGAAATTTTTAGTGTTAAAAAATGTACTAAGAGCATGTTTTCGCTTTTCCCTAGTTCCCTACTTCCCTCCCCCATCCTCTGCCGCTGTCAGTTTTTAAATTTAGTATATCCCACTATCCCTGCTTGGACCCTAAATCACTTGGTCTTTGCTAAATCTTAAATAAATTATTAGAATTTTACCGTTCTAAAGCCTTAGTTAGTATCTTAAAACACACTCTATCACGACGGTGTTTCAGCCAGCTGTCACCCAATTATTCCTCCGATTTCTTAAGGCACGAAAACGGTCGAAGTGTCTCTTAAATCCTCTCATTGTATGAGCTTATATTTCTAGGGGAATCGGATTACTAACTTTGTTGCTCTAACTTCGCTCAAAACAAACGACGGAACGGATGGCTAGGGGGCTCCCGCTATGGCTGGGGGGTGTCGGGGGGGGGGGGGGGGGGGGGGGGAGGGTGATTAAGGGGGTAGGGAGACCACAACTGCACGAACATACTCCAGATTGTGGCCATCACAATACTTTTAATAGTGGTACAACATGTCCTCACTAATGACAATGAAAAATTTCTTTTAAATGAAACCTAGCGCTCGCATATTTTGCTAGGTTTAGATGCTGCGGTTCATTGGCTTGTAGATTTAGATTATCCATTGATAAGCACTCCTAGGCCTAGGTCCCTTTATCTGTGATACTCTCTTTAATCTTTTCTCCTTTTCTCCATTCCATAATGGTATTCCGATGTGTGTTGTTTTTCGCGGGAGCCTATTTGTCGTATCAGGCATTTGTGTACGTTAAAGGCATCTTGCCAATTTTCTGACCACTCTGATAATTCTTTTTGGTTTGAAATCTGATTGCGTCCTAACTTCTATCGCTTGTCTGATATTAATTGCATTTTTCCTATTTTAGAGTGTCATCGGCGAAATTTGAAGAATTATGGATTTAATGGCCACCGGTGAGGTCTAATCATATAATGATATACTTATGAATATAATGGGGCCATACATGAACCCTGTAGGACGTATGCTCCACTAGTCACCGAACCGAGAGAGAGAGAGAGCGAGGTAGAGAGGAGAGAGAGAGAGAGAGAGAGAGAGAGAGAGAGAGAGAGAGAGAGAGAGAGAAAGAGAGATATGAAGAAATGTGGGGCAAGGTAAAATGCAAATGTAGCTCTTCATCATAAAATCCAACCTCGATGTCCCAAAGGCTGTGCGGTGGTGCAAACCTCAACTCAAGACCGTATTTAACCGTCGTGGAAACAATGTTTTTACTGTTTTTAACTTATTTCAATGCGTAGTGGTTTATTTTAGTAGTAGTAGGTAGATTAGTATTAGTAGTAGAAGAGTAGTAGTGGTTTAGCGTAGGAGGGTGAGTCTGTGAAAAGCCATACTGAGGGGGTATGTTATACACACGCAGGGGTCGAACAAGGATTTAAGGATTTTTCTGAAACACTTTTAATACTGGCGAGCGGAAACTAATAAAAACACCTCCTATTTCGTTGATTTGTTTCTTCTTCTTCTTCTTCTTCTTCTTCTTCTTCTCCTTTTTCCTCTTCTTCTTGCTTCTCTATTTCTTCTTTCTCTTCTCTCCCTGCCTCTCCATTCCTTCTGCTATCCTTTCCTTCCGTGTGGTCCCTTACCCTCTCGGGTTAGCTATCTGTCCTAGCTAGAAATGCAAAGAAGTGAAGTACCAACTTACGGGCGACAGTAAATAGTGTCTTCGGGCTGGGATCGTAAGGTCTGTGTGGTCAGTGTATCTATGTACCTCTACGTAAATATATCGCTCTCCTTCTCCTCTCTAGTCGCCTCTTTTTTCAACATAACAAACACCAACGTAGTGGGGGACCGGACGACCCGCGGGGCAGGCCCGGGCGCCGCGGGGGGGGGGCAGGAGGGGGGGGGTGGGGGGGGGGAGGGGGGAGGGGAGCTCCAGTTTGTTGGTTGGGGATCAATTTGTTGTTCATATACTCTCTTGCCTTCCTTATTTCTCTCTTCCTTATCTCTCTACCCAACGAACAAATCAGACCCCGCCCTCTCATCCCCCCGTCATCCCCCTCCTCCGGATGTCGGGCTCTCTCGGTCACCTCCGTCTATCATAACACGGCGGGACGAACGGCGTGGTCCATTGTTTGTTTATTTGTTGGTGGTGCTCTGTATCTCAGTGCTTTCCTCACTCCTGCTCGGTCGCGCTCCCCACCCTCGCTTCATCGTCGGGGGGTGCCGATCTCTACTCGTTCCCTCGCAAACCACCCTCTCCTCCGCTGCTCCCTTACTCTCTCATGTGACCCACCACGCTATGTCCTGATAACATACAGTGGATAAGATGGCCTAAGCTGGGTAGTAATCTTAGGATCGCCTAGCCACCCAAGGGTCCCAAAAGCCGGTAATAGTATAGCCTGGTGTAGCGTGCACCAAACACACAAGAGGCGCACAAGCACACGCAGCCACACGGCTAACCCAGCACACCCACCGGTACTTGTAATTTATTTTCCTCCATATTACAAATGCATAGGTCGTGATAATATAGTGTTTCTCCCCTAATATAACACACCTTGATCACAATTACCTGTTAACACAATAACATTAATCAGTATTATCACGGTTACCCTTTGATCAGCATAATTAATTGACCTGTGACCATCAACCTTCCATCTACCTGTGTGTGTGTGTGTGTGTGTGTGTGTGTGTGTGTGTGTGCTATCCTATCCTTCCACTATTCTTTATTGTGGTTCCGCTATCTCTATTAATATCAAGTCCTGATAACCTCGCTTGGATCATAAGGTCTGTGTAGTCTCTCTCTCTCTTTATCTCTCTCTCTCTCTCTCTCTCTCTCTCTCTAAACACATCTTGGAAGTTATTCGAAACCACTTACCTAAAAGCAGTGCAAGACTGCATACCATCGAAAATACGGCGTCCAGGCCATAATAATAAGCCCAAATGGTGGAATAAAGATATTTCAAACTGCCTGCTTGCTAAAAAATTTGCTAATGATAGATTAAAATCCTCACAAAATGACGAAGAACGGGTGAAATTTGTAGAGCTACGACGCAAAGCCAAAAAGTTAATTAGCAAAGTAAACGAACCTAGAGTTACATATTGCGAATCAAAGTAAAACAAACCCGAAAGAATTCTATAGTTATATCAGAAAGAAAAAAGTAGTTACCTCAACTGTTGGACCGTTAGTCGATGAAAATGGAGAATACACCAAAGACGAAGTACAAATGAGTAATGCCCTCAATACCTTCTTTGCATCAGTTTTTTACAACAGAAGACCTCAGTGATATCCCTAGACCATCGCCGATTCAGGTTGATAATTTAGATGTTCTAAGCAATATCACCGTTACAGAGAGAGGAGTATTGAATTGTTTAGATAAACTCAAGGTAAATAAAACGCCTGGACCTGATACAATCTCGCCTAGAGTTCTAAAGGAAGCTAAGGATGAGCTCTCCAAACCACTGACATTACTATTCAATAAATCCTTGCAGTCTGGAACTATGCCTGATCAGTGGAAGATAGCCAACGTAACACCGATATTCAAAAAAGGCAGCAAATCCCTACCCAGTAACTATCGTCCAATTAGCTTAACCTCAGTTGTATGAAAAATGCTAGAAACTGTCATAAGAGACAGACTCGTAAATCACTTAGAGGAAAATAACATACTTAAAGATACTCAACACGGCTTTCGTAAAAAACGTTTCTGTTTAACAAACCTCTTAGACTTCTTCCACGATATTCTCAACCTCTACGATGAGAGTAAAGCTGTAGATATTATATACCTTGATTTTCAAAAGGCCTTTGACAAAGTTCCCCACAAACGTTTACTGCTAAAACTAAAAGCGCATGGAATACAAGACGGTGTGTTGAAATGGATAGAAAATTGGCCTCAGCGACAGAAAGCAAAGAGTAGTCATAAACGGTAAGGCATCTAAATGGACCAATGTAAGTAGCGGGGTACCCCAGGGATCGGTACTAGGACCAATTCTCTTTCTAATTTACAAAAACGCCATAGATGAGGGTCTCACCAGTACAATTTCAAAATTTGCTGACGATACAAAAATTGCAAATAGCGTACTCTCAAAAGATCAAGTTGACGATATGCAACACAATCTAGATAAATTGTCACATTGGGCCCAAATTTGGCAAAGGAGTTTCAATGCGGATAAATGTAAAGTACTACATATCGGATACCTAAATGAGAAATCAAACTATTCGATGAATGGCACTCAGCTTAAGAATGTAAACAGAGAAACCGATCTGGGAGTAACAATATCGAGTAACCTAAAACCGAGTCCACAATGTTCAGAAGTTGTTAAGAAGGCAAACAAAATAATTGGCTTTATAGGCAGGTCATTTGAGCATAAATCCAAAGACGTTATCCTAACCCTTTACAATTCCTTAGTCCGCCTTCTTCTTGAATACTGCGTTCAATGCTGGTGCCCTTATTACCAAAAAGACATAAACAAGCTAGAACGAGTTCAACGTAGAGTTACCAAAATGATACCTAGCCTAAAGAACCAACCATACGAAGAGTGTCTTAGAGAATTAAATCTATTTCCTTTAACCCAGCGCAGATTAAGAGGTGACTTAATTCAAGTGTTCAAAATCATCAAAGGCATCGACAATATGAACTGTTGTAAGTACTTCACTATCGACCAATCTAATTACACGCGGGGAAACGGTTGCAAAATTATTGGTAAATCTTTTAACTCACACGAATCTAAGAATTTCTTCTTCAATCGAGTTGTCAACTTGTGGAATGGGCTTCCCAGTTATAGACTGCAGCACCGTTGATTCATTTAAACTCCGCCTAGACAAATATCTCGCATCAAACCCGCGACTGACTGCGTTTGTAAATGAATAACTTTATTTTATCCTCCCCTCAGTTACTAACCCATATGTCCCCTACTAACTTCCTAGTCCTGCCACGGACATTAGTTCCAGGGCAGTAGTTCCCTTACCCACTCTAAACCACTGGTTGGACACTTGATCCTCAGTGTTTTGGAGGACAAGCAGCCTAGAAGGGTCACTAGACCTGTTGTTGCTTGATTTCCTTTGTACTCCTTTGTACTCTATCTATCTATATCTATTTATTCATTCTCTCTCTTACTCTCACTATCTCTCTCTCTCACTCTCTCTCTCTATCTATCTATATCTATTTAATCATTCTCTCTCCTACTCACTCTCACTCTCTATCTATATCTATTTAATAATTATCTTTCTTACTCACTCTCACTATATCTCTCTATATATCTATATCTATTTAATCATTATCTCTCTTACTCACTCTCACTATCTCTCACTCTCACTATCTCTCTCTATTTAATCATTATCTCTCTTACTCACTCTCACTATCTCTCACTCTCAATATCTCTCTCTATTTAATCATTATCTCTCTTACTCACTCTCCCTATCTCTCTCTCACTCTCTCTATCTATATCTATTTAATCATTATCTCTCTTACTCACTCTCACTATCTCTCTATTTAATCATTATCTCTCTTACTCACTCTCACTATCTCTATCTATCTATCTATATCTATTTAATCATTATCTCTCTTTCTCTCTCTCTCTCACTCTCTCTCTCTCTGCTAACAATACACCCACCCAGTGCTCCAATATGACAGAGTATGCATAGGAAGGGTAGGAGTCAATATTACTGATGGGGGCTACGTTTTATAATTCCAATATGTCTCTTTCCTATCTCACTCTTTTGACCTTCGGATTTTTTCTTTGGTAAAAATTGTGTTGGTGGTGTAATGGTTTAGATCGATGCTCATGTTCTGGGTGTGGTGTCTCCCAAGTTCGAATCCCGGGAAGACCATGTGCTTTCATTAGTTTATTCAAGTACATTGGGGTTTGTAATTGATGATTCATGTTAAGGGGAGATCTCCACTTGAGGGACTTTTTTCTTGACCCCTTTCTCCCTCATGTTTAGCCCCATTGCTTAGATATTATAAAACGTTCGCCCCATTAGTTTAGCGATTTTAAGAACTTTCACCCCATATTAAGACCTTTCGTGCCATTCAGGTGTCGATTTTATCCTGGCGAGCGATAGCGAGCCTGTAATTAAAAAGGAACCGGCCTTCGGCCGGGAAATTTGTCTACCGAAAAATGTACAAATTTATCTTGAAAGGGACTCAAGAGGGTATAATTTTAAGCTTGATGGAGGTCTAGGGAACAAAGTAAATATCTCCCCTTAAGAACGGGGTGTTACTTATTATTAACCATATTTGATCCCAGAGGGGGGGGGGGGGGTCTTTTTTGGATCTTCCCTCTTTCTATTCATTAGTTTGGAGATTTTAAGATATTTCACCCCATTAGTTCGGCGATAATAAAACGCTTCACCCCATTCAGGGGTGGAATATTTCTGGACAAGCGATAACATGCCTGTAACGTATAAGAAATCAACCATCGACTGGGACATATATTTTATCTAAAAATATAAAATTTTATCGTGAAAGGGGTCTGGGTGGGCATTCCTTAAGCCGGTATCACACGAGCGCTTTTTCCCTCAATATTTATCCACAACACTGGTCTGGCAGCTTAGGAGGTTAACATTATAAATATTTCGGTCAGCTATATTCATCTATCATCAGTCTAGTTTCCGATACCAGTGCAAAATATTCCAGAAATGTTGCCAGCAAAATATTGATCATCCAATGTTGACTATAAAATCGCTCGTGTGATACCAGCTTTAGTTTGAAGGAAGTCTGGGAAGGCGTTTTCGTTAGCCTGGGGGACTCAACTAAAATACATTGCTCGAAACGAGGAAACACAAGCGAAATCTTCAATAAAAAAGCGAACTTTTATAATATCCCGCAAGAGGTCGGACCATATAGTGTTAAGGGGAGGCAGACCGTTTTTCTGGACACCCTTCTCCCTAATGTTTAGCCCCACTAGTTTTGAGATTATAAGACGTTCGGCCCATTAGTTTGGCGATTTTAACACCTTTCGCCCCATTTCGTTGTCAATTTAAGACCTTTCGTGCCATTTAGGTGTCGATTGATTTCTTGGCGAGCGATAGCGAGCCTGCAATTTGAAGAGGAACCGACCTTCGGCCGGGACATTTTTCTACCGAAAAATGTACACATTTATCTTGAAGGGGGGGTCTAGGGAGCGTTTTTCTAAGCTTGATGGAGGTCTAGGGAGGAAACTAAAAAAAATATATGAATAAATGAATTAAAAGACCAAACAAACGGCCAGCCTCCCTTTAACGAGAGGTTTTAATTATGATTATGAGAACATTAATTATGGAACATGTTGAAAACTAAAAAAAATATACAAACAGCAACGCCACAACGATAGCAATTAACGGGAGGTTTTTAGTTTGTTCCCTAGACATCCATCAAGTTTATAATCACACTCCCTTGACCCCCTTTCAAGATAAATTTGTACATTTTTCGGTAGAAAAATGTACCGGCCGAAGGCCAGCTCCTCTTAAATTATAGGCTCGCTATCGCTCGCCTGGAAAAAATCGACACCTAAATGGCACGAAAGTTCTTAAAATTGACAGACATTGGGCGAAAGTTCTTAAAATCGCCAAAATAATGGGGCGAACGTCTTAAAATCTCAAAAGCAATTAGGCTAAACATGAGGGAGAAAGGAGTCAAAAGAAAAGTCCCTCAAGTGGAAATCTCCCCTTAATACTGGGAAACACTTACTTAGGTAAAACTGGTTATTAAATACCCTTTATAAGTATAGGATACTATATTACTGTATACGGAACGAGAGAGAGAGAGAGAGAGTGAGAGACACCACGCTCATCACCACTGGCAATTATCACCACCACCATCACCACCCAAGCACCACTACTTCTTCCAACGCCACTATCATCACCACCACCATCACCAATATCACCACCATCCATGCACCATCACTACCACCACCATCACCACAGCTTCCAACACCACTATCATCACCACCATCCATGCACCACCACCACCACCACCACCACCACCACCAACATCATCACCACCACCACCACCACCACAGCTTCCAACACCACCAACATCACCACCACCACCACCAACATCATCATCACCATCACCACCACCACCACAGCTTCCAACACCAATATCACAGATTTATGGTCTTGTTCAAAACTTCTTCTCTTTTCTTCACAATACATTCATCCTTTTTCGGAGTACGCCTTTTTCCCTGTCCTATTTTTGCTATGACTGGCGATAACTCTCTCTCTCTCTCTCTCTGGTAAACCCTAACTTTCTCATTTTTCCCTGGTTATATTTTTTTCAACTCCAATTAATGTCAGTGATGTCGCTTAACCCCTTCTGTACCGACGCCGTCCTTTTAACTATATTCTGGCTGCTATTAGACGATTGTATTCAGTTTAAAAAGGGCCTCCAGCAATGAACAGGCTTCGCTCTATCTCACTTACCACTTTATACTACCACAGCTCCTTCTTAAACTGCACACAATCGCCTAAATATCGCTAGAATAAGCTTAAAAAGACGTCGCCGGTACACAAGGGGTTAATATGCATTTATATACTGCATCCATCGTCTCCTTTACGCTGTTTATATTGGCATTTACATCAAATATTTGGTAATGTATTTATTGGTGATTTTTTTATGGATTTATGGAAAGGTGTGTTACCCCTTTGAAGAATATGACGCATTGTGACAATCTATCCTGGCTATCAAGAGAGAGAGAGAGAGAGAGAGAGAGAGAGAGAGAGAGAGAGAGAGAGAGAGAGAGAGAGAGAGAGAAGCCAAGGGCAACTAGGGAGACAAAGTGCGAACAATTTAACGACTCACTGAATTTAACCTGCAGCCCTTTTTATCTCCCAGCCCAGGTGTAGAGTCAAGGGGTGGACCAACAGCCTAACATTCCCTAAATAGATCGCTCCAGTGATAGGTAGCGCCAACGAGCTTGACATCTCTGTAATTTAAAAGGGCCTAGAGCAAACTGGCTGTAAATGTCCACACCTATTTCCTGGTTGACTCATCCCAAATGGTAGAAACGTCAGTCCGATTGCTTTCATTCATTTCGAGTTATAAGAAGTTAAATGGTCAAGAATATTGGCAAGTTCGCGGGCTCTACCGATAGTGAAATGTGATGGGGAATACCGTAGAGTTTTGTGGAAATGTGGGGTTTGTTACGGTGTCTTGTATTTGGGCTCGGAATTAGATTAAGGGGAGATATCCACTTGAGGACTTTTTTCTTGACCCCCTTCTCCCTCATGTCTAGCCCAATTGGTCCTGAGATTTTAAGACGTTTGCCCCATTATTTTGACGATTTTAAGAACTTTCGACCCATTTCTGTTAATTTTAAGACCCTTCGTGCCATTTAGGTGTCGATTTTATCCTGGTGAGCGATAGCGAGCCTGTAATTTAAGAGGAACCGGCTTTCAGCCGGGACATTTTTCTACCGAAAAATGTAAAAACCTATCTTGAAAGGGGCTCAAGGCGGTGTAACCTTAAGCTTGATGGATATCTAGGGACCAAACTAAAGACCTCCCCTTAATGGATTAAGGGGAGGTTTATATATTTATTTTGTTTCTCGTGTTTAGTCCCATTAGTTTTGAGATTTTAAGATGTTCGCCCCATTAGTTTGGCGATTTGAAGACCTTTCGCACCTTTTCTTTGCCAGTATTAAATTTGTTTGTGCCAATTAGGTGTCGAAATTTTCCTGGCAAACGAAAGCGAGCCTGTAATTTAGGAGGGACCGGGACATGGTTCTGCTGAAATGTGTAAAGAATTGTCTCTAATAAGGGTCTTGGGGTTTTGTTTTAAGCTTGATATCGGTCTAGGGAGCAAAAGTAACCCTCCCACTCTCCCTTTCTGTGATGTGATGTACAGTCGGGCTAATAAGGGATGTTTCGGCACCAAGTATGTTTTGATCAATAATTGGTATCAGCAATCATTATCTCAAACTTGATTTATTCGTTTCGAGTGAGATATACAAACACGTTCCTACACTTACCCACCCTATTCCACATCTGGCAGACATTAATACAGCCCAGAGAAAGCCAAACATAATGACAGCTGAGACATGACTTATTAGCGCCACTGTACTTGAGGACGTACAGTCGCGCTAATAAGTCATGTCCCAGCTGTCATTACGTTTGGCTCGCTCTGTGCTGTATTAATGTCTGTCAGATGTTGAATAGGGTGGGTAAGTGTAGGAACATGTTTGTATATCTCACTCAAAAAGAAGAAATCATGCGTAAATATTGCTGATACCAATTATAGATCAAAACATAATGGGTGCCGAGACATCACTTATTAGCGCGACTGTACATATTTGTTTGTGTATAATTGAATGATATTATTCACACATACGCCAAGTAGAACATTTAAAATATTAATAAACTTCCCTATAAACCCATCACTATATACAAAAACTAGAATTCATACATATTTTAAGTAAATTACGTAACATCCCGTTCTTAACATTAATCATCAATTACAAACCCCAATAACTTGAATAAATATATATAGAATTAAATGCAACAATGGATGAAGATTATCAATACATCATAAGCGAAATCACCGAAATTATTTGGAGATGATAACAAAACCCTTGTGACCAGGAAAACAAATGAGAAAGTCGAAGAGAAATTATGAAGATTGGATTTAACGAGATAAAGTTAGGGCTTACAAGAGAGAGAGAGAGAGAGAGAGAGAGAGAGAGAGAGAGAGAGAGAGAGAGAGAGAGAGAGAGAGAGAGAGAGAGTTATCGTCAGTCATAGCAAAAATAGGAAAGGGAAAAAGGCGTACTCCGAAAAAGGATGAATGTATTGTGAAGGAAAGAGAAGTTTTTGAACAAGGACCATAAATCTGTGATATTGGTGTTGGAAGCTGTGGTGGTGGTGGTGATGGTGATGGTGATGGTGGTGGTGATGGTGATGGTGGTGGTGGTGGTGGTGATGATGGTGCATGGATGGTGGTGGTGATATTGGTGGTGGAAGCTGTGGTGGTGGTGGTGATGGTGATGGTGGTGGTGGTGGTGGTGGTGGTGGTGGTGGTGGTGGTGGTGGTGATGATGGTGCATGGATGGTGGTGGTGATATTGGTGTTGGAAGATGTGGTGATGATGGTGGTGGTGGTGATAGTGGTGTTGGAAGCTGTAGTGGTGCTTGGGTGGTGATATTGGTGGTAATAATGGTAATGGTGGTGGTGTTATTGGTGATGGTGGTGGTAATATTGGTGATGATGGTGTTGGAAGCTGTGGTGGTGCTTGTGGTGATATTGGTGGTAATAATGGTAATGGTGGTGGTGTTATTGGTGATGGTGGTGGTAATATGGGTGTTGATGGTGATAATAGTGGTGTTGGAAGCTGTGGTGATGCTTGTGGTGATATTGGTGATTATATTGGTGTTGGAAGCTGTGGTGGTGGTGGTGATAATGGTGATGGTGGTGGTGATATGGGTGTTGATGGTGATAATAGTGGTGTTGGAAGCTGTGGTGATGCTTGTGGTGATATTGGTGTCACACGAGCGTTTTTCCAGTCTTTTATGGCAATTGTAAACTGGCATCTTTTACATGTAAAGCCGGTATCACACGAACGCCTTTTCCCTCAACATTTATCCTCAACACTGGTCTGGCAGCTTATGAGGTCAACAATTAATATATTTCAGTCACCTAAATTCATCCACCATCAGTCTAGTTTCCGATACCAGTGCAAAGTATTCCAGAAATGTTGCCAGAAAATTGTTGATTATCGAATGTTGACTATAAAAGCTCTCGTGTGATACCGGCTTAAGGGTTGTCAGAATGCACCTACCTAACGTAACCCGTTCAGAACCAGGGACGTCTTTGTTATCATATTCTGGCAAGTATTAGACGATTTTATTCAGCATAGGAAGGCCTTGTAGCAATAATAAGGCTTCAATATATCTCCCCCAACCCTTTAAACTACCACAGGTCCTTCCTAAGCTGCATAATATCGTCTACATATAGCTAAACATACAAAATATAGCACACGTCGCAGGTACTCTAAGGTTTAAGGGGAGGTTTCTAGTTTGTTTCCTACTCCTCCAGCAATCTTAAAATGTCACCCCCTTTCAAGATAAATTTGTACATTTTTCGGTAGAAAAATGTCCCGGCCGAAGGCCGATTACTCTTAAATTACAGGCTCGCTATCGCTCGCCAGGATAAAATCGACACCTAAATGGCACGAAAGGTCTTAAAATTGACAGAATGGGGCGGAAATTCTTAAAAATCACCAAACTAATGGGACAAACTTCTTAAAATCTCAAAAGCAATGGGGCTAAACATGAGGGAGAAAGGGGTCAAGAAAAAAGTCCCTCAAGTGGAGACCTCTCCTTAATCTACATTCGTTCTAGTTTCCGATTCCTGTGTAAAAGACATCCAAAATATTGCGAGAAAAAAAAAAGTTGCTCATCAAAATATTGCCGGGAAATGCGCTCGTTTGACACCAACTTAAATCTCTTACAAATCCAGCAATCAAAAAAGGGATATGTGAATTTGCACCAGGCTATGAAGAGATTAGAGTTGTATTATTTCTGTTAATTGTGGTTTAGTATAACAAATATAAAGACAAACAAACATATATATATATATATATATATATATATATATATATATATATATATATATATGAAAATAAAATGCGTGTGGTATTTGATAGGTTTGGGATGGTGATGGCAATTGTGGGGCTTATATTGGCAATA
>CM064566.1:56493943-56553943 GCA_032716605.1 Paralithodes platypus | reverse complement strand
CAAGAAAGGCTATATGGTAACTCTCTCTTCTTCTTCCAAATATTAAAAGGCTATATGTACTCTCTCAATTAGTCCTTTTAGCTACCATATATCCTTCCTAAGCTTAATAAAATGGTCTAAATGTAGCTGAAATCAAATACAAAATACGTCGTCGGTACAGAAGGGGTTAAGGGAGAGGAACATCATTTTTGTAGGCAACTGTATGTATGGACAACCAACGTCTACAGTAGTATTTTGTAGCCGTCATCTATGTGGAGAGTTATTATAGCAAAAAGCCCATATAATAACCCACATGAAGGCATGTCAAGAACAGTAACTCAATAATCCGACTGGAAACACCAAAATACATTATTATTTTTTTAATTAAAATGATGGCCACTTGGTCCAAACTCAAAGTCAAAAACCTTCAAAAACAAACACAAAACCAAAACAGGAACCAAAGCACAAGATAAACCGACAAAATAACCGTGCCACAAACAAAAGTCATATATATATATATATATATATATATATATATATATATATATATATATATATATATCATAATTAAATAAAACTAATGTGAGAGGAGAAAAATGAGTCACAAAAATAATGAATGTGTGGTGGAAGGATGGCGGAGAGGGGAGGGGAGGGGTGGAGGGAAGGGCGTGAGTAGGGGGGGGAAGGGGGGGGGGCGTGATGGGGGGGGGGGAGGGGGGGAAAACAGGGGGGGGGGGGGGGGTTTGGCGGTAAAGTTTTGCGTGGGGGGGTGTTGGAGGAGGGGGGAGGATATATAATGAAGGAAAAATCTATTGTGGAGCAACAGGTGGCTGGAGAGAGAGAGAGAGAGAGAGAGAGAGAGAGAGAGAGAGAGAGAGAGAGAGAGAGATTAATGGAGGAATATTTCAACAGCTATTTTTATCATCCAGCGCTTTGTTAATATTGTGAGGGGCTGTGTGTTCTTTGGCCAGGTGCGTTGCGGTGTGTGTGTAGTGTATTTCTCTCATTTTCCTCCACTTTTTCCCATTTTTTCTGCGCCCTCTTTTCTCTCTCTCTCATATGATAATATATATATATGCTATATATATATATATATATATCTATCTAGAATATACAGTATAACCGTGTATATTACAAATCATCGTCATATCTATAATATTATACATATATATCTATATACGTTATCATATCTATATATCTTGGTTTGTTGTGTGTGCTTGTTTGTTTGTTTGTTTGTATAGCCTATACAGTATATATGTGTGTTTGAAATTAAAACCTAAGTCATCATTCTCGACCAAAATTAATTATGAACTTTAAAAAACAAATAAAGGTTCTCAGAGCCTCAGAGAATAATATCCCCTTCAACCATTTTTGTCCCAAGGCGTTCCGTACCCTTAGTCAGATAGTGAAAAAGGTACTAGTAAACTTGGTCCAAGTTTTATATCTTATATATATATATATATATATATATATAACTCGTTTATCCCTGTGTATCACTTTATAGTTTATTTTCTGTTTGCTAATCAGTGTTTCTCTTCATCTATATAATAGTTAAATACATGAATAAATAAGCATATAATACATCGACGCACTATATCACCTAACTGTTTGAAAAAAAAAAAAAAAAAAAAAAAAAAAAAAAAAAAAAAAAAACACACACACACACATACACACATTAACTACCAATCTGTATATTTATTTAACACAATTTATTTCTTCTTCTCCAACAGATTAAACCCCCAAGCGACGATGTCCCCCGGGCTCCTGACCCAACTGGTGGTGTGGGCCCTCCTGTCCCTCCGACCAACCTGTTGTCAACAGTCTACCAGTCCTACCAATATCCTCATTAGCAAACAGTCTACCAGTCCTACCAATATCCTCATTAGCAAACAGTCTACCAGTCCTACCAACCTTCTTATTAGCACACAGTCTACCAGTCCTACCAATCTCCACCTCAGCAAACAATTTCCTAATCCAACCAATCTCGTAATTAGCAAACAGTCTACCAGTGCCACCGATATCCAGCCCAACAACCAACAGTCTCCCCAGTCTCCCAGTCCCAGCTCACCCCCTCCACCCCCTGCCCTCCCAGCCCCCTCCGCTAGCCCCCCGTCAGACCTTCACCCTGGGGTACATCACGGGGTCCGATCGCCTGCCCAAAGACGTCCAGTACAAGCGACCGGGACTCATCATTTCCGGGGCGATCACTTTGGCGGTAGAGGAGGTTAGTGGCATTATTTCACGAATTTCTTCTTCTGGAGGAGGTCAGTGTTATTATTTCTGGTCCCCCTTCTCCCTCATGTTTAGCCCCATTAGTCTTCAGATTTTCAGACGCTTGGCTCATTAGTTTGGCGATTTTAAGAACTTTCGCCCCATCTCTGTCAATTTTAAGACCTTTCGTGCCATTTAGCTGTCAATTATTTCCTGGCGAGCGATAGCGAGCCTCTAATTTAAGAGGAAACGGCCTCCGGCCGGGACATTTTTCTACCGAAAAATTTACAAATTTGTCTTGAAAGGAGGTCTAGGGGTTGTAATTTTAAGCTTGATGGAGGTCTAGGGAACAAACTAAAAACCTCCCCTTTGGCGGTAGAGGAGGTTAGTGGCATGTTTTTTTTCTTCTCTATATTCCAACTACTCCCTCTCGGGCATAGGCTGAGAGCCTGTACATTCAACCGTTTATTCAATGGTGAAGCCCGTTAGGTCTCAGTCCAGTCTAGGAAGTGAGACATGTGAAAGACTTTGAGCTGCAATCAGCCCCCGCCATCTTGCCTTCGCGGGATGCACGGGGCCTGGTCGCCCATCCAAGGCTCGAAGCAGCCCCATTTCTGGAGCTGCTTCAGCTCTGTGCTTCACTGTTTCAGCCCCTAGACTCGGACCCTCACTCTCAGAACGCCACCTATTGAGCGATGAACTTACTAGGCATTGCCCCCTGTAGCATATTTTGAATATGGGAATTTTAATACAGTGCTATTTAATCAGGAAACAATGAAGGTATTTTTTTGGCGTTTCGGTGGGTTTTGTGGTAATACACTGATACTAGGAGATAAAGATGTCCAATTAACAGGAGTAAGTCATCGAAAATAACACTGAAAACTATATCAAAGGGTTCGTTATTAAGGGGAGTCACCTTTTTTTTTCTCTTTCTCTCCTTTTCTCTCTTTCTCTGGCTTGTATCCATTCGGACCCATTCAACCAACTGTTTTAAGACGTTTATCCCCATCCAGGTGTCAATTTCTTCCTGGCGAGCGATAGCGAGCCAGCATTGTATTAAGAAATCCGGCTTCGCCGGAGAAATTTTTCTATCGAAAAATGTACAAATTTAGCTTGCTGTAAAAACAAAAAAAATATATGCTGGCTCGCTACCACTCACCAAGAAAATATTGACACCTGAACGGGGGTAAACGTCTTAAAACAGTAAGGTGAATGGGGCCGAATGGATACAAGCCAAAGAGTGAGGGAGAGAAAAGAGAGAAAAAAAACGAGGTGGGCTCCCTTAAAGCAGATAGAGTTGTACAGCTGCTGGCAAATGTTCCTGATCTCCTGTGATTATCTCTATGTAAATATGTGTATATATGTAAATGATGTTCAGCTCAAATCAGCTACATATTAATTAATAAATACTATGCATGTGCTATCATATTTTCTATGTGATAAAAAGGCAGAATCTTGTACGAGTGCCTCCCCAGAGTTGAAAGATCGACAGGGCCAAAATCAAGGACTCGAGGCCAAAATGCCTGAACACACGTTGAAGCAATTTAAGTCATAGGGAGAGGGAAAAGCTGATTCTGGGAGAGAGTTCCAGAGCTCAGCTGTTGAATAGAATACAGTTTGAGAGTAACGTTTCACTCTTGGGTTGGAGAATTGCACAGATCGCACAGACAGCTGATTAAGGGGAGATTTCCACATGAGGGATTTTTTTCTGGACCCTTTTCTCCCTCATGTTTAGCCCCATTGCTTTTGAGATTTTAAGACCTTCGCCCTAGTAGTTTGGATATTTTAAGACATTTTGCCCCATTTCTGTCAATTTAAGACCTTTCGTGCCGTTAAGGTGTCGATTTTTTCCTGGCGAGCGATAGCGAGCCTGTAATTTAAGAGCAACCGGCCTCTGGCCGGGACATTTTTCTACCGAAAAATGTACAAATTTATCTTGAAAGGGGGTCTAGGGGGTGTAATTTTAAGCTTGATGAGAAAATAGGGAACAAACTAAATACCTCCCCTTAAGTATGTGTTGATATACTGTATAGCTAATTTGATCTGAACATCAATGTAAATGGATATATTTGTATCAAGAAAATCGCAAGAGCTCAGGAACATTTTTGTCAGTAGCTGTACAGTCGCGCTAATAAATTATGTTTCAGCACGAATTATGGTTTGATCAATAATTGGTATCGGCAATATTTACACCTGATTTCTTCTTATTGAGTGAAATATACAAACACATTTTCCTACACTTACCCACCCTATTCAACATCTGACAGACATTAATACAGCACAGAGCGAACCGAACGTAATGCCAGCTGGGACATGACTTATTAGCGCGACCGTACATATGCAAGGAATGGAAATGTTTGTCATATATATATTTCAAAGGGAGACAATTTACAAACCCATGAATTATTTATAGTAAAAGGAATATACATACATACATTAGGATGCCATAGTCTCTAGCTCGCTCATACATATTATCCATGGAATTCACCTATATCTAAAATTATGGAAGTATATCTCTGTAACGAATTTATGAATATAACAACTACTACAATAACACCACCACCAACTACAACAACAACAACATTCCCAACACCACCACCGATAACAACACCACCTACACCACCAACACCACCACCACCACAAACAACACCACCACCACCAACAACAACACCGCCACCCACCACAACAACACCACCACCACCAACAACAACACCGCCACCACCAACAACAACACCGCCACCACCAACAACAACACCGCCACCACCAACAACACACCACCACCACCACCACAAACCACCACCACCACAACAACACCACCAATACCACACAACAACCCGCCACCACAACAACAACCCGCCACCACCAACAACAACACCGCCACCACCAACAACACACCACCACACCAACAACAAACCGCCACCACCAACAATAAACACCGCCACCACCAACAACAACACCGCCCACCAACAAACAACCACCCACCACCACAACAACACCGCCACCACAACAACCACCGCCACCACAACAACACCGCCACCACCAACAACAACACCGCCACCACCAATAACAACACCGCCACCACCACCACCACCACCACCAACTACAACAACAACAACATTCCCAACACCACCACCGATAACAACACCACCACACACAAACACCACACCACCACCACAACAACAACAAACAGCCACCCACCAACAAACACCCCCACCACCACCAACAACAACACCACCACCACCAACAACAACACCGCCACCACCAACTACAACAACAACAACATTCCCAACACCACCACCGATAACAACACCACCTACACCACCAACAACAACACCACCACCACCAACAACAACACCACCACCACCAACAACAACACCAACACCACAAACAACAACACCGCCACCACCAACAACTACAGCACCACCACCAACAACAACACCGCCACCACCAACAACACCACCGCCACCACCAACAACAACACCACCGCCACCACCAACAACAACACCACCGCCACCACCAACAACAAAACCACCCCACCACAACAACCAACACTACCACCCCCAACAACAACACCGCACCACCACCACAACACCAACAACAAGACCACCAACAACAACACCACCACCACCAACAACAACACCACCGCCACCACCAACAACACCGCCACCACCAACAACAACACCGCCACCACCAACAACACCACCTACACCACCAACAACAACACCACCACCACCAACAACAACACCGCCACCACCAACAACAACACCGCCACCACCAACAACAACACCGCCACCACCAACAACAACACCACCACCACCAACAACAACACCGCCACCACCAACAACAACACCGCCACCACCAACAACAACACCGCCACCACCAATAACAACACCGCCACCACCACCACCACCACCACCACCAACAACAACAACACCACCACCACCACCACCACCATCACCATCACCACCACCACCTACTATACCCTGGGTGGTCGTTGGTGTCAAGGTATGGTGTGGGTATCATTTATATACCCGTACACTGGTAATGATCCATAACTATTACTGTCACTCATACACGCAGGTACGACCCACCCTCCCCCCACCACCCACCCCTACCCCCTCCCTCCACAAGCACAAACACCCACACACACACACGCCCAAACACACTTAAAATAACACACACGCACAATGGGAACCGCACTTACACACACACACACACATATATACAGTATATATATGTGCGTGTGTGTGTATTTGTGTGTGCTTACATGACTGAGAGATGGGAGTTACAGACAAACAGACAAACTTACTCAAAGAAACAACTCACTGTGTCATGCAGGTCTTATGTGTCTCTAAATATAGCAACCCGTGCCACCCTCTCTCTCTCTCTCTCTCTTCATACAACCGTTATCGACTTCATTTATCTCACCAACTTTCACTCTCTCTCTCTCTCTCTCTCTCTCTCGCTCTCTCTCTCTCTCTCTCTATATATATATATATATATATATATATATATACTAGTTTCTCTACAGTCTATCTTTCCCTTAAATCCAAATGCTGTCTTAACTAACCCTATGAAGAGAGAGAGAGAGAGAGAGAGAGAGAGAGATAAGAGTGGTTTATTATAAGGTTCAATTGATGCTTCAGTTGTTTAAACCCCGCCTGCATCATCTTAAGTGGGAGGTAGTCGCTTTTTCTGGACCCCCTTCTCCCTCATGTTTAGCCCCATTAGTTTTGAGATTCCAAGACGTTCGGGGCGAACGTCTTGGAATCTCAAATCGTTAGTTTGGCGATTTTAAGACATTTCGCCCAATTTCTGTCAATTTTAAGACGGTTCGTGCCATTTAGCTGTCGGTTTTTCCTGGCAAGCGATAGCGAGCCTGCAATGTATGAGGAACCGGCCTTTGAAAAATGTAATGAAAATTTATCTTGACAGGGGACCTAGGGGGTGTAATTTTAAGCTTGATGGAGGTCTAGGGAACAAATTAAAAAAATCCCCTTAATTCAGAAGTAATGCCAAGGAACAATAATATACTTAACGATAATAGCCTCACACCCACACACACCCACACCCACACACCCACACACAGCCACACACACGAAATGTATGATAATGCACACAATGACATCACAGTGTGTACACTCATTCACACGTACATTTTGAAATTTACTCTCAGACATATGAATAGGGTCGGATAAAATATGAGTAGGCTATATATACCGTATATATAAATATATATATATATATATATATATATATATATATATATATATATATATATATACTGTATATACTGTATATATATATATATATATATATACAAATACATAATGTATATATATATACAGTATATATATACCGGTATATATATATATATATATATATATATATATATATATATATATATATATATATAATGTATATACAGTATATTAAACAGATTAATAATAATATGCATTTTAGTAGTACTACTACTAACAAGAAAAATTATAATATAATGCTAAAGTTTAATGAGGAGACTGAGTAACTGGCATTATACGAAACATGGACGCAAGTTAAACAATACGAACGCCAAAAATGAAAACGAGAGAAAATACTAAATTGTGAGAAAGGAAGGAAAGAAAGACAGGACTAGTTTTTTCTCTCCCCGCCCGACCTCTTCAACTCGGCCTTTTAAAGCGAGTTGTTTCCTGAGAGAGAGAGAGAGAGAGAGAGAGAGAGAGAGAGAGAGAGAGAGAGAGAGAGAGAGAGAGAGAGAGAGAGAGAGAGAGTGTGTGTGTGTGTGAGAGTGAGAGAATGAGAGAGTTAGAGTGAGTGAAAGTAATAATAGTGAAAGTAATACGAGGAATATATAGTTCGCCAAAGTTCTCGTGTTCTACTCTTGAGATACTTTAGATGGACGTAAAGTTTTCAGTGCAGTCATTCAGAAATACAAGTAAGAAACTAATGAGAGAGAGAGAGAGAGAGAGAGAGAGAGAGAGAGAGAGAGAGAGAGTTTCCCTTCCGTATCGGCGACGTCCTTTGAACTTTATTCCATCAATAGAAATGGGTCTTACACAAGGGAGAAAGGGGTCCAGAAAAATAACCCATATCCCCTTAAAAAAAAACACGTATAATTGCTTTTTCAAACGACCGTGAGATGAAAGGTCGAAGGGGAAAAAGATTCAATTTTGTACCTTAATTACGGAACTATAGGTGTGGGAGAGAGAGATAGTGAGTGAGTGAGTGAGTGAGTGATGTGAGTACGGGAGTCGATGAGGGAGTTGATGTGAGTAGAGATGAATAGAGGGGGTCTGGTCTAATATCTCCCTGTGGTCTCCTTCCCCATGGTCAACAGGTAACCTCAGCCTTCCCACATGGTCTAATATCTCCCCGTGGTCCCCCCCCAGGTAAACTCAGCTCTCCCCCTGGTCTAATATCTCCCTGTGTTATCTCTCTCTCTCTCTTCCCCCCCACCCCCCCCCGCCCCAAAAGGTCCCCAGGATAACCTCAGCCTTCCCAAAATGGTCAACTATCCTTACCTGTGGTGCTCCTTCCAATGCGTCAAAACAGGTAAACTCAGCCTTCCCCCATGGTCTAATATCTCCCTGTAGTCCTCCCCCCCCCCCCCTCTTGGTCTAATATCTCCCTGCGGTCTCCTCCCCAATGATCAAGAGGTAACCTCAGCCTTCCCCATGGTCAAATATCTCCCTGTGTTCTCCTCCCCACCAGACGTTAAACTCAGCCTGCCCCATGGTCTACGGTCAACCGCCTGAACTTCACGGTAGCAGAGACGTACGGACAGGAAGAGGAGAGCATATTACAGACGGCACAACTCTGGATCTCCAATATCTCCGCGTATATCGGGCCCCAGGAGACTTGCGTACATGAAGCGCGTATGGCGGCAGCATTTAACCTTCCCATGATCTCTTATGTGAGTACAATATTCTAATTTATTCATTTCACTCCCAACACCAAACATCTCCCAATGAAATTAATGAAACCATGTGATCCTACCGGGATTCGAACCTGGGTCACCACATACAGATTTTAAGGGGAGATTTCCACTTGAGGGACTTTTTTCTTGACTCCTTTCTCCCTCATGTTTAGCCCCATTGCTTTTGAGATTTTAAGACGTTTGCCCCATTAGTTTGGCGATTTTATGAACTTTCGCCCTATTTCCGTCAATTTTAAGACCTTTCGTGCCATTTAGGTGTCGATTTTATCCTGGCGAGCGATAGCGAGCCTGTAATTTAAGAGGAACCGGCTTTGAGCCGGGACATTTTTCTACCGAAAAATGTACAAATTTACCTTGACAGGGGCTCAAGGGGGTGTAATCTTAAGCTTGAAGGATATCTAGGGACCAAACTAAACACCTCCCCTTAAACACTCTAACCATTACACCATCGTTATATTTCTTTCTTATGGGAGTACTATATAGTATCTCGTTACCTTTCTTTCTTATACAAATTTATCTTGAAAGGGGGTCTAGGGGGTGTTGTTTGAAGCATGATGTAGGTCTACCGAGGAGAGTAAAAAAAAAAAAAAAAAATGAAAAAAAAAAAAAAAAAAAAATATATATAAATAAATACATTAATAAATACATTGTCCAAAATACAAGTACTACAGGAACAATCAAAAATAAAATAAAATAAAATATATAAATCAATAAATACATTGCCCAAAATACAAGAAACTACATGCAAGTCAGGCTGTATAAGTCCAAGATGTTATAAGGCTCACATGAAACGGTAGATAGAGATGACGATATGAGATTGTAGATTGCAAATGCTTAGACGAGGAGAGAGAGAGAGAGAGAGAGCAGGGAGGAGAGAGAGCAGGGAGGAGAGAGAGAGCGAGAGATGGAGAGAGAAGAGGAGAGACGAGAGAGATGACGATATGGATTGTCAGATTGCAATTCCTTAGACGAGAGAGGAGAGAGAGAGAGAGAGAGATGAGAGAGAGCGTAAGAGGCAGATAGAGATAAATAGAGATGACGATATGAGATTGTCAGATTGCAATTTCTTAGATAGGACGGAGGGAGAGAGAGAGAGAGAGAGGAGAGAGAGAGAGAGAGAGAGAGAGAGAGAGAGAGACGAAGAGAGGAGAGAGAGAGGAGAGACGAGAGAGAGACGAGAGGAGAGACGAGAGGAGAGAGAGAGAGAGAGAGAGAGAGAGAGCGAGAGAGAGATAGATAGATAGATAGAGATGACGATATGAGATTGTCAGATTGCAATTCCTTAGACGAGAGAGAGAGAGAGAGAGATGATATGAGATTGTCAGATTGCAATTTCTTAGACGAGGAATGCAGGAGAGAGAGAGAGAGAGAGAGAGAGAGAGAGAGAGAGAGAGATAGATAGATAGATAGATAGAGTTAGATAGATAGATAGATAGATAGATAGCTAGTAGATAGATAGATAGATAGATAGATAGATAGATAGATAGATAGATAGGTAGATAGAGAGAGAGAGAGAGAGAGAGATAGAGATGACGATATGAGATTGTCAGATTGCAATTTCTTAGACGAGAGAGAGAGCGAGAGAGAGAGAGAGATAAATAGAGATGACGATATGAGATTGTCAGATTGCAATTTCTTAGACGAGGAATGCAGGAGAGAGAGAGAGAGAGTGAGAGATAGATAGATAGATAGAGAGAGAGAGAGATAGATAGATTAGATTAGATAGATAGATTAGATATATATATATATAGATATATAAAGAGAGTGAGAGAGATTTACATAGATTTACATAGATACACTGGCCACACAGACCTTACGATCCCTGCGAGGTGGCCAGGACTTAATTCTAATAGAGATAGCAATCCTAAGAGAAAGTGGAAGGAAAGGATAGCAAAGATGAAGAGAGAGAGTGAGAGTGAGTGAGAGAGGGAGAGAGAGAGAGATTGTATAGTTTGATATCATTCTACCGTACAAATCATTCAGTCAGGAAGTGATGATAGGCCTTGGTGTAACACTTAGCTAGATGAATGCCATGATAGGCTATACAAAGTCTATTCGCTGTAAGTAGGCGAAAAATCATGACCTCTAACCTCTGTAACTCAAAAAGGGCTAGAGAAAATGGGCTGTAAATTTCCACATCTATTCCTTGACCGACTCTTCCCAAATGATAAAAATATTAGCTCGATTACTCTAGTCGTTTTTTAGTTACAGAGGTTAGAGGTCATGATTTCTTGCCTGCTTACAGCGAATAGACTATAGGCTAGAGATAGATTGATTGGTAAGGTTAATGGCAGGTATTGATTGGTAAGGTTAATGGCAGGTATTAATTGGTAAGGTTAATGGCAGGTATTGATTGGTAAGGTTAATGGCAGGTATTGATTGGTAAGGTTAATGGCAGGTATTGATTGGTAAGGTTAATGGCAGGTATGATTGGTAAGGTTAATGGCAGGTATTGATTGGTAAGGTTAATGGCAGGTATTGATTGGTAAGGTTAATGGCAGGTATTGATTGGTAAGGTTAATGGCAGGTATGATTGTAAGGTTAATAGCAGGTATTGATTGGTAAGGTTAATGGCAGGTATTGATTGGTAAGGTTAATGGCAGGTATTGATTGGTAAGGTTAATGGCAGGTATTGATTGGTAAGGTTAATGGCAGGTATTGATTGGTAAGGTTAATGGCAGGTATTGATTGGTAAGGTTAATGGCAGGTATTGATTGGTAAGGTTAATGGCAGGTATTGATTGGTAAGGTTAATGGCGGTATTGATTGGTAAGGTTCATGGCAGGTATTGATTGGTAAGGTTAATGGCAGGTATTGATTGGTAAGGTTAATGGCAGGTATTGATGGTAAGGTTAATGGCAGGTATTGATTGGTAAGGTTAATGGCAGGGTATTGATTGGTAAGGTTAATGGCAGGTATTGATTGGTAAGGTTAATGGCAGGTATTGATTGGTAAGGTTAATGGCAGGTATTGATTGGTAAGGTTAATGGCAGGTATTGATTGGTAAGGTTAATGGCAGGTATTGATTGGTAAGGTTAATGGCAGGTATTGATTGGTAAGGTTAATGGCAGGTATTGATTGGTAAGGTTAATGGCAGGTATTGATTGGTAAGGTTAATGGCAGGTATTGATTGGTTTAGGTAAGGTTATATTGATTGGTAAGGTATATATATATATATGGTAAGGTTAATGGCAGGTAGGCAGGTATTGATTGGTAAGGTTAATGGCAGGTATTGATTGGTAAGGTTAATGGCAGGTATTCATTATAAATATTTATTGTTTAAGTTTCCTCCCTAGACACACTCAACAAAGACACTCCAACATTATATATATATATATATATACCGGTATATATATTAGAGTTGTGATTATATTGAAAGTTATAACAAAGAGCTCTCCAATATTCCAGGGGTGTCTTGTTCCTGCTCAGCCAGGCATGGTATCCCCAGCCGGGCAGATACACACTAGACATTATTTAAATACATAACTTAATATTTATGCAATATATTTAATCATATTATTATAACTAGAATATAATATGACACACGTCGCTGGTACTCAAGGGGTTAAAAGGCAACAGACGATTTTTTTTTTTTTTTTTTTTTTTTTAGCTACCATAAATCATTCATAAGCTTATAAAATCGTCTAAATTGAGCTAGAATGAAATTAAAAAGAAAGGCCGGTACAGAAGGGGTTAATGTATTTTACAAGCCCTTACTAACTCTCTTCACCCTTTCTCCTCCTCCTCTGCCCACAGTTCTGCACTCACCCTGAGACCTCGGACAAAATGGACTTCCCTACCTTCGCTCGCACCAGACCCCCGGATAACCAGATTAGCAAGTCTGTCACATCCATACTCAAGAGGTTCAACTGGAGGAAGGTGGGTTATAGATAGATAGATAGATAGATGCCACATCTATACTCGAGAGGTTCAAGTGGAGGAAGGTAGGTTTTATATATACCCGGTATATATATATATATATATATATATATATATATATATATATATATATGAGAGAGAGAGAGAAAGAGATAGATAGACTCAGACTCAGACTCAATATTTTATTTCGTAAAAGCTACATAGCACTTTGTACATAGTAAGAGGATTGTGCAGATAGATATAGATAGATAGATAGATAGATAGATAGAGAGAGAGAGAGAGAGAGAGAGAGAGAGAGAGAGAGAGAGAAACGGTAAGACAGATAGACAAAGAGAATCATATCCGTCACATCTATATTGAAGAGGTTTAACATATCCAATTATCCATCCATCCATCTATCTCCTCATCTACTAAACACATAGAGACACACCTTACCCTCTTCATAACATCACTATCCTGGCCTCTCGTAGCTTAATATATCCATCCATCTATCTATACGTTAATCTATTCATCCACCTAACATTTTTTTTTCTGGACCGCTTTATCCCTCATGTGTTGCTCCAATGCATTTGAGATTTTAAGACGTTCGCCCCATTACTTTGACGATTTTAAGAATTTTCGTCCAATTTCTGCCAATTTTAAGACCTTTCGTGCCATTTAGGTGCCGATTTCTTCCTGGCGAGCGATAGCGAGCCTGTATTTTAAGAGGAACCGGCCTTTGGCCGGGAAATTTTTCTACCGAAAAATTTACACATTTATCTTGAAAGGGGTCTAGGGGGTATAATTTTAAGCTTGATGGAGGTCTAGGGAACACACTTAAAACCTCCCATTAATATGTCCTTCCTTCTGTCAATACATTAATCTAACACAACCCTGCTCTCTTTCCAGGTAACTTTCTTCTACAACAACTCCCCGGACGAGAACTTCGGACGTGTTGCCCGGACTATCGAGAGGACCCTACCCCTTCACAACATCACCATCCTGGCCTCTCGTAGCTGGAGTGACACCTATCACCACGGCTACACCAGTAACCCCTTCGTTACCATGTTGGGAGATACCTATATGGATTGTAGAAGTGAGTATTATTATCTAGCCTCAAAAGCCACTCCAACAGCTTCCTCTCTCTCTCTCCCCAACACCAGCAACCCCTTCGTTACCATGGTCGAATGAATACTGACAATAAAGCTACTCCAACAGCTTCCTATCTCTCTCTCTCCAACACCACTTCTGCCCTATTAAGATGGTCTATACAATTAATAAGGACAACAAAGCCACTCCAACAGCGTCATCTCTCTCCAAAATTCTTCGAAAAGTGCCGTTGTAAAGGCTTATCCGTCAATACCTTCACCTGACCTGACCTGACCTATATGGACTGTAGAAGTGATTAATTAAATATATACCCCGTCCATTATTCTTAGGCCAGATATCCCAACCCCAACCTCTCATAACTCAAAAATTACGAGAGTAATCGAGCTAATATTTCTACCATTTGGGAAGGGTCAGCCAGGGAATAGGTGTGGAAATTTACAGCCCGTATGCTCTAGCCTTTTTTCAGTTAAAGATGTTAGATATCACGATTTCTTGCCTACCTACTTGGAACTAGGTATAGTACTGAGCAGCTTACATGTGGGGCCGTGCACGTGTAATTGCCGACTTGCGAGTTTCATTCTACAAGGAAGTTGGAGTTGTAGACATCGATATTTAGCAGAATTACGAGCTAAAATACGGTCGTAGTACATTCATAAATACATAAAACCCAATTCAACATACCCTTTAGCCATCAGAAACCTACATTATTATTGCATTTCTGTTTAATATCAATGTTTACGGCTCCAACTTCCTTATAGCCTAAAACTCGCAAGTGGTCAATTAGAAGTCACTCAGATCACCAGTAAAACTTTCTTCGAACATTTTGTTATCTAAAACTATTTCATATTAAAACTGAACGCCCCTAAAAGGAAACAATTTTAGCTCTTTGTACTAGTTGCCATGTAATACGCTACATTGGATGATACAGATATAAAGTATATAAGTAACACCCCGTTCTTAACATTAATCATCAATTACAAACCCCTATGTACTTGAATAAACTAATGAAAGCATATGGACCTCCCGGGATTCGAACTCGGGACACCACACCCAGAACATAAGCATCTAAACCAATACACCACCAACACAGTTTGTCGAATAGCATTAACATGTTCAGTAGAAGGTTCACTAGACCTGTTGTTGCTTGATTTCCTTTGTACTCCTTTGTAGTATAGGATAGAGAAGGAATGAGAAGCAATGGAAAGATATATACTTTTTTTCTCAC
Organism: Paralithodes platypus; assembly: GCA_032716605.1. Classification (NCBI taxonomy): domain Eukaryota; kingdom Metazoa; phylum Arthropoda; class Malacostraca; order Decapoda; family Lithodidae; genus Paralithodes; species Paralithodes platypus. Next base: position 56,538,624 of record CM064566.1, on the reverse strand, counting down.
ACGTGTATGGCATTGAAAGAAAACGGGACACAGGGAAGGTAAAACTCGTGCTGAAGAAGCTTGTACTCAAAGCCTGGCACACCATTTGATCTCTCTGCCTCACAACACTTCAATAGGGTAGAGGTCTGAGTGTTGGAGAGTAAGGACCTAAGAGCTCTCAAAAATAACTTTAAAAACACACCCTTCTAGATTAATTTGTACATTTTTCTGTAGTAAAGTCGGTTCTTCCAAAATTACAGGTTCACTATCGTTCGCCAGGAAAATAATCGACACCTAAACAGCACGAAAGGTCTTAACCCCTTCTGTACCGGGGACGTCTTTTTCATTTTATTCAGGCTACTATTAGACGATTTTATTCAGTTTAGGAAAGATGTCGACCAATTTAAAGGCTACAGACTATCTCAATTCATCCTTACAGCTACCATATATACTTCCCAAGCTTCATAAAATCGACTAAAAGTAGCTGAGATCAATTAGAAAAGACGTTATCGGTACAGAAGGAGTTAATATTGAAAATAAAATGGGGCGAACGGTCTTAAAATGGCCAAACTAATGGGGCAAACATCATAACATCTGAAAGAATAATGGGGCTAAACACGAGGGAGAAGGGGGAACCCGAAAAACGACCCATCTCTCCTTAAGGGAAGGTATTTAGTTTGTTCCCTAGACCTCCATCAAGCTTAAAATTACACCCCCTTGAGTCCCTTTCAAGATAAATTTATAAATTTTTCGGTAGAAAAATTTCCCGGCCAAAGGCCGGTTCCTCTTAAATTACTGGCTCGCTATCGCTCGCCAGGATAAAATCGACACCTGAATGGTACGAAAGGTCTTAATATATGGTGACAGTTTTTAAAATCGCTAAACTAATGGAGCAAACGTTTTATAATATCAAAAGCAATGGGGTTAAACATGAGAGAGAAAGGGGTCAAGAAAAAAATCCCTCAAGTGGAGATCTCCCCTGAAACGCACAATAATTGAAGCAAAGTTAGGCTACTCTCGGATTGTCAGGAGGTGTGGGACGCTTTTCTGTCGATCTTTAGAACCTGTTGTTGAACTTTTGATCATCCTTCGTTGGGGGGGGGGGGGGGGGGGGGGGGGGTAGTGTGATGTATGAAGGAAAGGGGGAGTGGGAGCTGAAGGTGAAAGGAGGAGGACAAAAGTAGTAGAGAGAGAGAGAGAGAGAGTGAGTCAGCGAGAGCGAGAGAGAGAGAGAGTGAGTGTGGAGGTGAAATGAGGAGGAAGGAGGAGGAAAGAAGTAGAAGTAGGAGTAGAGAGTGAGAGAGAGAGAGAGAGAGGAGGTGAAATGAGGAGGAAAGAAGTAAGAGTAGAGAGAGAGAGAGAGACAGAGAGACAGAGAGAGAGACAGAGAGAGAGAGAGAGAGAGAGACGAGAAGAGGCAGACAGACTTACAGAAAGGCTTAACTAGGCTAACATTCTTTATTTCTCTCCCACAGTTTACGTAGTGTTGGGCTACTACTACGAGTTTCTGGGCCTCATGACGATAATGGAGGATAAGGGGCTCTTTGAGTATGGTAAGTGGGCTAAAATGAACTACGAAATGTTGACAGAATGAATATATACACCATCTGAGGAGGAGCATTTTATTGACAACGTTTCTGACTTGGAAAAACTATCTGCGAAATGTTGCAAAGAAGGAAGGTACTTGATTGACAAAATTGGTGACTTCAAAACATTCATATTATCACCAACCCACCAATTAACTTACAAATAAACCGAATTAATTAAATCAATGAAATACATCATGAGGTACCCCAGTTACCTCCACCTGCCCACCTAACTACCAACACAAGTAAGTAATTACCTTCAACTTCCAATCGTAATTCCTGTTAATTGTATATTTTTGTGGCAGGGGTTGAGAATTACTGTGACAAGGTGTGTGTGTGTGTGTGTGTGTGTGTTCTGAGTTGTAGTGTGTGTGTGTGTGTGTGTTAGTGTGTGGTTGATGGTAGTGGTGTGTGCTTGTGTGTGTGTGTGTTCTCTCAAGAAACATTTAGAGGCAAACAGCAATTAAACATAAGGATGAGCAGTTCAATCTCTTCTCCATGATATTTGAATAGTATAATCATCTATTGTTAAGTACACACACACACACACACACACACATATATATATATATAGATATATATATATATACTGTATATTGGTGCGTCACCATTTCTGTCCTAGAGTGTACATGAAATTTATCCTTGCAGAACACCCCGCTTAATCATATGGGAAATTAATTCAGGTATTGAACAGGTGCGCTGAAGTGGAAGATCCAATTAACGATAAGATGGGATTATATAGGACCATAATTATATAGCATTCAACGACGATGGCGCCAACAACATAATTAAAGCCTATAGAATTATTAAGCCAGGTGTTAAAGATCGAGGCCTCATATACTGTATATATATATATATATATATATATATATATATATATATATATATATATATATATATATATACATAAAATAAAACACAATTACGTAATGCTGTTTTATAGGTTAAAACGTCTTGGGTCCAGGTGCGGTCCTTTCATCTTTCACGACTAGTGCCTCTGCCAGTGAGGTTTGAGAGGCTATAACTCCAGAACCTGTATGTGTGTGTGTGTGTGTGTGTGTGTGTATGTGTGTGTGTGTGTGTGTGTGTGTGTGTGTATTATTCATATATTCATCGTGTACTCACTCTCCTATTCTTCCTACTCTTCCCCCAGGCGAGTATTTCGTGGTTGGCGTAACATTAAGCCAGTATGACCGTAACAAGCCTGACAAGTACCTCAGGGACCTTCTCAATGAACACACCAACTCTACTGTCCAGGCCGCCTTTCAGAACTTCCTGGGTGAGTAGTAGTAATAGTAGTAGTAGTAGTAGTAGTAGTAGTAGTGTAGAATAGTAGTGTCTGATGCTTGTGAAATAAAATATGTGTACAATATTAAATATAAGGTAGTGGTGGTGGTGGTGGTGGAAGTGGTGATGGTAGTAGTAGTAACATGAAATGTATGAAACATATTAAATACAAATCAATGTAGTAGTAGAAGAAAAAAAATAGTAGTAGTAGTAGTGGTAATAGTAGTTTTTGTTGTTATTGTTGTTGTAGTAGTAGTAGTAGTAGTAATAGTAGTTTTTGTTGTTGTTGTCGTAGTAGTAATAGTAGTAGTAGTAGTAGTAGTAGTAGTAGTAGTAGTAGTAGTAGTAGCAAGTCAAGCAGGTGGCCTATGCAGACGATCTCACTGGAGCGCAAACAGTCAACGATCTCAAGCACTGGTGGGAGCAAATATCAAGTGTAGGCCCAGAAATAGGGTACCATCCAAATGCCAGAAAGTCAATACTAATAGTAAAACCAGAACATTATGAAAATGCGTTAGAAGCTTTCAAAGGTAGTGAAGTGGTAGTAACAGAGGACGGACAGCGTCACCTTGGGGCAGTGATATGCACGGAAGAGTTCAAGAACAAATACATAGAGGAGAAGGTCAGAGAATGGGTAAAAGAAATTGAAAAACTGGCCAATATTGCAAAGACGGAACCACAGGCTGCGTATTCGGCATTCACATATGGGGTCCAACATCGCTGGACCTACTTGATGCGAACCGTTCCAAATGTGAGCGCATTACTTCAACCGCTGAAAGATGCCATCAGAGACAAACTCATCCCAGCGTGGGTAAAGTCGCACACCCCGAATGATACAGAGAGGGAGCTGCTCGCACTGCCTTCTAGGTTGGGAGGGCTGGGAATCATCAACCCAGTGAGGAGGGCGACAACGGAATACCTGAACTCAGTAAAGATAACAGGATCTCTCACTGACCGTATCGTAGCACAAGATTCTGACGGTGAAGTGGACCAGGCGGACATCTACAACATCAGAAAGACCATCACGTCAGAGAGGCAAAACTCACAGAAAAATGACCTGGCACAATTGATGGGACAACTTTCCCCGAGACAAACAAGAAAACTACAAATAGCACAAGAAACGGGCACTTCAAATTGGCTGACAACACTACCAATCAAGGCAAAATGCTTCAATCTCAACAAACAAGAATTTAATGATGCTATTGCGCTGAGGTATGATTGGCCGATTGAAGGACTTGCCGATCGATGCGTTTGTGGAACCAACAATGATGCAGACCACTCCATGTAAGAAAGGAGGTTTCATCAGCATCAGGCACGATGAAGTAAGAGATGTAACCGCGAACATGCTCAGGGAGGTGTGTAGAGATGTGGTGAGCGAACCATCACTCATTCCCTTGGGTGGAGAGATCATGCAGCACAGGACGGCCAACACATCCAATGAAGCAAGATTGGACGTTAGTGCAAGAGGCTTTTGGACAAATGCACAGCGAGCGTTCTTTGACATAAGAGTATTTGACCCAATGGCCCATAGCTACAGCGAGCTGTCTCTGGATGCTGCACACAAGAGGAACGAACAAGAGAAGGTCAGGGCATATGGGGAAAGCATCTTAAATGTCGAACATGGCAGCTTTACCCCACTAGTCTTCACCACATCTGGAGGGATGGGACCCAGGGCACAGTGCTTCTATTCAAGGCTTGCAGAGATCATCGCAGAGAAGAAGCAACAGCCTAGGAGCCACGTCGTAGCCTGGATGAGGTGCCGTCTATCTTTCTCATTGCTCAGATCAGCACTACTATGCCTGCTGGGAACAAGATGGTCTGCACCACAACCAGTGACGATGGCAGAAGTGGACTACGAGGCAGCAGTGGCAGAGGGTCGCATAGGAAGGAGACTGGATTGCATGGTGTAGAATAGTAATATCTGATGCTTGTAAAATAAAATGTATGAACAATATTAAATAAAAATCAATGTAGTAGTAGTAGTGGTAGTAGTAGTAGTAGTAGTAGTAGTAGTAGTAGTAGTAGTAGTAGGAAAAACTTGGACGTTTGCAGTTTACCCACAAATTGGGGATATGAATAACCTTTTGACTTCCACACATAATTAGTAAAAAAAAAAAAAAAAAAAAAGATAGAGGATAGCCACAAATGCTGAGTAGGAATAAAAGTTAATTAAACCTCTGACCATGTGAAGTTGTGTACAGTCAACCAACATTCCAACTGGCCCAGGACTCACTAATCCCTGGCCCTATTCTAACCTATAGATACCCTATTATCCAACGCCTTTACCCTGATACCTTTATTACCTAAGCACCTTCACACCTAACACCATTATCACCGTTGCCATTATTATTATTAGGTGAGATTAACCCTTGCAGTACCAGTGACGTCTTTTTTATTTGATTTCAACTACATTCAGACGATTTATGAAGTTAGGAGGGATATATAGTAGTTTAAGGGGAGTTTTCTAGTTTGTTTCCTACTCCTCCAGCAATCTTAAAATTTCACCCCCTTGACCCCCTTTCAAGATAAATTTGTACGTTTTTCGGTAGAAAAATGTCCCGGCCGAAGGCCGATTACTCTTAAATTACAGGCTCGCTATCGCTCGCCAGGATAAAATCGACACCTAAGTGGCACGAAAGGTCTTAAAATTGACAGAATGGGGCGGAAATTCTTAAAAATCACCAAACTAATGGGGCAAACGTCTTAAAATCTCAAAAGCAGTGGGGCTAGACATGAGGGAGAAAGGGGTCAAGAAAAAAGTCCCTCGAGTGGAAATCCCCCCCTTAAAGGATTACCAGTACTTGAGATAATATAGTCCATAACCTTTTAATTGGTAGACGTCCTTCCTAAACTGAATAAAATCGTCTAATAGTTGCCAGAATATAATACAAAAGACGTCACCAGCACTGCACGGGTTTAACACTCACTCCTGGTTTCCACTTCCAGGCGTTGTACCATCCCCGGCTCCACTCTTCGAACAGTTCGCCGCCAACGTGAACGCCTACTTGGAGAAACCCCCCTTCAACCATCCCAACGCCGTCGATCATATTGGTGGCATGAAGAACGTAAGTACAGTCGGCCTAATAAGTCATGGCTCGGCACCAAGTATATTTCGATCAATAATTGGTATCAGCAATATCAAATGTCTTCATATCGAGAGATATATACAAACATGTTCCTATACACTTACCCACCCTATTCAACATCTGACAGACATTAATACAGCACAGAGCAAGCCAAACGTATAGACAGCTGGGACATGACTTATTAGCGCCACCATACATTGTAAACAAATATTCATAAGATATTCATAAGATATTCATAAGATATTCATAAGATATTCATAAGATATTCATAAGATATTCATAAGATATACATAAGATATTCATAAGATATTCATAAGATATTCATATGATATACATAAGATATTCATAAGATATTCATAAGATATTCATAAGATATTCATAAGATATTCATAAGATATTCATAAGATATTCATATGATATTCATTAGCAGACCGCGTAACTTGCCACTAAATTACCCCCTTCTCCCTTATGTATAGTTCCATTAGTTTGGCGATTTTAAGACCATTCGCCCCATTTTTTGTCAATATTAAGACCTTTCGTGCTAATTAGGTGTCGATTTATTTTCCTGGCGAACGATAGTGAGCCTGTAATTTTGGAAGAACCGGCCTTCGGCCAGGACAAATTAATCTAGAAGGGGGATCTAATGGATGTTTTTTTAAAGTATGATGTAGGTCTAGGGAGGAAGCTAATAAAATAATATAAAATACATAAAGAATCACATAAATACATAGATCACATAAATACATAAAGAATCACATACATACATAGATCACATAAATACATAAAGAATCACATAAATACATAGATCACATAAATACATAAAGAATCACATAAATACATAAATCACAAATACATAAATCACATAAATACATAAATCATATAAATACATAAATCACATAAATACATAAATCACATAAATACATAAATCACATAAATACATAAATACATAAATCACATAAATACATAAATCACATAAATACATAAATCACATAAATACATAAATCACATAAATACATAAATCACATAAATACATAAATCACATAAATACATAAATCACATAAATACATAAATACATAAATCACATAAATACATAGATCACATAAATACATAAATAACAAATACATAAATACATAAATCACATAAATACATAAAGAATCACATAAATACGGCCCTCTTCCTTAAGGGGAGGTTTCTAGTTTGTTTCCTACTCCTCCAGCAATCTTAAAATTTCACCCCCTTTGACTCCCTTTCAAGATAAATTTGTACATATTTCGGTAGAAAAATGTCCCTGCCGAAGGCCGATTACTCTTAAATTACAGGCTCGCTATCGCTCGCCAGGATAAAATCGACACCTAAATGGCACGAAAGGTCTTAAAATTGACAGAATGGGGCGGAAATTCTTAAAAATCACCAAACTAATGGGGCAAACGTCTTAAAATTTCAAAAGCAATGGGGCTAAACGTGAGGGAGAAAGGGATCAAGACAAAAAATCCCTAAAGTGGAAATCTCCCCTAAAGCGGACCCAGACGGAATTGTGCAGCATGAATTACTGGTTCGGCTCAATGGTTTAAGGAAGGGGTTTAGTTTGCTCTCTAAACCTCTATCAAGCTTAAAAAACACCCCCTTCGATATATATATTTGTACATTTTTCGGTAGAAAAATATCCCGGTTGAAGGCCGACTCCTCTTAAAATCCAGGCTCGCAATCGCTCGCCAGGAAATAAATTGACACCTAAATGGCACGAAAGGTCTTAATATTGGCAAAGAAATGGGACAAAAGGTCTGAAAAACGCCAAACTAATGAGGCGAACGTCTTCAAATCTCAAAACTAATAGGGATAAACATGAGGGAGAAGGAGGTCCCGAAAAAACAAGTGCCTCCCCTTAATATTACCACTAACTCTTCTCCCCCTCTCTCTCTCTCTCTCTCCCCCTCAGATCCGTGCAGAGGCGGCGTACCTGTATGACGCCGTGCACGTGTACGCCCGCGCCCTTAACGAATCCCTGAGAGTGGGTGGCGATCCTCACGATGGGCGTGCTCTCATTGCATCCATCCTCGGCACCACCTACCGCAGCGCCATGGGGTCTGTACATTATTATTATTATTATTATTATTATTTTTATTGTTATTATTATTATTGTTATTATTATTATTATTATTATTATTATTGTTATTATTATTATTAATATTATTATTATTATTATTGTTATTATTATTATTATTATTATTATTATTACTTATTATTGTTATATTATTTATTATTATTAAAATTATTATTATTATTAATATTATATTATTATTATTATTATTATTATTATTATGTTTATTTGTACTATTATGTTATTATTACTGTTATTATTATTATTATTATTAATATTAATATTATTATTATTATTATTTTTATTATTATGTTATTATTACTGTTATTATTATTATTATTATTATTATTATTATTATTATTATTATTAGTAGTAGTAGACGGGTTAATTTGTTTAATATTTTGATCTCTAATGGGTGTCTTGCGGGTTTATTTAAGTTAGATAGAAGTCTAGGGAAAAAAATATAATGGGTTTAACTTTATTTGCGTTTATATAGCTAATTAACAGTATCTTTTTCCTTACAGGTATATGGTTCGTATGGATGAGCGTGGTGATGCTGAAGGTAATTACACCCTAATAGGGCGACAGAGACACCACTCCATGCCCGGGGACTATGGTCTGTATCCTGTAGGGGGCTTCAGGTATACGGAAAATAACTACAAGGGTCTACCGGTGAGTATGTGTGTGTGTGTGTGTGTGTGTGTGTGTGTGTGTGTGTGTGTGTGTGTGTGTGTGTGTGTTTGATGGGTGGACCTATGTATGTGAGTTGATAATGGAGTTTGCTACAATATATAATTCACCGTGATACAATATATAATTCACCGTGATACAATATATAATTCACCGTGATACAATCAGCCCAAGAATAATGAAGAAAACCCTAATGACCTAAATGCAATCCGGTAGTCCATTTAACAATATATTTTTTCCAACTTTACCTTTCCCAGCCTATAATATGTTCCATTAGTTTTGTTTACACTTCTATTTATCTATTAACAGATGCCGTGATCTCCCAGGGGGTGGCCATAAATGAATCGCTTCCATATAACGAGGCAATTCGTTCTATTCTTCTTACTAATCCTAGAGACCCCCTGACCTAACTCTCTTTTTGAACTAGTCACTCGTGGCCATTGTATCCTCACTAATCCATGACCCCCCCCCCCCCCCTCCCTCAGGAGCTGCACCTAACCAGCACAATACGGTGGAAGACAGGGAAGCCTCCTATTGACGAACCTCCTTGTGGCTACCGAGGACAGAAGTGTCAGTGTAAGTATTATAAGTATTATAGCTTTTTCTTGTCTTGATCTGTATATGAATATAAATAACTTGTTTATGATATTTAAGTCTAATTATTATATTATTTATTATATATGATAATAGTCTACTTAAGGGGAGGTATTTAGTTTGTTCCCTAGACCTCCATCAAACTTAAAATTAAACCCCCTTGACCCCCTTTCAAGATAAATTTGTAAATTTTTCGGTAGAAAAATGTCCAGGCCGAAGGCCGGTTCCTCTTAAATTACAGGCTCGCTATCGCTCGCCAGGATAAAATTGATACCTGAATGGCACGAAAGGTCTTAATATGGGGTGAAAGTTTTTAAAATCGCTAAACTAATGGGGCAAACGTTTTATAATATCAAAAGCAATGGGGCTAAACATGAGGGAGAAAGGGGTCAAGAAAAAAATCCCTCAAGTGGAGATCTCCCCTTAATAAATTAATTAATTAGTACAAACTTGGGTTTGTACTAATAAATGCATTTCAGTTTCCCCTTGCACCATTTTGTTGACACACACTATGGTATGGCTTGAACTTTTCAGTGCTTGTTTAAATATTTAATGATATATTGCTGCTTGCAATACTTAAACAAAAGTATGATGACTAAATATAAAAAAACTTAAAAGCAAGGGTAAATTAAATTGAATGTCTGTGTGCAATATATATACAATATATATATATATATATATATATATATATATATATATATATATATATATATATATATATATATATATTCTCCTACTACAGCCCAGACTGGAGAGATCATAGCTGGTGTTACGGGAGGGGTGGTACTATTGCTACTGGTGGTGTCCCTCGTGGCTTACAGGTTAGCATCTCAAACTATTACAATAACTGTCCAACTACTACAAATCAAAATATAGTCGTCGTTTGTAGCCTACCTTCCAAGACTCTCTTATTTCTTCCTCAGCATACCATTATCATTCTTGCTAAACTGGTCACCCACCACATCCATATTGGCAGCTAGGTTAAAACAACCCATCTTCAGAAAGACTGAAGAGATTCTCTGAAGATGGGTTGTCCTTAGCCCGAAACGTTAGAGAATGTAGACTAAAAGCTCTTTCCTCTGTTTTCACCTGTCCTACCCTCTCTCTCTCTCTCTATATATATATATATATATATATATATATATATATATATATATATATATATATATATATATATATATATATATACCACCGAGCCACCAAGCGCGTCAATATCTATTTATCCATACACTATTCCATATCCCTTACACTAGACTCAATACAACCCTTTCTCTCTCCTCTCAGAAACTGGCGGTACGAACAGGAGTTGGATAGTCTGTTGTGGAAGATAGACTACAAGGACATACAAGTGAACGAGTGGACCCCCAACCACATCCAGGTGGGCTCCAAGCTCTCCAGGGTGAGGGAAAAGGTAGATTCACACTCACACATTTTGGCATGAAAAAAAAAAAAAAAACACACACACACACGTACATAAGAAGGAAAAAGTAGATTCACACTCACATTTTGGCATGAAAAAAAAATCCCATAAGAATGAACAAATTGATTAACACACATTTTGGCATGAAACAAAACAAAAATAATAATAATATTAAATAAAAGAATAAAAAAATGCACATACGAATGAAAAGGTAGATTGACACTCACAAATTCTGTCATGCAAAATAAAAACACATACACCATAAATAAATAAAAAATAAATGCACTTATGTAAAAGGAAAGTACAACACACACACACACAAACACTCACACATACACACAAACACTCACACATACAAACACACACACAAACATACACACGCACGTATGCATGCAATATTTGTCTTGTGAAATTATTGTATTATTGTTACCCAACTGGTTTTGTGTCCTAATATTTGGGGGGTTTTATAAAGTACCCGGGCAAGTTTTCCACTATAAACATATTTAACTTACTAATATTTAATAACCCATCCTAAGTATCATCATCACTTGAATTATCTACATATCTATCAATGTGTACTTATAAACCTCATCATAATCATAATTAAATTATCTATCTATCTATCAATGTGTATCTAAAGCTTATCATCATCATTGAATTATCTACCTTTCTATCAATGTGTATCTAAAGCTTATCATCATCACTTGAATTATCTACCTATCTATCAATGTGTATCTAAAGCTTATCATCATCACTTGAATGATCTACATATCTATCAATGTGTATCTAAAGCTTATCATCATCACTTGAATGATCTACATATCTATCAATGTGTACTTATAAACCTCATCATTGAACTATCTATCCATCTATTGACGTGTATATGTCTAAGCATCATCCTAATTATCATGATAAGTGTTTACTGATCCACTACAGAACCAGCCAATCACCGAGGGGACAATAAATGGCTTAATCCGGCTTGGCGATGCTGTATGTATGGTGAGGAATGCTTGGGGAATGTTATTGTCCTGTTGACTGTGGATGTGAGTGTAGTCAGTAACCAGAGTAATTGCCCACTTGCGAGTTTTGGTCAATAAGGAAGTTGGAGCTGTGGCCATCAATATTTAGCAGAATTATCAGCTAACATACAATTACAATACATTTATACTGTACATACAACCAAATTGATCAAACTTTTTATCCATCAGAAACCCACATTATTATAGTATTTCTCTTTAATATCAATGTTCACGGCTCCAACTTCCTTATAGCCTGAGACTCGCGAGTGGTCAATTGCCCACTTGCGAGTTTCGTTCTATAAGGAAGTTGGAGCCACAAACATCAATATTAAACAGAAATACTATAATAATGTAGGTTTCTGATGGGTAGCAAGTGTGTCTAATTTGGTTTTATGTATTTATAATGTACAAGGACCGTATTTTAGTTGTTAATACTGCTACATATCGATGCCTACAGCTCCAACTTCCTTATATGCTGAAACTCGCAAGCGGTCAATTAGGCATGCCAGAATGCACGGGTTGTCCTTTTCATGGGTGACAGGTCCGCTTGGGGGTGTTTTGTGTATGACCACCCTCATAAAGCCAAGTAACGCGTCCGGCAATAGAGAACTAGATAGAAGAATGCTGATCGAGGATTTGCATTATTGCATCGATGTTTTTTATTATTATTTTGTGTTTTGTTTTGGTAGAGACGGCTTCCGAGATTTGAATGCAGGATATCTCGCACATGATTTTTGCTCTGCCCATTGCGAATCAGGAAATCCTTAATATTTCCCAAGTCCTTAACTATTAATAAATATAGAAAACATCATCATCAATATCATCATAGTCAGTTTTAGTTAGTCCACTACAGGATAAAGGTTTTTCCCAAAGTTAACCAATCTTACTGGTCAGATGTTTGCCTGTTCCAACCCATTCCACTCAATATGTGGATCTCTTCCCTCCTCTAGGCAGCATCCAGTTCTCTGTTTACCTTTCCTTCTGGTTCTATATCTAGGTTCTCACTCGGTTATTCTAGTAGTACGTCTAGTACAACGTCTAGTAGTAGTACGTCTATTAGTAGTACGTCTATTAGTACGTCTATTAGTAGTATGTCTAGTAGTACGTCTATTAGTAGTACGTCTAGTAGTACGTCTAGTAGTACGTCTATTAGTAGTACGTCTATTAGTACGTCTAGTAGTAAGTCTATTAGTAGTACGTCTATTAGTAGTACGTCTAGTAGTAGTACGTCTATTAGTAGTACGTCTAGTAGTACGTCTATTAGTAGTACGTCTATTAGTAGTACGTCTATTAGTAGTACGTCTATTAGTAGTACGTCTATTAGTAGTACGTCTAGTAGTACGTCTATTAGTAGTACGTCTATTAGTAGTACGTCTATTAGTAGTACGTCTAGTAGTACGTCTATTAGTAGTACGTCTAGTAGTACGTCTATTATCATCTCTTCAGAATGTGTGGCCTGCCCATGACCATTTCATTTTTTTTATAGAAATATCAATGTCTTTCATTTTGGTGTGTTCTCTTATCCAAGTAGGTCTTCTATCATTGATCCTCTGCATTCCTCTATGAACACTTCTATACCTTCTATACCTTCTATACCTTCTTCTATACCTTCTATACCTTCTTCTATACCTTCTATACCTTCTTCTATACCTTCTATACCTTCTTCTATACCTTCTATACCTTCTTATATACCTTCTATACCTTCTTATATACCTTCTATACCTTCTTCTATACCTTCTATACCTTCTTCTATACCTACTATACCTTCTTCTATACCTTCTATACCTTCTATACGTTCTATACCTTCTTATATACCTACTATACCTTCTTCTATACCTTCTATACCTTCTATACCTTCTATACCTTCTATACCTTCTTCTATACCTTCTTATATACCTACTATACCTTCTTCTATACCTTCTATACCTTCTATACCTTCTATACCTTCTTATATACCTACTATACCTTCTTCTATACCTTCTATACCTTCTATACCTTCTTCTATACCTTCTTATATACCTACTATACCTTCTTCTATACCTTCTATACCTTCTTCTATACCTTCTATATACCTACTCTTCTATACCTTCTATACCTACTATACCTTCTTCTATACCTTCTTATATACCTTCTATATATACCTTCTATATACCTTCTTCTATACCTTCTATACCTTCTATACCTTCTTCTATAACCTTCTTATATACCTACTATACCTTCTTCTATACCCTCTTATATACCTTCTATAACCTTCTTCTATACCTTTCTATACCCTTCTATACCTTCTTATATACCTTCTATACCTTCTTATATACCTACTATACCTTCTTCTATACCTTCTTATATACCTACTATACCTTCTTCTATACCTTCTATACCTTCTATACCTTCTTCTATACCTTCTTATATACCTACTATACCTTCTTCTATACCTTCTTATATACCTACTATACCTTCTTCTATACCTCTATACCTTTTCCCTTCTATATACCTACTATACCTTCTTATATACCTACTATACCTTCTTCTATACCTTCTATACCTTCTAAAACCTTCTTCTATACCTTCTTATACCTTCTATACCTTCTTATACCTTCTATATACCTTCTTCTATACCTTCTATACCGTCTATACCTTCTTATATACCTACTAATACCTTCCCCTTCTATAACCTTCTATAAAAACCTTCTTCTATGCCTTCTATACGTTCTTATATAGCTTCTATAAACTTATACTTCTATACCTTCTTATATACCTACTATACCTTCTTCTATACCTTCTTATACCTACTATACCTTCTATAACCTTATACCTTCTATCCCTTCTATACCTTCTATACCTTCTTATATACCTTCTATACCTTCTATACCTTCTATACCTTCTTCTATACCTTCTATACCTTCTTATATACCTTCTATACCTTCTATACCTTCTTCTATACCTTCTTATATACCTTCTTCTATACCTTCTATACCTTCTTATATACCTTCTATACCTTCTTATATACCTTCTATACCTTCTTATATACCTACTATACCTTCTTCTATACCTTCTTATATACCTACTATACCTTCTTCTATACCTTCTATACCTTCTTCTATACCTTCTATACCTTCTTATATACCTTCTATACCTTCTTATATACCTTCTATACCTTCTTCTATACCTTCTATACCTTCTTCTATACCTTCTTCTATACCTTCTATACCTTCTTCTATACCTTCTATACCTTCTTATATACCTTCTATACCTTCTTCTATACCTTCTTATATACCTACTATACCTTCTTCTATACCTTATATACCTTCTATACCTTCTTCTATACCTTCTATACCTTCTTATATACCTTCTTCTATACCTTCTATACCTTCTTCTATACCTTCAGAAACCTTCTATACCTTCTATACCTTCTTCTATACCTTCTTATATACCTTCTATACCTTCTATACCTTCTTCTATACCTTCTATACCTTCTTCTATACCTTCTATACCTTCTTCTATACCTTCTATACCTTCAGAAACCTTTTATACCTTCTTCTATACCTTCTATACCTTCTATACCTTCTTATATACCTTCTATACCTTCTATACCTTCTTATATACCTTCTTCTATACCTTCTATACCTTCTTATATACCTTCTTCTATACCTTCTATACCTTCTTATATACCTTCTATACCTTCTATACCTTCTTCTATACCTTCAGAAACCTTCTATACCTTCTTCTATACCTTCAGAAACCTTCTATACCTTCTTCTATACCTTCTTCTATACCTTCTATACCTTCTTCTATACCTTCAGAAACCTTCTATACCTTCTTCTATACCTTCTATACCTTCTATACCATCAGAAACCTTTGGTATGCTCCTTACATTGGTTGTTCATTGTTTTTTCTTTGAGAAAAGACAATTTCAGAGTCAAGACTATCGCGTCAGCCTAGTGCTTAGTGTGCGGATTTTCGTTGTGAGTATCCTAGGTTCGAGTCCTTGGAGTACCACATGTATTCATTACTTTCATAGATTTTACAAGTTGGGGTTATTTGTATATTAAGGGGAGGTTTCCACTCGAGGGATTTTTTTCTTGACTCCTTTCTCCCTCATGTTTAGCCCCATTGTTTTTCTAATTTTAAGACGTTTGCCCCATTATTTTGACGATTTAAAAAACTTTCAACCCATTTCTGTCAATTTTAAGACCTTTCGTGCCATTTAGGTGTCGATTTTATCCTGGCGAGCGATAGCGAGCCTGTAATTTAAGAGGAACCGGCTTTCAGCCGGGACACTTTTCTACCGAAAAATGTACAAATTTATCTTGAAAGGGACTAAAGGGGGTGTAATTTTAAGCTTGACGGAGGTCTAGGGAACAAACTAAATACCTCCCCTTAAGTACAGTAGTTTTTCCATCATTTACTGCAATTCCTCCTCCCGAGTTACTGAAGATAATAATGACACTAGTGAATCTGAGTTTGTTATGGTACTGTCCACTAATGTTATGGTACTGTCCACTAATGTTATGGTACTGTCCACTAATGTTATGGTACTGTCCACTAATGTTATGGTACTGTCCACTAATGTTTTGGTACTGTCCACTAATGTTATGGTACTGTCCACTAATGTTATGGTACTGTCCACTAATGTTATGGTACTGTCCACTAATGTTATGGTACTGTCCACTAATGTTATGGTACTGTCCACTAATGTTATGGTACTGTCCACTAATGTTATGGTACTGTCCACTAATGTTATGGTACTGTCCACTAATGTTATGGTACTGTCCACTAATGTTATGGTACTGTCCACTAATGTTATGGTACTGTCCACTAATGTTATGGTACTGTCCACTAATGTTATGGTACTGTCCACTAATGTTATGGTACTGTCCACTAATGTTATGGTACTGTCCACTAATGTTTTGGTACTGTCCACTAATGTTATTCACTATTGTCTCAAACATCTTTCAAACACGAAGTTAACACAACTTCGATGGAAAGTTGTCCCGCTAACTTACACTCCTCATCATAATTGGTACTTTCTCTGTGTTCTTGTAAAGCTTCATTGTTGCTGTTCCGTCATAATATGTATCAGCCAATGCTTATACATAGGTTTCATCTACTTCTTGTTTAAGGGGGGTGGTGACCTGTTTTTGTTCTGTCCTTTTCTATCTTTCTCTGGCTTGTATCCATTTGGCCCCATTCAGCCTACTGTTTTAAGACGTTTATCCCCATCCAGGTGTCAATTTTTTACTGGTGAGCGGTAGCGAGCCAGCAATTTTTTTATTATTGTTTGACAGCAAGCTAAATTTGTACATTTTTCGATAGAAAAATGTCTCCGGCGAAGCCGGATTTCTTCATATAATACTGGCTCGCTATCGCTCGCCAGGAAGAAATCGACACCTAGATGGGGATAAACGTCTTAAAATAGTTGGCTGAATGGGGCCGAATGGATACAAGCCAGAGAAAGAGAGAAAAGGACAGAAATAAAAAAAAGCAGGTCACCCCCCTTAAGACAATATGAACCTATACATCTACTGTAGCCTACCTTTAATTTTAACCCCATCACGCACTCTTTTTCTCTCGCCAGGGTCTGTATTCTATGGTACGGACGAATTTTAACCCCATCACGCACTCTTTCTTTCTCGCCATAGGGTCTGTATTCTACGGTATGGACGAATTTTAACCACATCACGCACTCTTTCTTTCTCGCCATAGGGTCTGTATTCTACAGTGCGGACGAGCCAGTTGTCCCTGGGCAGCAACCCGGACTTGGACTTTAGGTATCAGAGCGTGTACACTCAGCTGGGCCTGTACCGGGGCAGGGTGGTGGCCGTCAAGCAGGTCTCCAGCAAGGCCGTCGATATCACCAGGAGGATCAAGAAGGAGCTCAAGACGGTAAGTGAAAAAATAACCTTAGAGTATCTACAAACTCTCATAGTTAACCCGGCAGACGCGAGTTACCTGTCTATTAAAGTGCCACCAGTGCGATAGATTTAGCTTCGACTTGGAAATAATTTGTTATATCTACCATATAAAGCAATATTATTGCACCATATACACATATTTTTCTTGCATAAGATACATGTGTAGATTGAAGAACCATAAAATGGGTGTAAAGAACAATTATCTACTGAAAACGGGTAAATTGTGACGGGACCATGATGGAGGGTTGCGCGGCCACACTGACTCCTTTCAGCCTGTGGATGGGTGGATGAGAGGGGTAGTGGTGGGATAGAAGAGGTGAACCAAAGGGGGGTGGGGGGGGGGGGGGGAGGTATTTGAGGGTGGAAGGAGAAAGTAGAGGGAGTGGGAGAGGAAATAAATAAAAAAATGGAGGAGGGGGAAGTTGAGGGAAAAAAGAGGGAAGGAGTGGGATGGAGCGTGTGAGACACATGAATGGGGAGGAAAGGAGGTGGTGGCATAAAGACATGCCCCCTAATCATATATTCCATCCATTTCCCCGGCACTGGTGCGTTTTTTTGTAAGTGTAAGATTCCGGTAAGGTCGCAGTCGCAAGATGAAACATTCCGGAAGTAACGTCGTAGCTACTGGGTTAAGGAGCGAAGTAGCAATGCTAATTAATTGTCATCCAAAACTCAAACGAAAACTCGGCATGAGACTTAACTAAATAAAACTAACATGTTTTCAGGTTCGGGATCTCCACCATGATAATCTGTTGGGTTTCATAGGTGCCTGTGTGGACCCTCCTAATGTGTGTATTGTCACAGAATACTGCTCCAGGGGATCTCTCAAGGTAACCTATATCCTTCATTATTTTAAGGGGGTCACCGGCTTTTTTTTTTATCTTTCTCTTCCTCTCTCTTTAGCTTGTATCCATTCGGCCCCATTCAGCCAACTGTTTTAAGACGTTTATCCCCATCCAGGTGTCGATTTCTTCCTGGCGAGCGATAGCGAGCCAGCAAAGTATGGAGAAATCCGGCTTCGCCGGAGACATTTTTCTATCGAAAAATGTACAAATTTAGTTTGCTGTCAAAAACAAAAAAATATATGCTGGCTTGCTACCGCTCGCCAGGAAAATATTGACACCTGGATGGAGATAAACGTCTTAAAACAGTAGGCTGAATGGGGCCGAATGGATACAAGCCAAAGAGAGAGGGACAGAAAGAGAAAAAAAGCGAGGTGGGCTCCCTTAACTATTATTCTCTATAATTATGTAGTTATATGTATTTCTATCCGTCTTTGTACCTATATCAAATATGTGTGTGTGTATTGTCGCTGAGTACTATACCTTGCTCTAAATGATCAGGTCAACTAACTCACAAACAACTAGGGTAATCGAGCTATTATTTTACCATTTGGGAAGGGTCAGCCAGGGAATATGTGTGGATATTAAGGGGAGATCTCCACTTGAGGGATTTTTTTCTTGACCCCTTTCTCCCTCATGTTTAGACCCATTGCTTTTGATATTATAAAACGTTCGCCCCATTAGTTTAGCGATTCTAAGAACTTTCACCCCATATTAAGACCTTTCGTGCAATTCAGGTGTCGATTTTATCCTGGCGAGCGATAGCGAGCCTGTAATTTAAGAGGAACCGGCCTTCGGCCGGGCCATTTTTCTACCGAAAAATGTACAAATTTATCTTGAAAGGGACTCAAGGGGGTGTAATTTTAAGCTTGATGGAGGTCTAGGGAACAAACTAAATACCTCCCCTTAATGTATAGCCCATTTTCTCCAGCCCTTTCTGAGTTACAGATGTTAGGGTTGACGAATTCTGGTCTACCTAATTTGGAACAGGGTATAGTAATATGTCTGTTATGTATTTTATCATATGTCTGTCTGTCAGTTTATTAACCAATGATAGGTACAGTCGCGCTAATAAGTCATGTCTCGGCACCAAGTATGTTTTGATCAATAAGTGGTACCAGCAATAGCTAAGCTTCGTTTCTTCATATCGAGTGAAATATACAAACATGTTCCTACACTTACCCACCCTATTCAACATCTGACAGACATTAATACAGCACAGAGCAAGCCAAACGTAATGACACCTGAGACATGACTTATTAGAGCCACCGTACTTAGTGGAATAAATATAATAAATAAGTTCAATATGTTTTGTGAAATTTCAGTTATGTGAAGGTAACATTTTTTTCCCTTTCTCTCTTTCAGGATATTTTAGTAAACGAAGACGTTAAACTCGACAGCATGTTCATCGCCTCGTTAATCGGCGATATCGTACAGGTGAGTTACGTTAAGGGGAGACGGGTCTTTTTCTGATCCTCCTTCTTCATTTTGTTTAGACCCATTAGTTTTCAAATGTTATGACGTTCGGCTCATTAGTTTGGCGATTTTAAGACCTTTCGCCGCATTTGGCAACCCGGGTGGAGGGGAGAATTGCTTTGTTATAGGACTAGGGGCCAGATACTCAAAGGACTTACGGTGCTATAGGCCTACATGTATATTCAAATCTGTCATATCGATAACAAACGAACACTCAAACTAAATGAGAAAGCTGTTCAACTAAAAACAACGAAATACCGGTATATTGTTATGCTGGTCATTATTTGATATCCAATATTATCTTCGAAAAGTCCATTATATGAATGACTTCATTAATGTAATTAGCGTCTCCATAACAGTTCTTCACACCTCGTAAATAATTCACTTAAAATATCTCTCTCTCTCTCTCTCTCTCTCACTACCAGTATTACCAGTATTTACCGACACGTCGCACATACTTTCAATTCAAATTTACTCGGCAGAGCTTTACATCTCTCTCTCTCACACACACACACACACACACAAACTATCTATCCATCTATATAACTGTCTATCTACTTTTCTATCTATCTTTCTGTTCTACCCTCTAACTATCTATCCTTCTATCTATCTATCTATCTCTCTATCCATCTACCTCTCTATCTATCCTTATATGTATCTATCAATCTACCTAATTATCGCTATATATCTTTCCTTTCTACCCTCTCTTTGTTTTCTATTAATTATCCCCGTAACCTATCGCTTCACCACCTACCCCATGGTATCGTAAATTACCACCTTATACTCTCTCTCTCTCTCTTATAGATAGAAAGATAGATAAATAGGCAGAGAGAGAGAGAGAGAGAGAATGTCTGCCTTGTCTCCCCTTTGCTTTTAATTTTCACAGTATAGGTTGAGTTGGCACTGGTTGAGAGCTACTGGTCGAAGTGGTTTACTGGTTGAAATGGTCTACTGGTTGAAATGGTCTACTGGTTGAATTGGTCTACTGGTTGAAATGGTCTACTGGTTGAAATGGTCTACTGGTTGAAATGGACTACTGGTTGAAAAGGTCTACTGGTTGAAAAGGTCTACTGGTTGAAATGGTCTACTGGTTGAGAGATACTGGTTGAAATGGACTACTGGTTGAAATGGTCTACTGGTTGAAAAGATCTACTGGTTGAAATGGTCTACTGGTTGAGAGATACTGGTTGAAATGGTCTACTGGTTGAAATGGTCTACTGGTTGAAAAGGTCTACTGGTTGAAATGGTCTACTGGTTGAGAGCTATTGGTTGAAATGGTCTACTGGTTGAGAGCTACTGGTTGAAATGGTCTACTGGTTGAAAAGGTCTACTGGTTGAAATGGTCTACTTGTTGAAATGGTCTACTGGTTGAGAGATACTGGTTAAAATGGTCTACTGGTTGAGAGCTACTGGTTAAAATGGTCTACTGGTTGAGAGCTATTGGTTAAAATGGTCTACTGGTTGAGAGCTACTGGTTGAAATGGTCTACTGGTTGAAATGGTCTACTGGTTGAAATGGTCTACTGGTTGATATATACTGGATAAAATGGTCTACTGGTTGAGAGCTACTGGATAAAATGGTCTACTGGTTGATATATACTGGATAAAATGGTCTACTGGTTGAGAGCTACTGGATAAAATGGTCTACTGGTTGAGAGCTACTGGTTGAGATTCCCGGTCAAAAAAAAAAAATCCCAATGGGCTGGAATTCGCTTAGGATTGTCATGTTAGGTCTCACTGGGACTGGGGAACTTAAGGAGGATTTTACTCGTTGTTTCTGGACCTCCTTCTCCCTCGTGATTAGCATATTTGATTTGAAGACGTTTGTTCTATTGGTTTGTCGATATTAAGATCGTTCGCCCCATTTCTTTGTCAATATTAAGACCTTTCGTACCACTTAGGTGTCGATTTTATCCTGGCGAGCGTTAGCGAGCCTGTAATTTTAAAAGAAACCGTCCTTCGGCCGGGATATTTTTCTACCGAAAAATGTACAAATTTAACTTGAAACGGGGTCTAGGGGGTGCTATTTTAAGCTTGATGGAGGTCTCGCGAGGAAACTCAAAAATATATTAATTAATATATACATAGCCCAAAAACCCTTAAAATTAATTATCTGTCTATCTATCTGCCAGTGGGCCTCTCATTAACGATCCCCCCCCCCTCCCTCCCTCCCTCTCTCACTCTCGCTCTCTCTCTCTCTCACACACACTACCCGTATTTACTGAAACGCCACGCAGATTTTCACTTCTATTATACTTCTGTGAGTTGTACCTACCTCTCCATATTTCCCCAATATACAGTTTACGCAACAACTCTATTAGCAAGGTTATAAGATAGTTAGCCATATACTTAGAATACAAAATCTTGCAACATTGACTACGATTAGTTGCAAGGCGTGATACTTACCTATCCATTTCTCTATTGCCAGAGCTTCCCGCACTCTCTATTCTCCCATATTTGATCTATCCACCTATAATTTGATCTAACCACCTATAATTTGATCTATCCACCTATAATTTGATCTAACCACCTATAATTTGATCTATCCACCTATAATTTGATCTAACCACCTATAATTTGATCTAACCACCTATAATTTGATCTATCCACCTATAATTTGTCTAACCACCTATAATTTGATCTAACCACCTATAATTTGATCTATCCACCTATAATTTGTCTAACCACCTATAATTTGATCTAACCACCTATAATTTGATCTATCCACCTATAATTTGTCTAACCACCTATAATTTGATCTAACCACCTATAATTTGATCTATCCACCTATAATTTGATCTAACCACCTATAATTTGATCTATCCACCTATAATTTGATCTAACCACCTATAATTTGATCTAACCACCTATAATTTGATCTAACCACCTATAATTTGATCTATCCACCTATAATTTGATCTATCCACCTATAATTTGATCTAAACACCTATAATTTTATAATTTCTTATCATTTCTACACCTATTTACCAAACCGTTTTCTCCACGGAAACTCGAAGACCTATTCTTGCATATTATATCTACCTTGTCATTCCATACCTATTTACCCTTTTTTCTCTATTTTCAGGGTATGGTTTTCCTGCACGACTGCCCCATAAAGTCCCACGGAAACCTGAAGACCTCTAATTGCCTGGTGGACTCTCGGTGGGTAGTCAAGATCTCGGATTTCGGACTTCACGGGTTAAAGTCCGGGGGTACGGAGTCCTCGGCCCTCTCGGATTCCGGGGATACTCAAAGACGGTGTTTAGGTCAGTGGATGATAGATAGATTGATAGATAGATAGATATGTAAATAGATAGACAGACAGACAGACATGTAGATAGATTAGATAGATAGATAGATAGATAGACAGACAGACAGATAGATAAATAGATAGACAGACAGATAGATAGATGGATGAATAGATATATATAGATAGATAGACAGATAGATAGATTAGATAGATTAGATAGATTAGATAGATTAGATAGATTAGATAGATAGATAGATGGATGGATGAATAGATATATATAGATAGATAGATAGATAGACAGCTGGGATAAGTTTGAATAGATTAGACAGATCATTAGCTAGGGTTAAGATAAGCTTGAGGAGAAAGGAGATACAATGAAATGAAATATACAACGATTACATCAATTGAACTAGATAGGTAAGGTGATAGATTATATATGTTGATAGTATAGTGATTAAGGATAAGGTTGCGACAAAGGGTATATTATGGATAGTTTATAAATTAATGCATAAGTACAAATATAGATATGATCATACTGTCGATTGATGGATATATTTAAAGCTAGGATAAATACTTACGTACTTTAATATCAAGTTAAAACACACCTATAATCAAATATTTCCTTCAAACACTTCTTTGTGAGATCAACCCCAATCACTCCCAAGCTCCCCCAACCCAATAACTCCTAAACTCCCCTAACCCAATCACTCCTAAGCTCCCCTTCACTTCCCCACCCTCCACCCCAACCCAATCACTCCTAAACTCCCATTCACTCCCCTACCCTCAACCCCAACCACTCCTAATCGTCCCTATCACTCCTAAACTCCCTACCGTTACTTCTACACTCCCTCAACCCCAACCAATCCTAATCTCCCTGGCCACTTCCTCACCCTCCACTCGTTCAATCCCCAACCACTCCCTCAACCCCTTAAACTCCCCCTTCACTCCCCACTCCCTCACCCCAACTTTCCTCCACCACTCATCCTTCTCTCCCCACTCACCCACCACTCGCTCTACACTCCCCACTCCCCAGCACTCACCCTTCACCCCCCAGCATTCACCCTACACTTCCCACTCCCCCAGATCTGTTATTCCGGGCACCAGAGCTGCTGCGGGACTCTTCAGCGCCTCCGTCAGGGACACAGAAAGGGGACGTCTACTCCTTCGCTATCATCTTGTATGAGGTAAAGGGTAGGGGCCTGGCCAGATTTAGGAGAGATTTATATATATGTTTTATTATAATGTTAAAGTTGCAAAATATACAAACCAAAACAGGGACGACACAATATAATGACAACATATCTTATCAAAATCACTATGTGGAAATAACGCTTTGATATTTTATTAATTTGTTTCCTCCCTAGACCTTCATCAAGCTTTAGAAAAAATACCTCCAAGACTCCCCTTTGTGATAAATTTGTGCATTTTTTGACAGAGAAATGCCCTGGCCGAAAGCCGATGCCTCCATAAATTGGTCATTTTTCTGATGTCTTTACGACGCTATATCGGATTTTGGTTTGCGATACTTAGATTGAAACATCAGTCATACAGAGTCGATAAATTAAGGAAGTGTTTGTTCTGGGCCCCCGTCACCCATGTTTCGGTCTGTGGGGTTAACACTATCTGGTGCAACGTCTTGGAAGTCATTATGGTATTTTGTTTAATTATTATTGAGGGGTTTAATTATTATTGAGGGGTTTAATTATTATTGAGGGGTTTAATTATTATTGAGGGGTTTAATTATTATTGAGGGGTTTAATTAATATTGAGGGGTTTAATTAATATTGAGGGGTTTAATTATTATTGAGGGGTTTAATTATTATTGAGGGGTTTAATTAATATTGAGGGGTTTAATTATTATTGAAGGGTTTAATTAATATTGAGGGGTTTAATTATTATTGAGGGGTTTAATTATTATAGCTGGGTTTAATTATTATTGAGGGGTTTAATTATTATTGAGGGGTTTAATTATTATTGAGGGGTTTAATTATTATTGAGGGATTTAATTATTATTGAGGGGTTTAATTATTATTGAGGGGTTTAATTATTATTGAGGGGTTTAATTATTATTGAGGGGTTTAATTATTATTGAGGGGTTTAATTATTATTGAGGGATTTAATTATTATTGAGGGGTTTAATTATTATTGAGGGGTTTAATTATTATTGAGGGGTTTAATTATTATTGAGGGGTTTAATTATTATTGAGGGGTTTAATTATTATTGAGGGGTTTAATTATTATTGAGGGATTTAATTATTATTGAGGGGTTTAATTATTATTGAGGGGTTTAATTAATATTGAGGGGTTTAATTATTATTGAGGGGTTTAATTATTATTGAGGGTTTAATTATTATTGAGGGGTTTAATTATTATTGAGGGATTTAATTAATATTGAGGTTTAATTAATATTGAGGTTTAATTAATATTGAGGTTTAATTAATATTGAGGTTTAATTAATATTGAGGTTTAATTAATATTGAGGGGTTTAATTAATATTGAGGGGTTTAATTATTATTGAGGGGTTTAATTATTATTGAGGGGTTTAATTATTATTGAGGGGTTTAATTATTATTGAGGGGTTTAATTATTATTGAAGGGTTTAATTAATATTGAGGGGTTTAATTATTATTGAGGGGTTTAATTATTATAGCTGGGTTTAATTATTATTGAGGGGTTTAATTATTATTGAGGGGTTTAATTATTATTGAGGGATTTAATTATTATTGAGGGGTTTAATTATTATTGAGGGGTTTAATTAATATTGAGGGATTTATTTATTATTGAGGGGTTTAATTATTATTGAGGGGTTTAATTATTATTGAGGGGTTTAATTATTATTGAGGGGTTTAATTATTATTGAGGGGTTTAATTTTGTTTGACATTTTCGAACAATGTGTTTTTTAGTTTACTCCTTAGACTTAAAAAACACGCCTCTCCAGACCCCCTTCAAACTAAAAAAAATAACGTCCCCCAGACCACCCCCTTCAGGCTAAATGTGCAAATTTTTCGGTAGAAAAATTTCCCGGACAAAGGCCGGTTTCTCCCAAATTGAAGGCTCGCTATCGCTCGCCCAGGAAAAATCGACACCTTATTGGGTTGAACCATCATATAATCGCCAAACTAATGAGATGAAACGTCTTAAATTCTCCAAGCTAATGGAGTAAAACTGGGAGGATCTAAATTGGCCCGCCCTGCACCTAATAGGGTTAAAGGGAATATTTCAAAATGTCGCATCATCCGTATAATATAACTTGTTTATTTCACTCCCAACACCAAACACCTCCCAATGAAATTAATGAAAGCATGTGGTCCTCCCGGGATTCGAACCTGGGTCAAACACAAACCTTAATTAAACACTCTAACCATTACACCATCAAGACAGTTAAAGGTTAAGAACATGACTACGATTTTATATCCATTTATCGGATGCTGGATATCAATCTAATCATATAGTCAGACCCAACTGCACACTGAATCATTAAACAATAAAGCTCTATTACTTGTCACTACAAGCGATTAAACAATTCAGGATTATTAACCCCTCTTTCTTTGTGGTGCCCCAGGTCCACGGTCGTCACGGTCCCTGGGGCACCACAGACCAGAGCCCGGTGTCCATCGTACGGCAGGTTATGGCCGGTCCACAACCAGCATCACCAGCTGTTAGGTAAGTGTGTTGTTGTTCTTGTTGTTCCCCAGGCTGTCTGACCAAACAGCCCTAAAGTCCTGATCAAGGCCATAACCGATCGCCCCCACAGAACCCTCCCTGCTTTACCACTAAGAAAGCCCAGGTGACCGAAGCCGCTCCCAGGCGAGGAGCTGAGGAGGGTGCGGAAAGCCCGGGACACCGAATTCCCACCCAAGGCTCCTTAACAATTATGAAGGGAAAATTGAGGGGCAAAGGAAAAATGTGACGCTTTGGTTCCCAGTGTGTAATGTCACAAGCTGTCAGTAAGAATATTTTTGCCACCTCCACCAGCACAAAACTCGCCCAACAGCCTGAAGTAATAGCCCAATCTCTCTATACATGCACATTTATTCAGCGTCTAGCCTTATTCATTTCCTATCCAAACACAATCATACGAAAAGATGTTGCGTACCTTGCATTATTATACAGATATTTTCATGGCAAATATTCTGAGGAAATTGCTTCAATTGTGCCACTCCTCCGCATTTTTTCTTGCAGCACTAGGGTAGTTGGAAATTCACACTCTCTCCTCCACAATGTAACATTGTGGAGGACTACTACTGGAATTCACTTCCTTGGAGTTGCTTTCCACAAACTTACAACCTACAAAAGTTTAAATCTAGTTTTATATAATTTAATGAATGGAGGATGCTTTCAGTCATATGAACCTCTTTTGTTTTGTCTTTGCGTTACCTTCCTCCATTCATTGTCTACAGGAAAAATCAATACACCCTTGCATTCATAATTCCCTCTTACACATCGTTATAATAAAGCAATCCAATCATTTACTTACAATCAGTACATCCACCCACAATCCACACGTTAACCCACAATCCATAGATAGATAGATAGATAGATATTTCATTGACTGCAGCTTGCAATATCAACTTAATATACAAAATTGGCATAGTTCAACCACACAATCAACCCACAATCCCTACCCTCAAACTTTCATTTCCCCACAATCCGTAAATCAGCCCACAATTCGTA
Source organism: Paralithodes platypus (assembly GCA_032716605.1). Classification (NCBI taxonomy): domain Eukaryota; kingdom Metazoa; phylum Arthropoda; class Malacostraca; order Decapoda; family Lithodidae; genus Paralithodes; species Paralithodes platypus. The sequence goes on along the minus strand of CM064566.1, from coordinate 56,510,711 downwards.
AATCTACCCATAATCCATACATTAACCCAGAATCCCTACAGTCACCCCAGAATCCCTACCCCCCACAGCTCATACAGCTACCCACAATCAATTTTTAACCCACAATCCATCCATCAACCCACAAACCAAACGTCAACCTATACTCCCATCCACAATCCATCCATTTCCCCACAATCCCTACATCAACCCACAACCCCTACATCCACCCCCACAATCCCCTACCCACCACAACCCAAACAGCTACCCACAATCCCCTACATTCACCCCCCAATCCCCTACCCACCACAACCCATATAGCTACCCACAATACCTACCCCCCACAATCCCTACATCATCCCACAAAACATCCATCAACCCACAACCCAAACATTCAACCACAATTCCTACCACCACAATCCATCCATTTCCCTACAATCCCTACCCCCACAATCCCTACAGCTACCTACAAACCAAACATCCACACCACAATCCCTCCCCCCACCCTTCATTTTCCCCACAATCCCTACCCCCACAATCCATCCATTTCCCTACAATATCTACCCCCACAATCCCTACAGCTACCCACAACCCAAACATCAACACACAATCCCTCCCCACCCTTCATTCGGCCCCAATCCCTCCGTCCACACTCAGGGCCTAAGGATTTATCACCATGACAACGAGGAAGATTAGGCCAAACAGAAGAAAGGAATGGTTGGAGGCAGATAATATTAGGTCTTGTAGTATTTACTCACTCTTAAGGGAGCCCACCTCGCTTTTGTTCTCTTTCTCTCCCTCTCTCTTTGGCTTGTATCCATTCGGCCCCATTCACCCTAGTGTTTTAAGACGTTTACCCCCATCCAGGTGTCAATATTTTCCGCATATATATATTTTTGTTTTGACAGCAAGCTAAATTTGTAGCTCGATTGGTAGAGCGTTCGCCTGCTATCCGTGAGGTTGACGGTTCGAGCCTCGGGCCAGCCAGTGAGTTATTGGCAGATGTCAGTGCTGTTGGTGAACGGTGCGGTCTAGCAATCTGTGGCAACTATTCACTAAGTCCCTGATTCATCAGGGCACCCACCCTAGCCTTGCTATTCAGCAGGGAGTGTATGGTGGTAAAAACTGCATCATATCATTTTCGATAGAAAAATGTCTCCGGCGAAGCCGGATTTCTCCATACAACGATGGCTCGCTATCGCTCGCCAGGAAGAATTCGACACGTGTATTGGGATAAACGTCTTAAAACAGTTGGCTGAATGGAGCCGAATGGATACAAGCCAGGGAAAGAGAGAAAAGGAGAGAAAGATAAACAAAGCAGGTGACCCCCCCTAAGTCTTGTAGTATGTATTCACTCTTAAGGGGAGATATATATTTATAATGTTTATTCTCTTAAATATCTATTATTTTGTTTTTGTTTCAAGCTTTAGTTTCATGCTTTAAAAATACCCCTAAGACCTCACCCCTCCTTCGAGATTAATGTGTCCATTATTCGGTAGATAAATGTTGTTAAGTTACTCAGCTCATACCCTATTATTTAAACCATCTCAAAGCCTTCTACTCATCCCCCCTCCCACTCACCCCTCTCTCCCCCTCCCACTCACCTCTTTTCCCCTCCCAGTCACACCTCTCTTCCCCTCCCACTCGTCTCTCTCTCCCCCTCTCACTCAACCCTCTCTCCCCCTCCCACTTACCCCTCTCTACCCCTCCCACTCACCCATCACTCACTTCCCGTTCTCTCACTCTCCCCCCACTCACATATCTCTCTCCCCCTCCCACTCGCCCCTCTCTCCCCCTACCCCCACACCAACTCACCCCTCTCTCTCCCCCCCAGACCCCCGATAACCGGAGTGGGACCCAGTGAGGAGTGCGTTCGGCCCGTCTTGTCCGAGTGCTGGTCCGAGATACCCGAGGAGAGGCCGGACTTCAGGTCGATCCGAACTAAGCTCAGACCGCTCAGGAAGGGCATGTAAGTATTTTTATCTATTGTTGTATGTTGGTCTTCAGTGTTCTATTTATCTGTGTCATCTCTCTCTCTCTCTCTCTCTCTCTCTCTCTCTCTCTCTCTCTCTCTCTCTCTCTCTCTCTCTCTCTCTCTCTATACATATATATCAAAGGAAATCAAGCAACAACAGGACCCTTCTAGGCTGTTTGTCCTCCAAAAAACTGAGGTTCAAGTGTCCAAACAGTGGTTTAGAGTGGGTAAGGGAACATATCCTTCCATCTATATATTTATCTATCTTTGTATTTGTCTATCTATCTATCTATCTATCTGTCTGTCTGTTTGTCTGCCTATCCATCTATTTATCTAGCTATCTGTGTGTGTGTGTTTGTTTGGAAATATAAGCAAGTGACCGCTTAGGAGTACCACCATTTTAACACCCCTCCCCGTTCTCTCTCTCTCCTCCCTCCTTCTCCCTCAGGAAACCCAACATATTCGACAACATGCTGGCGATGATGGAGAAATACGCCAACAACCTCGAGGCGCTGGTGGACGAGAGGACGGACTTGCTGATCGAGGAGAAGAAGAAAACAGGTGAGGTGGATTTTAGTTAAGGGGGGTCACCGGCTTTTTTTTTATCTTTGCCATAATAACGGAGGTGATAACCAGTAAAACTTATTGCCGACATCTATCTCCTTTTCTCTCTTTCTCTGGCTTGTATCCATTCGGCCCCATTCAGCCAACTGTTTTAAGACGTTTATCCCCATCCAGGTGTCGATTTCTTCCTGGCGAGCTATAGCGACAGCATTGCATGGAGAAATCCGGCTTCGCCGGAGAAATTTTTCTATCGAAAAATGTACATATTTAGCTTGCTGTCAAAACAAAAATATATATAAGCTGGCTCGCTACCGCTCGCCAGGAAAATATTGACACCTGGATGGGGGTAAACGTCTTAAAACAGTAGGCTGAATGGGGCCGAATGGATACAAGCCAGGGAAAGAGAGAAAAGGAGAGATAAACAAAAAACGGTGACCCCCCTTAATGATAAACAAATTATAAGATCAATTTCCTAAGAACAAAAATATATTTATTAGTAATTTCTCCTCAATCTAAAATCCCATGTGCAATTTAAAGCTAATGCAATTACCCTCAAAAACACCTGGCTAAGGTACACCTGTTTCGGAACTCTATCTTTGCAAAAAGCTGAAATGACGTCACTAACTGGAGACACATCCATCTGGCCTTCATTCTGTTCTATTGTAAAGCTTTCTAATATATGTTTTTGTATTCACTCCATTCTGGGTAGAGGCAATCATTCCGCAGACACATCCATTTCGTCTAGAATCCATGTTTTTATTGTAAAGCTTTCTAATATATGTTTTTGTATTCACTCCATTCTGGGTAGAGGCAATCATTCCGCAGACACATCCATTTCGTCTAGAATCCATATTTTTATTGTAAAGCTTTCTAATATATGTTTTTTATTCGATCCATTCTGAGTAGAGGCAATCACTCCGCAGACACATGTATCCCACCTTTATTTGCTTTTTCTATTGTAAATATTTAGATGGGTGTGAATTTGTATTTTGTTTTGGTGTGTTCATTGTTTTCTGTTGTGTTGTCCCTATTCTGGCTCTGTCTTGAGTCCCCCCCCCCAAAAAAAAAAGGGAAGAGGAAAAAAAGAGGAAAAGTGGGGATTGGGCCTGAGTAAATAGAATAGAATAGAATAGAATAACATATTTCTAACGATTTTTATGTTTTTTTATTAACTCTATTTAGGATAGAGGCAATCACTGCATCATTCCTCACACATAGTTTGGCTGCTCTCCTTTTCTTTCTCAACTTTCTCGGTATTCAGTCAGTTCCTGGGAAATGTAAAAGAGAGGGAGAGAGAGAGAGAGAGAGAGAGAGAGAGAGAGAGAGAGAGAGAGAGAGAGAGATAGAGAGAGATAGATAGAGATAGATAGATAGATAGAGAGAGAGAGAGAGACAGAGAGAGAGAGAGATTTTCACCTGGATGGCAATATTCTGCAACTTCTTCTTTTGGTTTGGTATTCACTTCCATGACATATCTGGGAACCTCATTGGGAACTATGCATTCCTAGGGATGTTAACCCTCTCACATCCGGACGCGATTTTTGAGCCTATTAGGGATACTTTAAATCCTTTGTTACCGTCAGGGGTATCTATAAACCTTTAGTTTGTTTACTTCAACCTCTGCAGTTGTCTTTGAGTTAGCTGTGGGCAGAAAACTAATTTTGGAGAGGTAATTATAACAGTGAGAGTAATCTTTTTCTTATTGCTAATCTGGCAACCTCTGCGTCCTATGGTCGTGAGAGGGTTAATCCTTTTAACCCCTAGTGTTCCGGCGACGTCTTTTAAATTTTACTCTAGCTATATTTAAACGATTTTGTGCAGTTTAAGGAGGATCTGTGGTAGTAAAAAAGGTTGTTGTTGTTGTTCTTTTTGTTCCCTAAGCTGCCTGGCCGAACAGCCCCGAGTCCCTGAGGAAGGCCATGGCCACGATCGGGCTTTCCCACAGAGCTCTCATTGAGTGTAGATTGTGTTGTTGGCGTAAGTGGTTGTGTGAAATGCAGTCTTCTATGATGTGTTTAATGGTATGGGGTGCTGTGTTACATCCCGGGCAGGCGTCGACAACGGAGTCATCCAGTCTCTTCTGATAGCTCAGGAGAGCTGGATGGTGTCCGCATCTCAGCCTGGCCAGGTGGACTCTGTCCTCGCGAGGAAGGGAGGATTCGGAAGGATAGATTTCGGGAGGTCGTGCATGCAGCTGCGTGTTGTCTGTGAGTGAGTGAATGGATCGGCGAGAGATATGAGTATGGATGTGCTTCTGGAAGTTGGTTCGGGGTGGGCAGGGAGGGAGAGAGGACAATAATTGTGTGTGATACCGTGTGCTGGGTGTTGTTTTGATATTTCTTGGGTGTCTGTGGGTGTATTGTCATGTAGTTTAGTGGGTGGTCTTGGTTCGTGGAGGCTGCTGCCAGGAATTGAGTGCCTCTCATGTCCAGATGGTCTTTGACTTTGAGGATTTTGGTTTCTTGATGTAGGTGATCTGTGGATGCAATAGCTGTGCAGCCTGTAATGATCTTCAGGGCTTTGTTTTGAATAGTCTGTAAGGTCTTATGATGTGTTTCAGCTAGGTTAGAAGCCCAGGCTGGGCTTGCGTATTCCATCACTGATCTTATGTATTGTTTATATACTGTGGTGGTAGTTTCTTTGTTGTGTCCAAATTTTGTGTGAGCAAGTGACCTGAGGGCGTTAAGTCCGGGTGTCAGTTTCTGTTTAATGTTTGTGGTGTGCTGTTTGAATGTCATATGAGTATCATATGTTACTCCTAGGATTTTGGGTGTGTGTGTATGTGTTAGGGGTGTGTTGTTTATGGTGAGTTGAGGGATGTATTCGAGTTATCCTGTCCAGCTTGTGAGCAGGGTTGCGGTGGATTTGGCTGGGGCTAGATTAAGTCTGTTTGTAGTGCACCAGCCATGTAGTGTGTTGAGATAGGGTTGAAGGAGATCTGTAAAAAAAGGTTAAAGGGGATAGTTTGAAGCCTGTCAACCCTCTCACGTTCTTGACGCAATTTTGAGCCTATTAGGGATACTTTAAAGCCTTTGTTACCATCAGGGGTATTTAGAAACCTTTAGTTTAGTTACTTCAACCTCTGCAGTTGTCTTTGAGTTAGCTGTGGGCAGAAAACTAATTTTGGAGAGGTAATTATAAGAGTGAGATAACTATTTATTATTGCTAATCTGGCAATCTCTGCGTCATAAAAACGTGAAAGAGTTAATTACTGGAGGCCCCTATGTAAACTGAAAACAATTGTAGAATAGCAGCCATAATAAAGTTAAAAAGACGTCGCCGGTACAAGAGGGGTAAAGACGTCGCCGGTACAAGAGGATTATATAATAAAGACGTCGCCGGTACAAGAGGATTATATAATAAAGACGTCGCCGGTACAAGAGGGGTAAAGTACATAACAACGGCTTTCTTTTCCTACTATAGAGACCCCCCCCCTCCCCCGCCCCCCCCCCCCAAAAAAAAAAAAAAAAAAAATGCATGTCAATACCAAGTCTTCAAGAACGTTCTGTTCATATTTATTTTCTTGACCCCCTTCTCCCTCCCTTATTTTGACGATTTTAATACCTTTTGACCCATTTTTTTTCTTCTAATGTTAAGACCTTTCGTGCCATTAAGATGTCGATTTTTTCTTGGCGTCTGCTGCCGAGGTATGTACGGTACAGCCCTGATCATCCTTCTCACCTCTCTCTCTCTCTCTACGTTATAGACTGCATCACCGTTGATTCATTTAAACTCCGCCTAGACAAATATCTCGCATCAAACCCGCGACTGACTGCGTTTGTAAATGAATAACTTTATTTTATCCCCCCCTCAGTTACTAACCCATCTGTCCCCTACTAACTTCCTAATCCTGCCACGGACATTAGTTCCAGGGCAGTAATTCACTTTCCAATGTTCCCTTACCCACTCTAAACCACTGTTTGGACACATGATCCTCAGTGTTTTGGAGGACAAGCAACCTAGAAGGGTCACTAGATCTGTTGTTCCTTTGTACTCCTTTGTACTCTCTCTCTCTCTCTCACCACTCTGTACTGTACTGTACTGTACGAGATGTTGCCGAGGTATGTACGGTAAAACCCAGATCACCTCCCCCACTCTCTCTCTCTCTCTCTCACCACTCAAGAGGCCCTGCTGTACGAGATGCTGCCGAGGTATGTAACTATGTACGGTAAAACCCAGGTCACCTCCCTAACTCTCGCTCTCTCGCTCTCTCGCTCTCTCACTCTCTCAGAGTGTACGATAAAACCCAGATCACCTCCCTCACACTCTCTCTCTCTCTCTCTCACCCGTCTCTCTCTCTGTCTCACTACACAGAGGCCCTATTGTACGAGATGTTGCCGAGATATGTGGCGGAACAGCTGAAGCGAGGACACAAAGTGGAGGCCGAGAGCTTCGACCTGGTCACCATCTACTTCAGTGACATTATTGGCTTCACAGAGATGTCAGCTTCGTCTACCCCACTAGAGGTACGGTGGCGCTAACATGTCCCAGCTGTCATTACGTTTGGCTCGCTCTATGCTGTAATAATGTCTGTCAGATGTTGAATAGGGTGGGTAAGTGTAGGGACATGTTGGTATATCTCACTCATATAGAAAAAATCATGTGTAAATATTGCTGATACCAATTATTGATCAAAATATACTTGGTGCCGAGATATCACTTCTTAGGCCGATCGTACAGTGGCGCTAATAAGTCATGTCCCAGCTGTCATTACGTTTGGCTCGCTCTGTGCTGTATTAATGTCTGCCAGATGTTGAATAGGGTGGGTAAGTGTAGGAATATGTTTGTATATTTCACTCGATATGAAGAAATAAAGCTTTGATATTGCTGATACCAATTATTGATCAAAACATACTTGGTGCCTTAACTTCCCTTTGTTTGTGTTTTTTACAGGTGGTGGATTTCCTTAATGACTTGTACACCTGCTTCGACTCCATCATCGGTCACTATGATGTGTACAAGGTGGAGACTATTGGTGATGCTTATATGGTGGTGAGTATTACTGTTTGACCCTTCCCAAATGGTAGAACATATTGGCATTGAGGTTAGAGGTGAACATTTATGAGTGTAGGACAAGAGAGAGAGAGAGAGAGAGAGAGAGAGAGAGAGAGAGAGAGAGAGAGAGAGAGAGAGAGAGAGAGAGAGAGAGAGAGAGAGAGAGAGAGAGAGAGAGAGAGAGAGAGAAAGAGAGAGCGAGAGCGAGTATACAGTATATAAAGTGGAGAATATTGGGGATGCTTATATGGTGGTGAGTATACTGAGTGTGTGTGTGTGTGTGTGTGTGTGTGTGTGTGTGTGTGTGTGTGTGTGTGTGTGTGTGTGAGTAAATGTGTGTGTAATTTGGTAAGTTTATTAAAAACATATGTAAGATATGAATGGTGGGTTAATAATTGTTCACTATTCATTCGATTGTCCATTTCCCAATTACATTACCATACGTCTATTCCAAATTGTCTAATTTTTATTTCCATTATGATAATAGCTCCACTTGATACATTTCCTATCAACTTGATATTTTTCTGTATATGTAATGTTAATTATCTCACGCCATGCACTGAGTTAAGAAGAAAACATAAATACTAAATAGTTCATATACTATATATATATATATATGTGTGTGTGTGTGTGTATGTGTGTGTGTATGTGCGTGCGTGTTTGTACCACCAAGACTCTCACACACCCTCCCTTGCACACATACCCACAGGTAAGCGGGCTACCCATAAGGAACGAAGACCAACACGCGGGAGAAGTGGCCTCCATGTCCCTACACCTCCTGGACGCCATCAAGAAGTTCAAGATAAGACACCGCCCTCACATTACACTCAAGCTGCGCATCGGACTTCACTCAGGTAGGTTAAGGGGAGATGAGTGGTTTTTCCGCTTAACCCCTTCTGTACCGGTGACGTCTTTTTATAATTTTTCTTATTATATTTATACTATTTTCAGCAGTTTAAGAAGGATCTATGGTAGTAAAAAGGGTTAAAGTAGATAGCTCGAAGCTTGATAATTGCTGACGGCCCCTTTTAAACTGAATAAAATCGTCTAATACTAGCCAGAACAAAGTTTAAAAGGACGTCGCCAGTACAGAAGGGGTTAATAGGTAGCGTTCTGAGAGTGAGGGTCTGAGTCTAGGGAGTGAGACAGTGAAGCACGAAGCGAGGCAGCTCCAGAGATGCGGCTGCTTCGAGCCGTAAGTGAGGAACCTAGCGCCATGCATCTTGCGAAGGCAAGATGGCAAAGGTTGGTTGCAGCTCTAAATGCTTCACATGTTTCACTCCCTAGACTGGAATGAGAGCTCACGGGCTTCACCGTTGAATGTATAGCGGTGGAATGCAAAGTCCCTTAGACTATGCCGGAAAGAAAGTGAGTTGGAATATAGAAAAAAACAAAATTAAGGACTATAACTCAATATCTGTTACCCTCTCTCCCCCAGGTCCTGTATGTGCTGGGGTGGTGGGCCTTAAAATGCCTCGTTACTGCCTCTTTGGGGACACTGTCAACACGGCCTCTCGTATGGAGTCCACGGGGCAAGGTGAGTTGGCCAGTTTTATTACAGACAAATTTCGATTTTACAAATAACCACCCGGAGATCGAGGTAGGGCCGGGCGAGTGCTGGAGGGACCTTGGTGCCCCTGGTCTCTGGGTCTTCTCTTGGATGACCTAGATGCGTGTGAAATGGTATTTTGTTTTTGTGTGTTCATTGTTTTCTGGTGTGTTGTCCCTATTCGGGCTCTGTCTTGAATCGCCCCCCCCCCCCCCTCAAAAAAAAGTGGGGATTGGGCCTGACTATTAACGTACAATACATACATACATACATACAAATAACCAATCTTCATAATCATGGATAAAGAACTTAAAATTACAGCCAAATACACTTAACTCCTTCAGTATCTATGGCACTATTCTGCATTGTATTCTGGCCATCATTAACCAATTGTCTTTGCTCGAGCTAAAATTGGTCTCCATTTCCTGACTTCAATGTTCTTTTCTTGACTATAAGATTCATCTAATAATACTAAAATAAAACAGAATATGTTGTGGTATAAGGAGAGGGCCAACATGCATAATTAACATTCTCAAATTCATAGCTACAACATAACCTGATCTTAAAGGTAACCTATAACACTGTCCTCCCCACGGCCCCCTGGAAATACTGTTCTCTCTTCTGCCACAACAACTTAAGGGGAGGCGGGCCGTTTGTTTGGTTTATTAATTCATATATTCATATATCTTTTTAGTTTCCTCCCTAGACCTAACTCAAGCTTAGGAAAACACCCCCTAGATCCCCTTTCAAGATAAATTTGTAAATTTTTCGGTAGAAAAATTTCCCGGCCGAAGGCCGGTTCCTCTTAAAATTGCAGGCTCGCTATCGCTCGCCAGGAATAAAATCGACACCTAAATGACACGAAAGGTCTTAAAATTGACAACGAAATGGGGCGAAAGGTGTTAAAATCGCCAAACTAATGGGCCGAACGTCTTATAATCTCAAAACTAGTGGGGCTAAACATTAGGGAGAAGGGGGTCCAGAAAAACGGTCTGCCTCCCCTTAACTTATAAAACTGTCCTCCCTACAACAACCTTTAGGATCTCCTGCTTGATCTCCTGCCACAATATCCGGACTAACTCATAAAACTGTCCTCCCTACAACAACCTTTAGGATCTCCTGCTTGATCTCCTGCCACAATATCCGGACTAACTCATAAAACTGTCCTCCCTACAACAACCTTTAGGATCTCCTGCTTGATCTCCTGCCACAATATCCGGACTAACTTATAAATCTGTCCTCCCTACAACAACCTTTAGGATCTCCTGCTTGATCTCCTGCCACAATATCCGGACTAACTCATAAAACTGTCCTCCCTACAACAACCTTTAGGATCTCCTGCTTGATCTCCTGCCACAATATCCGGACTAACTTATAAATCTGTCCTCCCTACAACAACCTTTAGGATCTCCTGCTTGATCTCCTGCCACAATATCCGGACTAACTTATAAATCTGTCCTCCTCGCAATACTACTCCATCTTCTACCACAACAACCTAACCTATTATAAAACTATCCTCCCCCCAGCATTGAGAATCCACTACTTCATCTTCTGGGACAACATCCTAAGTTATAAGATTTTAACTTATAGGACTGTCCTCCCCACAGCCATGATTATCCACTGCTTCCATCTCCTGCCACAATATCCTGACTAACCTATAACACTGTCCTCACCACAGCCCTGAAGATTCACTGATACATATCTTACCACAACATCCTAATCTACAAAATAGTCGTCCCTGCAGCTTTGAGGATTTACTGTTCCATTTTCTGCCATAACTTTCTGACTAACCTATCAAATTTTCCACCCCACAGCTTTGAGAATCCACTGTTCCATCTCCTGCCACGATATCCTGACCAAGCTGGGCGGCTACATCATGGACGAGCGAGGTCAGGTCAAGGTCAAGGGCAAGGGGGATATGACCACCTATTGGCTCATTGGTAAGTATGTGTGATTGTGAATAAATTGCATGGGTGTGTGTGTGTGTATGTGTGAACACATTTTCTCTCGGTAAAGCAGTTTTCTATTTTCTTTGATTTATTATAACGATGTTTCTTTGCATCTGAGAAGCTAGAGTATGCTTGGTTAATAATAAATATTATTAAAACATGAATGAAAAAGCTTTCAGCAATGATATTACTTAAGAAAATCTGGAAAAAGTCCAAACATATTTGGTAGGGCTTAGTATATTACTGAATTATTACAGTAACTCAATTTCTGAAAGTACTAATAGAATTTTAAACATCTTCAGGTGAGGATCCTGACTGGCGACGACGGCGAGAGCGGTGGAGGCGGCAGAGAGGTCTCCAGGTTGCCCTTTTAGCTAAAAACGGGTGTGCTGGTGGCATGCGAGGGTCACTCAGGTGTGACAAGGGAGCGCAGATTCCCCGTAGTACCTCCAGCCTTGAATCCCCTAAGCGACTGAGGTTTGCCATGTCCGAGGAAATAACGGTGAAGGTGAGCGAGATGGGTGATGACGACGATGAAATGCCGCCACCCGCTTCACCGGCTTCCGATGACTGTACGTTTCGTCGTGCCCCTTTGCAGCTAAAGCGGAACTCGTGTCCCTGCATCAAGGAGCACCGGTCACAGCCTCGTCGTAGTCGGTCATTTACGCCATGTCCTTGTGATGTCTCCCTATTACCGCCCCCATCACCTGTCCACTCACCTTCATCCTCTCCGGCGGGTTCAGGTGAGGACGAGGCTACTACTAGTAGAAGGACTTCTGTCAGTGATTTAGTGGCCTCTCGTCCATCCAGTTTTATAGATAATGCAGGAGAAGCGCCTCCACCTGGTGATGCGCCTTCTTCAATGCGGTCCCCTAGATCCTCCAATCTTCCGTATGATGCTCCCCAAACTTCCTCAACAACAGCAGAATTAGTGGTGTCCCCAAGCGCAAGACAAGGGAGCTCTGGCGCTACATCACAAACTCGAACCCGATTAGGACTGGGAGATGCCGGTCGATGGCTACCCCACACCGCTGGGGCACGGCGGGGCAGTGCGGCGGACAGTGATGGAGCAACTGGCCAGGGTGGGGACACTGAAGGAAGAGCAGCAAGGTTAAGGTTCTGCAGTAAGGGTGATGCTCCTTCCAGTGAGAGTGAAGAGTCTGCGCCACTTTTGGCTGGGTTTGCGAACTACCGTGTCATAAATGAGGTTCATCGGTTGCCTGAACGAGAGACGCCAGTGTGACAGGACCCATTATTGTAGTGAACCCAAACTGTGTCTTTGACAAAGGTTTATACAATGCTGAACACAATTCAAGTAATTTATTATCATACAATGTTTTGGGCGCTTTGCTTTCTAATTTGAGAGCTAAGAAGTGTAAAGGGACCAGTGTCTTCAAGCCATAATAATAGTTACAAGCTATCAATCTAGTGACAATGAACATGAATTGGAAGCCAATTGTTCCGTTGTTTTGAACACAATTTTCGAAACATTTAGCAATAGTTTACAATATAATTTACATCTATATGTACAATATATGTACAATATATTTCAGAGATGAATTTCGTTTGGTACAGCGATACCAACTTGCTGCCGAATTATTAACGAATATATCAAACCCAAGAGATTAAGGGGGTGATCTGTTTTTGTTTTTATCTTTATCTCCTTGTCTCTCTTTTCCTGGCTTGTATCCATTCGGCCCAATTCAGCCAACTATTTTAAGATGTTTATCCCCATCCAGGTGTCGATTTCTTCCTGGTGAGCGACAGCGAGCCACCATTGTATGCAGAAATCCGGCTTCGCCGGAGAAATTTTTCTATCGATAAACGTACAAATTTAGCTTGGTGTAAACAAAAATATATATATATATATATATATGCTGGCTCGCTACCGCTTGCCAGGAAAATATTGACACCTGGATGGAGGTAAAGTCTTAAAACAGTAGGCTGAATGGTGCCGAATGGATACAAACCAAAGAGAGAGGGAGAGAAAGAGAAAAAAAGCGAGGTGGGCTCCCTTAAATATACCGTGGCTGCATCCGAATGCCTCACGCACACGCCTGTCCCATATGTAAACCCAGTATCACATGAGCGCTATCTCCCTCCAGTGTTATCGTCAATACTGGTCTGGCAGCTTATCCGGAAAATGCTTTATAAATAGCTTCATCACCTGAGTTCATAAATCTTCAGTCTACATTTTGATATTTGTAGAAGATATCCCAGAAATCTTAACCACTGAAATTTGAGGATGAAATCTCTCGTGTGATATCATCTTAAGGGGAGGCAGACCGTTTTTCTGGACCCCCTTCTCTCTAATGTTTAGCCCCACTAGTTTTGATATTATAAGACGTTCGGCCCATTAGCTTGGCAATTTTAACACCTTTCGCCCCATTTCATTGTCAATTTTAAGACCTTCCGTGCCATTTAGGTGTCGATCTTTTCCTGGCGAGCGAAAGCGAGCCTGTAATTTTAAGAGAAAATGGCCTTCGGCCGGGACATTTTTCTACCGAAAAATGTACAAATTTATCTTGAAGGGGGTCTAGGTTTTTTTTCTTCTAAGCTTGATGGAGGTCTAGGGAGGAAACTAAACAAAATACATGAATACATTAATTAATAGACCAAAAAAAACGGTCTGCCTCCCCTTAATTCAATGATGCAACCTCATGATAGGGAATTTGTACAGCTGATAATAATATGTCCACTATCACACAACTTACATAATGACGCATATGTGAAAGGATTAATAGTAGTATTATTACATGTCTGGTTCCTACATATGTAGTATAATGTTCAAAGTGAATGTGAAAATTATAATAAATGGCCAATTTCTTCGACAAATTATTATTATTACAAAATTAGAAGGATCAAAGAACTTGGTAGTTAGTTTATTTGATCATTCACATTAATTTAAGGGGGGATGGGCCGGTTTTCTGGACCACTTTCTCCCTCATGTTTAGCCCCATTATTTTTCAGATGTTAAGATGTTTGCCCCATTAGTTAGTTGATTTTAAGACCTTTCGCCCCATTTCTACGTCAATATTTAGACCTTTCGTGCTATATAGGTGTCGATTTTTTCCCTGGCGAACGATAGTGAGCCTGTAATGTTGGAAGAACCGGCCTTCGGCCGGGAAATTTTCTACCGAAAAATTTACAAATTAATCTAGAAGGGGGATCTAATGGATGTTATTTTTTAATTTGATGGAGGTCTAGGGAGGAAACTAGAAAAATAATGAATACATGCATAAATCGCCCAAAAAGTGAACCATCCCCCCTTAAGCAAAAATTTGAGTTACAAGTAAATAAAAATGTTCGAGAGTTGACTTGCATATGCACAATTATTATAAGCTATGTGCCCGTGTGAAAATGGTGAAACATCTAACTAATTGCTATTCGTCCTAGGAGTGAAGGGTGAAGAAGAACTTGGGTGGATGCCAAACAGCTATGTACAGTTGGCCAAATGAGTGATGTCGTGGCACCAAGTATGTTTTGATCAATAATTGGTATCAGCAATATCTAAAACTTGATTTATTCATTCCAAGTGAGATTATACAAACATCTTCCTACACTTACCCACCCTATTCAACATCTGACAGACATTAATACATCACAGAGCGAGCGAAACGTAATGACAGCTGAGATATGACTTATTAGCGCGACTGTACACACATTCTTGTTTAGACGAAGCCAGGCAACCGGTTTAAATGGCCCGACGCCAGCGATATCACGATGGATACGCCCCGCAACACTCTGTATGGGTTAATCAATTGCCGACTTGCGAGTTTCGTTCCATAAGGAAGTTGGAGCTGTAGATAACGATATATAACATAATTTACAGCTAAAATACGGTCGTAGTACATATATAAATACATAAAACCCAATTCAACATACCATTTATCCATCAGAAACCTACATTATTATTGCATTTCTGTTTAATATCGATGTTCTCTGCTCCAATTTCCTTATAGCCTGAAACTCGCAAGAGGTCAATACAGATGGCCGACAAAAAAAAAATGAAATTAAAATCTTACCCATTTACAGGTTCTTATTCATAATCATGGAACATATTTTTTGGAAGCGGTATCTCCTTCAGTGACTTTTTTTGTGTGTTTTTTTTTTAGCACAGTCAAGTATTTGTTTGCATACTATAACGCGAAAAATAACGAAACTGGTATGCATTTTCAGAGGAATAATTTGAACACATTTTTAGAAAGGTACAGTAATCTGGCATTCATGACAAAACCCCTTCTTAAACTGACTAAAATCGTCTGGTGATAGCCTAAATAAAAAAGAGAAAAGGATCCTCTAATACTGAAAGGGTTGATTATCTAGGATCAACACAATGTGCCACAAAGTGTACAATACTGTATAATATTTATGTTCCTTAAAATTATGAAGAAAACTAGCCTATATAGAAACGAGAAACAGTGGAAGAAAATACTGATTCTGTTGATGACAAATTAAAGTAGACACATTAAAAGAGGACATATCTGGGAGGAGTGATAAGCAAGGACACAGGAGTACACAAGAGTACAAAGGAAATCAAGCAACAACAGGTTTGGAAATGGAGGTAAAACAGAGAGTATGTGAAGGAAAGAACGTTTTCGGAGCAATGGGAAGTATGTGGAAGGTGAGAAATCTCTGAATGAAAGCTAAAAGTGCAATGTATCAAGGGATTGTTGTACCAACAGTGATATATGGGGCTGAGACATGGGCTCTGAAGGCAAAAGAGAGAAGGAAACTGGATGTGATGGAGATGAGCTGTTTGAGGAGTATATGTGGGGTGACTCGTAGAGACAGATTGAGGAATGAAGGGGTATGTAGGAGAGTGGGGCAGCAGGAACCAGAGTGGATAGAAGGGTGCTGTGATCGTACAGACATGCCGAGCAAATGGGAGATGAAAGGCTTACAAAGAGAGTATATGAGTCAGATACAAGGGGAGGTAGAGGGGTAGGTAGACGTCCGTTGAGATGGAGAGATTGAGTAGCATAAGCGTTGGAAGATAGAGAGATGACTATAGAACAGGCAAGGGAAGTGGTAATAAATAGGAATGAGTGGAGAATGCTTATGAATAGATGAGTGGTAACGCAGTCATTGGGAGAGGGGTCGGGCTCCATTTGGACTAGGTAATAGTCCATCAGGCGCCTGGCCCGGGGAGCCGGTATATATGAAGGGTCATACCTAAATAAACATCCTGTTTGTGATTGGTGAAGGAAAACGAATATAATGAAAGCAAATATGAATCAACCGTGACCTATTATAGCTATGAAGAAGATATATTATTAAGCTATTGACCACTTGCGAGTTTCAGGCTATAAGGAAGTTGGTGCTTTAGACAACCATATTTAGCAGAATTACCTGCCAAAATAAGGTTGCATTACATTTTATAAGCATGTAAAACCAAATTCAGCAACCTTTTTATACAAGGCAAGGTGACTCTCAACTTTCCCTTCATAATTGTTAAGGGGCACAGGGCCCTGGGAGGGGCTGCGGTGTCCCGGGCGCTTCTGCACTCTAGTCAGCCCCTTGCCTGGGAGCGGTTTCAGTCACCTGGGCATTCTTTAGTGGTAAAGCTGGGAGGCTTCTGTGGGGGCACTCGGTTATGGCCTTGGCCTTGCTCTAGATCTTTGGGCTGCTCGGCCAGACAGCCTGGGTATCAACAACAACAACAACAACAACAACATAAACAACAACAAACAACAATCTTTTTATACAATATATATTCGCATTCTGGTTGTATTTCAGATAAGCTTCAATGTTTGGGGC
>CM064566.1:56483943-56488943 GCA_032716605.1 Paralithodes platypus | reverse complement strand
TTGATGGAGGTCTAGGAAGTGTTTTCTAAGCTTGATGGAGGACTAGGGAGTGTTTTTAAGCTTGATGGAGGACTAGGGAGTGTTTTCTAAGCTTGATGGAGGACTAGGGAGTGTTTTTAAGCTTGATGGAGGACTAGGGAGTGTTTTCTAAACTTGATGGAGGTCTAGGATGTGTTTTCTAAGCTTGATGGAGGTCTAGGATGTGTTTTATAAGCTTGATGGAGGTCTAGGGAGGAAACTATAAACAATGATAAAATTATATACATAAATGAGGACAATTAATACGCCCATCCGCCCTTAAAGCGTACTGTTTTTGTTAACTTGTTTACAGTTTCCCGGTAATCCCGAGTTCAATTAGTGTTAGCTATTCCCACGTCCTCATTATGATAATTACCTCTATTACGATAATTAAACACGATCCCTAATCTTGTCATGTTTCTATCTTTCTTACTCAGCTATAAGGTAGATTTTGTAGCGAAATATGATGTTAATTATGAAAACTTGGCATTAATACGACACACAGCCATAGCAGTTTCATATATTTCCATTAAGTATCGAGAAATCAGCTACTAAGGGATTCAATTTACCATCAGCTAGAACAAAATTGAGTGTAGTTGGCTGAACATTAATTAACCCCTACCTCTATTAGTTAACCCCTACTGTGCGGTCGCGCTAATAAGTCATGTCCCAGCTGTCATTATGTTTGGCTTGCTATGTTCTGTATTAATGTCTGTCAGATGTTGAATAGGGCGTTTTACCTCTATTACGATAATTAAACCCGATCCATTAAGACTGTAGTAGGCTGAACATTAATTAACCCTTCTGTACGGTCGGTCGCGCTAATAAGTCATGTCCCAGCTGTCATTACGTTTGGCTTGCTATGTGCTGTAGTAATGTCTGTCAGATGTTGAATAGGGCGCTTAAGTGTAGGAACATGTTTTTATATTTCACTCGATATGAAGAAATGAAGCTTAGATATTGCTGATACCAATTATTGATCAAAACATATTTGGTGCCGAGACATGACTTATTAGCGCGACTGTACCGGCGACGTGTTATATTCTTACTATATTTAGACGATTGTGTGCCGTTTAGGGAGGCTCTGTGGTAGTTACGAGGGTTGGATGCGATGGTTTGATAGCCTGTTTAATATTGCTGCTAGAGGTCCTTCCTAAGCTGAATAAAATCGTCGAACAGTTACCAGAATATGATAACAAAAGGACGTCCCTGGTACTGAATGGGTTAACCCTTTGAGTAGCGGTGCTCTCCTTTTTATCGCTATTCTGGCTACTATTAGACACATATTCTGGCTACTATTAGACACATATTCTGGCTACTATTAGACACATATTCTGGCTACTATTAGACACATATTCTGGCTACTATTAGACACATATTCTGGCTACTATTAGACACATATTCTGGCTACTATTAGACACATATTCTGGCTACTATTAGACACATATTCTGGCTTTATAGACACATATTCTGGCTACTATTAGACACATATTCTGGCTACTATTAGACACATATTCTGGCTACTATTAGACACATATTTTTCAGCTTAAAAAAGGTCTTCCAGCAATTACCGGGCTTCGAACTAACCCACTTAGCCCTTTTCACTACCACAGATCCTTCTTAAACTGCATAAAATCTTCTAAATACGGCTAGGTGTGTGTGTAAGTGTGAGAGTCCGAGTGTAGGGGTTGAGACAGTGAAGCACGGGAACGAGGTGGCTTCAGAGATGGGGTCGTTTCGAGCCATGAGTGAGCACCGTGCCTCATGTGAAGGCAAGATGGCAGGTGCTCGTTGTACTCTACGTGCTTCACATGTCTCACTCCCTAGAATGGAACAAGACCTCACGGGCTTCACTGTTCATTGTAAAGCGGTGAATGTTAAGGCTCTCAGCCTATGCCCGAGAGGAAGTAAGTTGGAATATAGAAAAAAAGAAAAAAAGAAAAGAATACAGCGTCCCTTTTCACTACCACAGATCCTTCTTAAACTGCACACAATCTTCTAAATACGGCTAGAATACAGTTAAGAAGACATCGCCGGTACAACAGAGGTTAATAAGGATAAGTAGCCCCATCGATAGTTATATAGGGAGGGAAGGACTCTTTATATTAACTTTATAATGAGGGTAAACAGATCTCTCTCTCTCTCTCTCTCTCTCTCTCTTGTTTTCTCTATCTATCTATCTATCTATTTATGCATCAGAACAATCAAGTAATCATAATAAATATCATCAAAGTCACCCCTCTCTCTCTCTCTCTCTCTCTCTCTCTCTCTCTCTCTAGGTAGGCCAGAAATCCTGACCCCTAACCTCTGTAACTCAAAAAGGGCTGGAGCAAATGGGCTGACCAATGTCCACACACGCCCATTCCCTGGCTGACCCTGCCCAAACGGTATACATAATTAGGTGGATTACTCTAGTCGTTTGTCAGTTATTATTTAAGTGTTTATTTATTTAGGCAATTATAACTATCGGGACTGATTTTTGGATGGAACTTTGGCTTGCGATGAATAGTATGATATATATATATATAGTGTTGGAGTTGCTATATAGAACATTATATTAATATATTCATTTCCAGAGACAAGATTCCATACTGGTAATTAATGGGAGATGGTTCACTTTTTGATCGATTTTTGCATGTATTCATTATTTTCTAGTTTCCTCCCCAGACCTCCATCAAATTAAACAATACAACACATCCATTAGATCCCCCTTCTAGATTAATTTGTACAATTTTCGGTAGACAAATGTCCCGGCCGAAGGCCGGTTCTTCCAACATTACAGGCTCACTATCGTTCGCCAGGGAAAAAATTGACACCTAAATAGCACGAAAGGTCTAAATATTGACGAAGAAATGGGGCGAAAGGTCTTAAAATTGACTAAATAATGGGGCAAACATCTTAACATCTGAAAACTAATGGGGCTAAACATGAGGGAGAAAAGTGACCAGAAAAACGACCCATGTTCCCTTAAAATAGATGAGGTTCACGAATTGTTCTGAGTGTCTGTACCCTGCTCCCACTTGACCTAACGTTTCTGAGTGTCTGTACCCTGCTCCCACTTGACCTAATGTTTCTGAGTGTCTGTACCCTGCTCCCACTTGACCTAATGTTTCTGAGTGTCTGTACCCTGCTCCCACTTGACCTAATGTTTCTGAGTGTCTGTACCCTGCTCCCACTTGACCTAATGTTTCTGAGTGTCTGTACCCTGCTCCCACTTGATGACCCAATGTCTCTGAGTGTCCTGTACCCTGCTCCCACTTGATCTAATGTTTCTGAGTGTCTGTACCCTGCTCCCACTTGACCTAATGTTTCTGAGTGTCTGTACCCTGCTCCCACTTGACCTAATATTTCTGAGTGTCTGTACCCTGCTCCCACTTTACCTAATGTTTCTGAGTGTCTGTACCCTGCTCCCACTTGACCTAATGTTTCTGAGTGGCTGTACTCTGCTCCCACTTGACCTAATGTTTCTGAGTGTCTGTACCCTGCTCCCACTTGACCTAATGTTTCTGAGTGTCTGTACCCTGCTCCCACTTGACCTAATGTTTCTGAGTGGCTGTACCCTGCTCCCACTTGACCTAATGTTTCTGAGTGTCTGTACCCTGCTCCCACTTGACCTAATGTATCTGAGTGGCTTGGTAACCCTGCTCCCAACTGTGGACCTAGATGTTTCTGAGTGTCCTGTACCCTGCTCCCCCTTGACCTAATGTATCTTCTGAGTGGCTGTAACTCCTGCTCCGCACTTCCTTTACCTATGTTTTCTGAGTGGTGTCCTGTACCCCTGCTCCAATTGAGCCTAGTTGTTTCTGAGTGTCTTTACCCCTGCTCCCACCTTGACCTAATGTTTCTGAAGTGGCTTGTAATAAACCGCTGCGGCGCCACTTGACCTATGGTTTTCTGATTGTCCCTGTAGACCCTGCTCCCACCGCGACTTTGACCTAAATGTTTCCTTGAGTGTCTGTACCCGTGGCCCTCCCATTTGACCTAATGTTTACTGAGTGTCTGTACCCCTGCTGACCCTGCTCCCACTTGAACCTAATCTTTCTGAGTGGCTGTACCCTTGCTCCCACTTGAACTAATGTTTCTGATGTCGGGTACCCTGCTCGCCACTTGGACCTAATGTCTCGGAGTTGGTCTGGAACCCTGCCCCCACTTGATCTAAATGTTTCTTCTGAGTTTCTGTACCCTGCTCCCTATTGACCTAAAAATGTTTTTCTTTCTTCTGAGTGTCCTGTACCCTGCTCCCACTTGACCTAAATTTCTGAGTGTACCTGTACCCTGCTCCACCACTTTTACAACCTAATGTTTCTGTAGTGTTCTGTACCCTGCTCCCCACTTGACCTAATGGTTTTTTCTGAGTGGTCTGCTACGCTGATCGCCCACTTGACCTAATGTTTCTGAGTGTCTGGACTCCGGCGCCCACTGACCTAATGTTTATGATGTCTGTTAACCTGCTGCCCACGTGACCTAATTGTTTTTCCGGAGTGGATGTACCCGGCTCCCCTTGACCTAATGTTTTCTGAGTGGTCTGTGTAACATGGCTTCCCACTTGACATAATGTTATGAGTGCTGTAACCTCTCCCAACTTGACTAATGGGTTCTGAGTGTCCTGGAACGCCTGCTTCCTCACTTGACCGAATGGAGCTGAGTGGCTGTACCCTGCTCCCATTTACCTAATGTTTCTGAGTGTCTGTAACCCTGCTTCCACCACTTGACCTAATGTTTCTGAGTGGCCTGTAAACCCGTGCTCCCACTTGAGCCTAGATGTTGTCTGAGTGGCTGTAACCTCTGGCCCCCACTACCTAATTGTTCTAATGGGTTCCTGTAGTGTCCTGGAACGCCTGATTGGGCGGTACCCTGCTCCCACTTTGACCGAATGGAGCTGAGTGGCTGTAACCTCTGCTCCTATGTTTTCTGATGTCTTACCTAATGTTTCTGAGGGGCTGTACCCTGCTCCCCACTTGACCTAATGTTTTCTGATGTCT
>CM064566.1:56464480-56483843 GCA_032716605.1 Paralithodes platypus | reverse complement strand
AACAGAGATGAAAAGATGAAGGAGGAGGAGGAGGTGGAGGAGGACTAAGAGGAGGAGGAGGAGGAGGACTAAGAGGAGGAGTTCAACGGAAATCAAGCAACAACAGATCAAGTGAACCCCTCTAGGCTGCTTGTCCTCCAAAACACTGCGGATCAATTGTCCAAACAGTGGTTTAGAGTAGGTAAGGGAAAATTGGAAAGGAAACCACTGCCCTGGAACTAATGTCTGTGGCAGGATTAGGAAGTTAGTAGGGGACAGGTGGGTTAGTAACATAACACAGTTATAAGGATCTTTCGTATATCTGGGAAAAAGAGAGTAACGTCTTAGTAATATATAATGCAATAATAATAAGAGGAGGAGAAGGAGGAGAAAGACTAAGAGGAAGAGGAGGAGAAAGACTAAGAGGAAGAGGAGGAGGAGGAGGGGGAGGACTAAGAGGAGGTGGAGAAGTAAGAGCAGGTGGAGGAGGAGGAGAAATCGACACAATCTGTAGCGTTATAATGAGTAGACGTCCTTCCTAAGCCGCATAAAATCACCTCCAAGTCACCAGAATATAATGCAAAGGATGTCACCGGTACTGAATAGGCCAGACCAGACCAGATGGCTGAGGTAAATAAGAAAGAAGAGTAATTGGACCGAGGAAGAACAAGCTGAGAAGTGAGAAGTACAGTAGAAGACTGAAGAATAGGCTATAAAATCCGTAATATAGATATAATAATAATAATAATAATACACTGAGGCAGCCCGGGTAGCCATTATAATAATAGTGGATCTGAATACGCGGCTTTCAGGGTGGGTGGAAGTGGTTGAGGGGGGGGGGGGCCTCAATTAAAAGAACTTAGGCTTTCAGTCAGGTGGAACGGGAGGAGGACGAGGAGATGGGGTGAGATGAGAGGAGAGGGGGAGAAAGGAGAAGGGGGAGGAGGAGGGATGAGGGGGGAAATGGGAGGAGAAGGGGAGAGGACCCCCCCCCCCCCTTAATCAACCAGCATTATAAAGATTTCTCGGTGGTTTGGTCCCATAATTGAATTTAATGCTAATTTTCTGAATCAAGTCATTTTCTAGGTCTCCGAACATTATAATTTGATATTAATTTGAATGAAAAAGATGAATTAGGGTGATGAAAAGATGATTAAGATGAAATTAAACTAATAACTGTATAATATTGAGCAAACGTGATCCGTAGAGCTTCAACTCTCGGGCTTATGAATAATTAATGGGGGATGGGCGTATATAGTTCCTTATATATATATATATACAGAATATACAGTATATATATATAATATTTTTAGTTTCCTCCATACACCTCCATCAAGCACCCCCCCCCCCCCCCCAAACAAAAATACATAAAAAATAAAGATAAATAAATAAGTAAATAAATACAAAACATCCTTCAAGATATATTTGACAAGCAAACAAAGACATCGACGAACACATAATCTTCGCAAAATTCGTTTGGCGGAGATCAGATTTAAACAAAAGTAATTAAAGTACGTAAGTGTGTGTGTGTGTGTGTGTGTGTGTGTGTGTGTGTGTGTGTGTGTGTGTGCGTGTGTGTGTGTGTGTGTGTGTAATAATAATAATAATAATAATAAACGGTTTATTAAAGAATGGCAGCCTCATGAGCTGAAAATACACATTTCACAATTTAGCGTGTGTGTGTGTGTGTGTGTGTGTGTGTGTGTGTGTGTGTGTGTGTGTGTGTGTGTGTGTTTAAAAATATTAATCCTACGGCGAAATTTTAGTTAATGAGCAACTTTGAGCAATCAGCAATAATAATAATAATAATAATAATAATAATAATAATAATATAGGTACTGGAGAACTAATTATATGATGCATTACCAAAATTAAAATACTAGGGTGAAAAACTGCACTTCCTTTACAACTCATTATAAATTCAACAATAATATCATGCCATTATTTTGTTCACGTGAATTTTTAGAAAGATAATGCCTTTTTCACTTTATGCTGCCAAAAGATAAGTTAAGTTTCTCTCCGTGATCTAATACATGGACATATTGCATCTCTCTCTCTCTCTCTCTCTCTCTCTCTCTCTCTCTCTCTCTCTCTCTCTCTCTCTCTCTCTTTTATTTTTTCTTCTTCTAAACTTTACATTATATGGTGTTCTCTCTCTCTCTCTTTCTCTCTCTTTAATTTTTTCTTCTAAACTTTACATTATATGGTGTTCTCTCTCTCTCTCTCTCTCTCTCTCTCTCTCTCTCTCTCTCTCTCTCTCTCTCTCTCTCTTTTATTTTTCTTCTTCTAAACTTTACATTATATGGTGTTCTCTCTCTTTCTCTCTATTTTATTTTTTCTTCTTCTAAACTTTACATTATATGGTGTTCTCTCTCTCTCTTTTCTTTTTCTTCTTCTAAACTTTACATTATATGGTGTTCTCTCTCTCTCTCTCTCTTTCTCTCTTTTATTTTTTCTTCTTCTAAACATTACATTATATGGTGTTCTCTCTCTCTCTCTCTTTCTCTCTCTTTTTGTTTTCTTCTTCTAAACTTTACATTATATGGTGTTCTCTCTCTCTCTCTCTTTCTCTCTCTCTCTCTTTTCTTTTTTCTTCTTCTAAACTTTACATTATATGGTGTTCTCTCTCTCTCTCTCTCTGAGCCAATAAACTTGGATGCCCTCTTTCCAACCATCCCGGCCTCATTATCCCTAACTACCTCTACCCCTGTATTCTGAGGCTCTTCACCCTGCAGATCTCTCTCTCTCTCTAACTTCTGGAATAATCTAAATACATCTCTAAGGTTTCTACCAACTCTAGGTCATTATGTCTCTCTCTCTCTCTCTCTCTCTCCTTCTTTTCTATCCTTTCCTTCAACTTTCCTTTTCTATCGGATATGCCATCTCTACTAGAATTAAGCCCTGACCACCTCGTTTGGATCGTAAGGCCTGTGTGGCCAGTGTATCTATGTAAATCTATGTTAATACATATCTCTCTCTCTCTCTCTCCCCCCCCCCCCTCTCTCTCTCTTCTTCTTTTTTATCCTTTCCCATCGGATATGCCATCTCTACTAGAATTAAGTCCTGACCACCTCGCTGGGATCGCAAGGTCTGTGTGGTAAGTGTATCCATGTAAATCTATGTAAATATGTCTCTCTCTCTCTAACTTCTGAACCAATCTAAATACATCTCTCTAAGGATTCTACCAACTCTAGGTCATTATTAAACTTGGGAAATCAGATTATCCCCTTAACCCTTTCAGTACTGGCGCTTTCCTTTCAACTATATTCTGGCTACTATTAGACTATTATATTTAGCTTAAGAAGGACCTCCAGCATTTACCAGGCTTCTAACTATCTCCCTTAACCCTATTTACTTCCACAGATCTTTCTTAGACTGTCCCATTTGTTTCTCTTATCTCTCTCTCTCTCTCTCTCTCTCTCTCTCTCTATGTTGATAGTCACCATATGTTAAAAGGTTCCGGTAATGAAGGTCTTGCCGACGTTTGATATTTGATGTCAATATTTGGTGGATGTCAATATTTGGTGGATGTTAATATTTGGAGGATGTCAATATTTGGTGGATGTTAATATTTGGTGGATGTGAATATTTGGTGGATTAACATTTATTAATAATTAATAATTATTATGTCGTCAACTATATTTCTTCACCCTAATACACGTCGTCAACTAGGGGGGTCCGGAAAAATAAATACCTCCCTTTAAAGCGAGCATCATATTATAGGGACAGCATATAATGGCGTCTCTCTCTCTCTCTCTCTCTCTCTCTCTCTCTCTCTCTCTCTCTCTCTCTCTCTCCACCAAGGATAAAGGTAAGCCCCCCCCCCAATGAACAACCAAAATATTATGACCCTAATTTCAGGCCTGAGGGATGGCTAATTACGAAGTATGTTTAAAAGGGAGAGAGAGAGAGAGAGAGAGAGAGAGAGAGAGAGAGAGAGAGAGAGAGAGAGAGAGAGAGAGAGAGAGAGAGAGAGAGAGCAGAGTATAACCTAAGGGACCCTCTCACCTGGACAAGATGACAGCAAGAAAGCGGCTGCTACTCCTCGGGTACAAACTAAGAAGGAAAACAAAGAAAACAATTAAAACAAACACAGAAGAAAAACAAAGAAAACAATTAAAACAAACACACTAAGAAGAAAAACAAAGAAAACAATAAAAAAAAAACACAATTAAAACAAAAACTCTAAGAAGAAAACAAAGATAACAATGAAAACACACTAAAAATAAAACAAAGAAAACAACACACTAGGAAGAACACAATGAAAACAAACAAACCAAGAAGAAAAGCAAGCACACACATGAGAAAACAAAACAAAACATAGACAGTGGGACAAACTAAGAAGAAAAACAAAGAAAGATAAGAAAAAACACGACAGCGATTTTTGTTTTTCTATGTGAGTGAGGAAGACAAAAGGCCTGCAACGAGTGCCTCCCCCATGGTTGAAAGAGTGACAGGGCCAAAATCAAAGGACGTTCGAGAGATAGTTCAAAGTCTGCTAATGGCTGGAGGACCTTTTTAAACTGAATAAAATCGTGCAATATCAATTACCAATTAGTTTGGTCCTTAGATATCCTTCAAGCTTAAGATTACACCCCCTTGAGCCCCTTTCAAGATAAATTTGTACATTTTTTGGTAGAAAAATGTCCCGGCTGAAAGCCGGTTCCTCTTAAATTACAGGCTCGCTATCGCTCGCCAGGATAAAATCGACACCTAAATGGCATGAAGTCATAAAATTGACAGAAATGGGTTGAAAGTTCTTAAAATCGTCAAAATAATGGGGCGAACGTCTTAACATTAGGAAAACAATGGGGCTAAACATGAGGGAGAAAGGAGTCAAGAAAAAAAATCTCTCAAGTCGATATCTCCCCTTAAAGGGATGGCAACAGTACTGAATGGGTTAATAATTATGTCTCAATACATATCAAAAACAAATAAGTGTGTTGATTTTCGGTGTGAGTGTCCTGGGTTCGAATCCCCGGACTGCCACATGTGTTTGTTAATCTCATTAAGGGGGGTGACCTGTTTTTGTTCTGTCCTTTTCTATCTTGCTCTGGCTTGTATCCTTTTGGCCCCATTCAGCCTACTGTTTTAAGACGTTTATCCCCATCCAGGTGTCAATTTATTACTGGTGAGCGGTAGCGAGCCAGCATATTTTTTATTTTTGTTTGACAGCAGGCTAAATTTGTACATTTTTCGATAGAAAAATTTCTCCGGCGAAGCCGGATTTCTTCATATAATGCTGGCTCGCTATCGCTCGCCAGGAAGAGATCGACACCCACAGTAGATGGGGATAAACGTCTTAAAATAGTTGGCTGAATGGGGCCGAATGGATACAAGCCAGAGAAAGAGAGAAAAGGACAGAAATAACAAAAAGAAGGTCACCTTGATCGAGTTTAGGAGTAAAGTTGGTTAGTGGAGAAACAATAAATACAAAGCCAGTAGGCCTAGTTTAGTCATCATAAAAGCCAGTAGGCCTAGTTTAGTCATCATAAAAGCCAGTAGGCCTAGTTTAGTCATCATAAAAGCCAGTAGGCCTAGTTTAGTCATCATAAAAGCCAGTAGGCCTAGTTTAATCATCATAAAAGCCAGTAGGCCTAGTTTAGTCATCATAAAAGTCAGTAGGCCTAGTTTAGTCATCATAAAAGCCAGTAGGCCTAGTTTAGTCATCATAAAAGCCAGTAGGCCTAGTTTAGTCATCATAAAAGCCAATAGGCCTAGTTTAGTCATCATAAAAGCCAGTAGGCCTAGTTTAGTCATCATAAAAGCCAGTAGGCCTAGTTTAGTCATCATAAAAGCCAGTAGGCCTAGTTTAGTCATCATAAAAGCCAGTAGGCCTAGTTTTAGTCATCATAAAAGCCAGTAGGCCTAGTTTAGTCATCATAAAAGCCAGTAGGCCTAGTTTAGTCATCATAAAAGCCAGTAGGCCTAGTTTAGTCATCATAAAAGCCAGTAGGCCTAGTTTAGTCATCATAAAAGCCAGTAGGCCTAGTTTAGTCATCATAAAAGCCAGTAGGCCTAGTTTAGTCATCATAAAAGTCAGTAGGCCTAGTTTAGTCATCATAAAAGTCAGTAGGCCTAGTTTAGTCATCATAAAAGCCAGTAGGCCTAGTTAGTCATCATAAAAGCCAGTTAGGCCTAGTTTAGTCATCATAAAAGCCAGTAGGCCTAGTTTAGTCATCATAAAAGCCAGTAGGCCTAGTTTAGTCATCATAAAAGCCAGTAGGCCTAGTTTAGTCATCATAAAAGCCAGTAGGCCTAGTTTAGTCATCATAAAAGCCAGTAGGCCTAGTTTAGTCATCATAAAAGCCAGTAGGCCTAGTTTAGTCATCATAAAAGCCAGTAGGCCTAGTTTAGTCATCATAAAAGCCAGTAGGCCTAGTTTAGTCATCATAAAAGCCAGTAGGCCTAGTTTAGTCATCATAAAAGAGACACAAACTTATAATTGGTAAAAACGTGACTCGAAGAAAATTGTAGAAAAAACCCCCAGAAGTCTTAAATGGTGATCTCCTCTGTTTAGAAATTCTTGAAAAGTGCCGCAAACTTTAAATCTGGTGAAAAGTTCGCGGTGGCTGGTGCAGATAGAGAGAGAGAGTGTGAGTGAGTGTGAGTGAGAGTGTGCGTGAGAGCGAGTGAGAGCGAGAGAGAGTGAGAGAGGGAGTATGTGTGAGAGTGAGGAAGTGAGTAAGTGTGTGTGTGTGTGTGTGTGTGTATTTACCTACCTAATTGTATTTACCTAATTTTAGTATACAGGAGTTGAGCTTTTTAGGCTCGTATTGTCCCGCTTCCTGAGTTACAATGATCTAACTTTGCTCTGTGTGTGTGTGTGTGTGTGTGTGTGTGTGTGTGTGTGTGTGAAAGAGTTAGAGGAAGCGAGTGGAAAAATAAAGGGTAAAAAGTTCAAGAAAAACATCGAATTCAGGAAAGCAGAGAAAACAAGAATAAATAAAAAACGGATCGAAAAGAGAGAAGGTAAAATAGGAAGCATTTTGAGAGAGAATGGGAGGGGGAACTGAACTGAGAGAGAGAGAGAATGGGAGGGGGAACTGAACTGAGAGAGAGAGAGAGAGAGAGAGAGAGAGAGAGAGAGAGAGAGAGAGAGAAGATTTAAGATCATGATGCATTTTGACAATTAGACGATTATATTCAGTTTCAAAACGATCTCAAGCTATGAACAGGCTTCGAACTCTCTCAGTTAACCCTTGTTACTACCACAGAGCCTTCTTAAGCTGCACAACATCGTCTAAATATAGCTAGAATAAAACTAAAAAGACGTTGCCGGTACAGAAAGGGTTAAAAATAGAGAAACACTGCCAGGGGACACAATTGGCCATATATAAAAAAGAAGAAAAGAAAGTTAGAACGGCAAAAATAAATATAAAAACAACGAAAACGGGAAACATTGGCCCTTTGTGGAGGAGGAACTGAACCAAAATAAAAAAAAGACTGAGCGTAACAACTGCACTAAAAACAAAAAAGACAAAATAAATAAATGAATAAATAAATAAATAAATAACAAAAATAACTTAAAATAAAACAAAAAACATAGCAATTGATACAAACAAACTAACAATTGTAAAAATTACAAAAAGTATAAAGAAAACGTATACAAAAACTAAAAACATGGATAAAAACAGTTTAAAAATCTTGGACCCAGACGAGGAAAGACAAATGGTGTTCCAGGATTTCCAACGTGGGCAAAATTAACAATACAATTAAATGTCGCTTCATCCACCCATCCACCATGTTGTCTATCTATCTATCTATCTATCTGTCTATCTATCTATCCAGCTATCTATATATCTATCTATCTATCTACCGCATCGATTTATCTATATCTATCTATCTATATCTATCCATCCAGCTATCTATCTATCTATCTATCTATCTATCTATCTATCCATCCAGCTATCTATTATAGAGTTCGCCAGGTTGATAGTGGCCCGATGCGCGCATCCCCCTTCGTGTGTGTGTGTGTGTGTTGTGTGTGTTGTGTGTGTATATAGAGTCCGTCAATATGTGTTGAATATGGAGGGTGTGGAGAGTGAATAATGGTGATATGGTCGTGTGGTGATGCAGTGTGTGTGTGTGTGAGAGAGAGAGAGAGAGAGAGAGAGAGAGAGAGAGAGAGAGAGAGAGAGAGAGAGAGAGAGAGAGAGAGAGAGAGAGAGAGAGAGAGAGAGAGAGACCACACACACACACAAATTAAAACATATCATCAGAAAACAAAAATGGCAAATTACTTCTCTTTTAGGACGCATGAACATACAGGTTTTTAATTCATGTTCCTGTACATTAGATCCACACATTTCACAGTTGTATACTTTTGGTCTGTATTCCAACCAGCTTATACGGGAATATATCTGCCCGTGGGTGTGGGTGTGTGTGTGTGTGTGTGTGTGTGTGTGTGTGTGTGTGTGTGTGTGTGTGTGTGTGTGTGTGTGTGTGTGTGTGTGTGTGTGTGTGTGTGTGTAGGTGTGGGTGTTTATCAAGTCAGCAGTTTAGAGAATATATATGTGTATTCTAATATGTAAGGTATGAAATAACCTTAATTAAATCCTTCTAATAATCTTAATAACAAATTCAGTCATTCCTACCGTACAATAAAAACCGACAAAACGAATATTTAAGATGCATGATCCACAGATAGATAGATAAAGAGAGAGAGAGAGAGAGAGAGAGAGAGAGAGAGAGAGAGAGAGAGAGAGAGAGAGAGAGAGAGAGAGAGAGACTGGTTCATTGGTAAAACTTGGTCATGGTTCCGCTCACCCTCCTACTTTTGGAAATTACTAGAGTTTTCTGAAAAACTTATACACCAATACAGTAATGAGCCTCTCTCTCTCTCTCTCTCTCTCTCTCTCTCTCTCTCTCTCTCTCTCTCTCTCTCTCTCTCTCCCAAATTACGGTGACTCTGACTTTGTCGGTGTGTGTCTGATATATCTATTATGTATATATCTATATATATATACTGTATATATATACAGGTATACAGTATATTATTTGTATATATATATATATATACAGTATATACCGGTATATATATATAATTATATACATACAGAGAGAGAGAGAGAGATAAAAAAAAAATTGGCTGTATTGACATTAAAACAATAATTTACTTATCGAATTTCTAATTAACCAAATCGAATTATATAAAACTAATACCATTAAATCATAGTTTGCCAGCAATTATGAAATGTTCAGGTTATTTCATGAAAAGTTTGTCAATTAATACAGGTTACCTACACAAAACATAATATTTCTGTACACATGGATTTTAAGGGGGGATGGGCCGGTTTTCTGGACCACTTTCTCCCTCATGTTTAGCCCCATTAGTTTTCAGATGTTAAGATGCTTGCACCATTAGTTAGTCGATTTTAAGACCTTTTGCCCCATTTCTTCGTCAATATTTAGACCTTTCGTGCTATTTAGGTGTCGACTTTTTCCCTGGCGAACGATAGTGAGCCTGTAATGTTGGAAGAACCGGCCTTCGGCCGGGAAATTTGTCTACCAAAAAATTTACAAATTAATCTAGAAGCGGGATCTAATGGATGTTTTTTTTTTTAAATTTGATGGAGATCTAGGGAGGAAACTAGACAAATAATGAATACATGCCAAAAAACGCCCCAAAAAGTGAACCATCTCCCCTTAAAGGTTTTATAGGCTATATTCATGTTGTGCCTCCCATAGAATTGAAAGAGTAACAGGGCCAAAATCGAAAAAAACATACATGGTTATCTCGCAGGGGAGTATACAGTAGGGGGTGGTTTTTTTTTTAAAGCTTGATAGAGGTCTAGGGAGCAAACTAGAACACAAATAAAGTACAACAATTATTGTTTGCATCTGTAATCCCCCCTTCCCCCCTTAATTATTGCACCTGTACCCCCCCCCCCATTAACTGTTGCACCTGAATCCCCCCCCCCCCTGTAAGTGTTTGCACCTGTACCCCCCCCTTTCCCCCCCCCCTTCCCCCCCCCGTAAGTGTTGCACCTGTACCCGCCCCCTTCCACCCGTCCTTCATTATTGCACCTGTAATCCCCCCCCCCCCCCGTACGTGTTGCACCTGTACCCCCCTCCTTCCCCCCGTAAGTGTTGCACCAGTACCTCCCCCCCCCCCCTTCCCCCCGTAAGTGTTGCACCTGTACCCCCCCCCCCTTCCCCCCGTAAGTGTTGCACCTGTACCCCCCTTTTCCCCCTCCTTAATTATTGCACCTGTAAATCCCCTTCCCCCCGTAAGTGTTACACCTGTACCCCCCCTTAATTATTGCATCTGTAACCCCCCTCCTTAATTATCCCACCTGTAACCCCCCTTAACCCACTGAGTACCAGCGACGTGTGTTATACTTTATGCTAGCTATATTGAGACGATATTATACAGCTTAGGAAAGATAGGTGGTAGCTATAAATGGGTTGGTTGAGATAGTTTGATGCCTTATTATAGCTAGATAACCTAACCTAAATAAAAATCATCTATGAGTTGCCAGAATATGATGGAAAAGGACGTCCCCGGTACTGCACGGGTTAATTACTGCACCTGGGCAGGGTTAACCCCTTCAGCACCAAGACGCCTTTTTACCATGGATTCTGGCTAAAACTAGACGTTTATGCAGTTTAACCCTTTCACGCATATGACGCGATTTTGAGCCTATTGGGGATACTTTAAAGCCTTTGTTACCATCAGGGGTATTTATAAATCTTTAGTTTAGTTACTTCAACCTCTGCAGTTGTCTTTGAGTTAGCTGTGTTGAGCCTATTAGGGATACTTTAAAGCCTTTGTTACCATCAGGGGTATTTAGAAATCTTTAGTTTAGTTACTTCAACCTCTGCAGTTGTCTTTGAATTAGCTGTGAGCAGAAAACTAATTTTGGAGAGGTAATTATAAGAGTGAGAGAACTCTATTTCTTATTGCTAATCTGGCAACCTCTGCGTCATAAATGCGTGAAAGGGTTAAGGAGGACCTATGTTATCAAGAGGGTTGGTGGAGATCGTATTTACCCCTTTGAGTCGCATAGGTAGATTACAAACTAAAGAAAATCGTCTAATAGTAACCAGAATGTGATGAAAATTGCGTCATGGTGCTGAAGGGGTTAATACGTCACAATGTCCGGATCACGACCAACAAAGGAGGTTGGCCTATATTGCAAGCCTCATTATTGCAACCCCCCCCCCCTCCCCCCACACACACCCCTCCACCCCCTCCCTACATTGTTGAGCGCACCCTAATATGCAACGCCATCTATAGGGACTAAAAAAAAATGTTTACAGTAGGTGACACATTATGATACACTCTAAGACAACAATTCTCACCCATTATAAACAACTAGTAAAAAAAAAAATATATATATATATATATATATATATATATATATATATATATATATAATAAAGTCAAATATAAACATGGCAGTTATTTTGCATTGCTGTCAACTTATTATTTGGCACAATATCAAATGATTTAATCTCTATTAATTTCCTCTATTGCTCCGTTCCATAAGCTGACACTACCAATATTTTTAATGAAGTGAAAGCTTTAAATTATGTTTTCTAGCGTCCATAAACAAATAAATATATAAACAAAATCTATTCAAATTATAAACAGATTCGGGAAAGATTTCATCATCATCATCATCACTATTATTATCATCATTATCAACATGAACATCAACATCATCATAATATCCAACACCATCATCACCTAAATAATAATCATCATCATCAACATCTAAATCATCATCATCACCAACATCTAAATCATCATCACTATCATCATCATCACTATCATCATCATCACCATCATCATCACCAACATCTAAATCATCATCACTATCATCATCATCACCATCATCATCATTATCATCACCATCTAAATCATCAACATCAACATCATTATATTCAACTCCATCATCGTCATCTAAATCATCATCACCATCATCATCATCTACATCATCTAAATAATCACCATCATCTAAATAATCATATAAATAATCATCAGCATCATCATCTAAATCATGATCATCATCAACATCTAAATCATCACCATCATCAACATCTAAATCATCATTATCAGCATCATCAACATCTAAATCATCACCATCATCAACATCTAAATCATCATTATCATCATCATCAACATCTAAATCATCATCGTCATCATCATCGTCATCATCATCATCACTACCATCATCATCACTATCATCATCATCATCACTATCATCATCATCATCACTATCATCATCACTACCATCATCATCATCAATACCATCGACTATTAACATATATTTGCATACTCTGGTTATTTGTTCAACTGACGATAATTTGAATCCCTGAACAGCTAATTTCTCGAAACTTAAAGGGAAACTGGGAAACTACTGTCTCTGCATCATACTAAGACCAAGTTGATATAATTAGCACCATATTTCACTACAAAATCTTCAAAATAACTGAGCAAACGTGATGGGAACTTTGCAATTTACCGCCAATTGAAAAGAAACAGTATAGCGTAGAATGTGAAAAGAGAATGCCATCCATTTTCCATTATTTTATCTGTTGGTTGTAAACACATTCCACAGATCCAGCCCTCATTCCAAGTGACAGGTTTTATTAAGGTTATGACGACTTCTCCCTCAGTATCTCTCAGTATCTCAGCATATCTCAGTATCTCTCAGTATCTCAAAATTTCAGTATCTCTCATTATCTCAGTCTGTCTCTCTCAGTATCTAAGCATCTCAGTATCTCTCAGTACCTCAGTATATCTCCATCTCAGTATCTCTCAATCTGTCAGTATTTCTCAGCATCTCAGTATCTCACAGTATCTCAGTCTCAGTCTCTCAGCATTTTGTCTTGCGTAGAAAACAGAATGCCATCCAATTTCACTTATACATAGATCTGTTGGGTGTAAACAAATTCCCCAGACCTTGACGGGCTCTTAAGAGGGCCCAGGGGACAGCATAAACTGTCAACACGCGTCATAATATTCTCAAAGGGTTAATTACGATAGTATTAACCCATTTCATACGTAGTGGTCTGTCCTAAGTAATAGCGAGAACATAATGAAAGATTGCATCATCGTATCTTGAAAAGGTTACCTATATCACAAATATCTCACCTTATTTCAGCCTATTTCCTTCCTTTTCTCCTCCCAGATCGTCCGCTATTCGTTAAACGCCACTTCTAGACTGTTTCCGCACTTCTGACAAACGAATATCGCGCACAAACAGCAAAAATAACTGCGGGAAGAGCGAAGCGTCTTTACCGAGTGTCTCAGTCTCTGGTAATCAAGCTAGAGTATATAGTCCTTCACCTGGACACCCGCATACGATAACAGAAACACGCAGCTTAAAAATCGACTAAACTATTAAACCGCTAAGTCAATATCAGTATGTTGATTTGTGATAGTGAAAATAATTATGACGATCCCCTAGAGTTAAATACGGAAGGAGATTTGACTTGCCTATCCGGGTACCCAGCCAAGACGGCCAAGTGTCGCGCTTTTCCCGCCAAAACCACCAAATGTCTCCCGTTTTCTGTGAACATGATATTGTATCACTTGGGGACCCATTATAACTACTATTATAACTATTATAATTAAACTACTGTACTGTTATAACTACTATTATAACTGTACAGTTATAACTGTACTGTTATAACTGGTACTGTTATAACTGGTACTGTTATAACTACTATTATAACTGGTACTATTATAACTGTACTGTTATAATTGTACTGTTATAACTGGTACTGTTATAACTACTATTATAACTGGTACTATTATAACTGTACTGTTATAACTGTACTGTAATAACTGTACTATTATAACTGGTACTATTATAACTGTACTATTATAACTGGTACTGTTATAACTGTACTGTTATAACTGTACTATTATAACTGGTACTATTATAACTGTACTGTTATAACTGTACTGTTATAACTGGTACTGTTATAACTGTACTGTTATAACTGTACTGTTATAACTGGTACTGTTATAACTACTATTATAACTGGTACTATTATAACTGTACTGTTATAACTGTACTGTTATAACTGGTACTATTATAACTGTACTGTTATAACTGTACTGTTATAACTGGTACTGTTATAACTGGTACTGTTATAACTACTATTATAACTGTACTGTTATAACTGTACTGTTATAACTGGTACTATTATAACTGTACTGTTATAACTGTACTGTTATAACTGGTACTATTATAACTGTACTATTATAACTGGTACTATTATAACTGTACTGTTATAACTGGTACTGTTATAACTGTACTGTTATAACTGTACTGTTATAACTGTACTGTTATAACTGTACTGTTATAACTGGTACTGTAATAACTGTACTATTATAACTGGTACTATTATAACTGTACTGTTATAACTGTACTGTTATAACTGGTACTGTTATAACTGTACTGTTATAACTGTACTGTTATAACTGGTACTGTTATAACTACTATTATAACTGGTACTATTATAACTGTACTGTTATAACTGTACTGTTATAACTGGTACTATTATAACTGTACTGTTATAACTGTACTGTTATAACTGTACTGTTATAACTGTACTGTTATAACTGTACTGTAATAACTGTACTATTATAACTGGTACTATTATAACTGTACTGTTATAACTGTACTGTTATAACTGGTACTGTTATAACTGTACTGTTATAACTGTACTGTTATAACTGTACTGTTATAACTGTACTGTTATAACTGTACTGTTATAACTGTACTGTTATAACTGTACTGTTATAACTGTACTGTAATAACTGTACTATTATAACTGGTACTATTATAACTGTACTGTTATAACTGTACTGTTATAACTGGTACTGTTATAACTGTACTGTTATAACTGTACTGTTATAACTGTAGTTATAACTGTACTGTTATAACTGGTACTGTTATAACTGTACTGTTATAACTGTACTGTTATAACTGGTACTGTTATAACTGTACTGTTATAACTGTACTGTTATAACTGTACTGTTATAACTGGTACTGTTATAACTGGTACTGTTATAACTGTACTGTTATAACTGTACTGTTATAACTGTACTGTAATAACTGTACTATTATAACTGGTACTATTATAACTGTACTGTTATAACTGTACTGTTATAACTGTACTATTATAACTGTACTATTATAACTGTACTGTAATAACTGTACTGTAATAACTGTACTATTATAACTGGTACTATTATAACTGTACTGTTATAACTGTACTATTATAACTGTACTATTATAACTGTACTGTTATAACTGTACTATTATAACTGTACTGTTATAACTGTACTGTTATAACTGTACTATTATAACTGTACTGTTATAACTGTACTGTAATAACTGTACTATTATAACTGGTACTATTATAACTGTACTGTTATAACTGTACTGTTATAACTGTACTGTTATAATTGTACTGTTATAACTGTACCGTTATAACTGTACTGTTATAACTGGTACTATTATAAATGTACTATTATAACTGTACCGTTATAACTGTACTGTTATAACTGTACTGTTATAACTGTACTGTTATAATTGTACTGTTATAACTGTACTATTATAACTACTATTATAACTACTATTATAACTGGTACTATTATAACTATACTGTTATAACTGTATTGTTATAACTGTACTGTTATAACTGTACTATTATAACTGGTACTATTATAACTGTACTGTTATAACTGTACTGTTATAACTGGTACTATTATAACTGTACTGTTATAACTGTACTGTTATAACTGGTACTATTATAACTGTACTGTTATAACTGTACTGTTATAACTGTACTGTAATAACTGTACTGTTATAACTGTACTGTTATAACTGTACTGTTATAACTGTACTGTAATAACTGTACTGTTAAAACTGTACAGTTATGACTGTTAAGAACATATGGGAGTCTACAGGAAGCCGATCGGCCCACACTAGGTAGGTTCCTCTCACACCTAACCCCAATTATAAGGCATAATTATAGGCCCAGCTCACTAACACCATGAGGACCGACCTCAACAAAATGGTCAGAGGTCAACACAAGAAAACGAGGGTCTGCAGAGCGCCGTATTCTATGGAAGGTATATTTATCGGCCCATCTATATAATCAAACGGCCATCTAATCTCTCTCTCTCTCTCTCTCTCTCTCTCTCTCTCTGTATGCGCGCGTGTGTGTGTGTGTATGTCTATGGTGTGTGTGAGTGGATGTGTGTGTGTGTGTGGATGTATGTGTGTGTGTGTGTGTATGTATGTGTGAGTGGATGGGTGTGTGGATGTGTGTTTGAGTGTATGTATATGTGTGTGTGTGTGTGTTTTTACAGAATAACACCTTCACCAGTGCTCTAAAACTCATCACAGGGAGGACTTTGTGTTTCAGGCATGGAATACTTTAAAGAAGTGTTTCATTTTCACGACTCAAGAAACAGCTGATGATCCGCTTGTATGTTTATATATATATGACTGAAACACACACACATACACACACTCAAGCACTTTCTTGATTGTGACAGTCCATCAAGTTAAACACACACACACACACACATATACAAACACACACTCAAGCACTTTCTTGATTGTGACAGTCCATCAAGATCAACAAACACACACACACACACTATAAAGCATTGTATACTATTATATAACCTAATATTATATGAAAAGTGAAGACAATAGCGAAGAGAGTGTATAGTATATATATATTAACACAAATATAATGGATATAAAAGGGAAGCACTATGATAAGAAGATAACTATAGTCTATTCGCTGTAAGTAGGCGAGAAATCATGACCTCTAACTTCTGTAACTCCAAAACGGCTAGAATAATCGTGCTAACATGTCTAGCCTACCATTTGGGAAGAGTCAGCCAAGGAATAGATGTGGAAATTTACAGCCCATTTGCTCCGGCCCTGTTTGCCGGATTCACATATCGGCGTCTGTTTATCTTGTCTAATATGCAAAAAGAAAGGATACATTTTGGTTTTCTCAGAGATAATGGGTGTCTCTCTCTCTCTCTCTCCTCGTTCATGTGTTATTATTATTGCAATTGGATGAATGTGTTTGTTTTTGTGAATATGAATGAATGAATGAATGTATGGGAGTGTGTAAAGCCGGTATCACACGAGAGCTTTTATAGTCAACATTCGGTGATCAAAAAATTTCTGGCAACATTTGTGGACTATTGTACACTGGTACCGGACACTAGACTGGTGATAGATGAATTTAGGTGAAAGACAAATGATAAATGTTGACCTCTTAAGCTGCCAGACCAGTGTTGAGGATAAATGTTGAGGTTAAAGTTATAAATGTTGACCTCATAAGCTGCCAGACCAGTGTTGAGGATAAATGTTGAGGTTAAAGTTATAAATGTTGACCTCATAAGCTGCCAGACCAGTGTTGAGGATAAATGTTGAGGTTAAAAAGTTATAAATGTTGACCTCATAAGCTGCCAGACCAGTGTTGAGGATAAATGTTGAGGTTAAAAAGTTATAAATGTTGACCTCATAAGCTGCCAGACCAGTGTTGAGGATAAATGTTGAAGGAAATGGCGCCCGTGGGATACCGGCTTTACGCAATCACCATAATCCTCATCCACAATACGACCCCAAAAATTTGTAAACAATTATTATGGAGAATCAAAAGTAAGACAACCAATTTCGGCTCCCAAATTTTCATCTCTCGTCAGATGGAAAAATTAAGGGGGGGGTAATTTTTTTTTTTTTTTTTTTTTTTTATCTTTCTCTCCTTTTCGCTCTTTACCTGGCTTATATCCATTCGGACAAGAGTGAGAGAACTATTTCTTATTGCTAATCTGGCAACCTCTGCGTCATATGTGCGTGAAAGGGTTAATATGCAGTATTCGATAAATGGATATCAATCGTGGTCATGTGCTGTAATTATAACTGTCTCGATGGTGTAATGGTTAGTGTGTTTAAGATCTGTATGTGGTAACCCAGGTTCGAGTCCCGGTAGGATCACACGCTTTCATTAATATCACTGGGAGGCGTTTGGAGTTGGGAGGGAAATATATGAATTATATTATTATTTTTTACTTTTCATTCTGATGTTTTCATTCTGAGAGAGAGAGAGAGAGAGAGAGAGAGAGAGAGAGAGAGAGAGAGAGAGAGAGATTACCATATATATTATAATGCATAATTACTGTATATACAAGCCAGGATCAGAGCCTTGGATATATAGTTATACAGTATATATATATATATATATATATATATATATATATATATATATAAGGTTAGGGATTCGGTAAAATAGGATATGTCACTTTTTTTTCGAGTCACCTTTGTGTCGTTGTACGGTATAACTCATGTTATGATTTTTGTAAATGTTCATCTCTAGTTTCATTCAGTTATGTCTTGATAGCGTAAAGCATAAGTGCGCGGAATTTCGGTGTGAGTGTCCTAGGTTCGAGTCCTTGGAGTGCCACATGTATTGGTTGATTTCATTAATTGAGTTTAAAAGTGAAGTTGGTTGGTGAAAAAATATAATAATTATATCTTATGTATAACTATTTTGTTTTAATGAATCCTAACTCGTAAGCATATACACTCACCCACTAAACTACTCACTCACTCTCACTCATTATCTCTCTCTCTCTCTCTCTCTCTGTTACTCACTCACTCTCACTCATTATCTCTCTGTTACTCACTCACCCACTAAACTGCTCACTCACTCACTCATTATCTCTCTCTCTCTCTCTCTGTTACTCACTCACCCACTAAACTACTCACTCACTCTCACTCATTATCTCTCTCTCTCTGTTACTCACTCACCCACTAAACTGCTCACTCACTCTCACTCATTATCTCTCTCTCTCTCTGTTACTCACTCACCCACTAAACTACTCACTCACTCTCACTCATTATCTCTCTCTCTCTCTGTTACTCACTCACCCACTAAACTGCTCACTCACTCACTCATTATCTCTCTCTCTCTCTGTTACTCACTCACCCACTAAACTACTCACTCACTCTCACTCACTCATTATCTCTCTCTCTCTGTTACTCACTCACCCACTAAACTGCTCACTCACTCTCACTCATTATCTCTCACTCTCTCTGTTACTCACTCACCCACTAAACTACTCACTCACTCTCACTCACTCATTATCTCTCTCTCTCTGTTACTCACTCACTCACCCACTAAACTGCTCACTCACTCTCACTCATTATCTCTCACTCTCTCTGTTACTCACTCACCCACTAAACTACTCACTCACTCTCACTCATTATCTCTCTCTCTCTCTGTTACTCACTCACCCACTAAACTGCTCACTCACTCTCACTCATTATCTCTCTCTCTCTGTTACTCACTCACCCACTAAACTACTCACTCACTCTTACTCATT
>CM064566.1:56349480-56461980 GCA_032716605.1 Paralithodes platypus | reverse complement strand
TACACGCGCTAGACCCCCTTTCAAGATAAATTTGTACATTTTCCTCTCATATCACAGGTTCGCTATCGCTCGCCAGGATAAAATCCACACCTAAATGGCATGAAAAGTCTTAAAATTGACAGAAATAGGGCGAAAGTGCTTAAAATCGCCAAACAAATGGGACGAACATCAAATAATCTAAAAATCAATGGGGCTAAACATGAGGGAGAAAGGGATCCAGGTAGAGGGCTATACATTCGAGGGTAGCCAACTGGATAAGGCAACTATTCACCGCATTACTTAGCGAGATGAAAACGGGACAATGATGGGGCTTGATACAATGACTCGACCCTTGGTTTGTTTATACGGTACAGTCGGCCTAATAAGTCATGTCTCAGCTGTCATTATCTTGAAAGGGGGGTCTAGGGGGTGTTTTTCTAAGCTTGATGGAGGTCTAGCGAGGAAACTCAAAAATAAATACGTAAATATATAGACCAAAAACCAAGGACTACCCGCTTAAGGGGAGATTTCCACTCGAGAGATTATTTTCTTTACCCCTTTCTCCCTCATGTTTAGCCCCATTGCTTTTGAGATTTTAAGACGTTCGCCCCATTAGTTTGGCGATTTTAAGAACTTTCGCCCCATTTGTCACTTTTAAGACCTTTCGTGCCATTTTTATGTCGATTTTTTCGTGGCGAGCGATAGCGAGCCTGTAATCTAAGAGGAATTGGCCTTCGGCCGGGATATTTTTCTACCGAAAAATGTACAAATTTATCTTGAAAGGGGGTCAAGGGGGTGTAATTTCAATCTTGATGGAGGTCTAAGAAACTCACTAAAAACCTCCACTTAAAATCATATACAGTATATTACGAGTTTGATTGTCTGCAAAGTACGTATATATGTATGTACGTATATATGTATGTACGTATATATATACGTACACTCACGCGTACTAAAAGTTGCTCAGGGGTGGGTCCTTCCATCCCCTACTCCACCCTGGGCAGGTGGAAGGGGGGAGTTGGGTCCAAGTCTACCCCCACCTTCCACCCCCACACTATCCCCAACTCCCCCACCTTCCTTCTCTAGCTGGCAATTAGTGATTGGAGGAGATTGTTCTCATGAATTGTAAATTATTGTTATACCATCTTTGCACATGCTTACAATGGCCAACATTTATTAATACAATATACTGTATAATTGTATTCTCAAAATGAGTCTCTATACACACATGGGTTACAAGAATCTCGGCTGTATTGGTCTTCTACCTCTCTCTCTCTCTCTTTCTCTCTCTCTCTCTCTCAACACTGAGACTACGAGGTCATCTCATTCATTTTTTTAAATAAGTAATGGGTTTGACAATGTGGATCATAGCAAACATTTTAGCCTAAATATGAATGCAATACGCAACCATGGCTGACAGTTAGCATTGAAAAGGTTCAACACTAGTATTTGTGGAAATTGTTTCTCATTTGAGATCTGATCTACATGGAACAAACTTTCCTCAGAAGTTGTAAACATTTCCTCGGTAGAGCAGTTCAAGAAGAGTGGATAGTATTTTGCACACTCTGTAAGGAGTGTAGTGCACTGAACAATATCTCACATTCGACTTCGAAAATTTCCCCGAAATGGACGGCAAGGTCTTTGATATACTAACTATTCCTTGTAACTCTTTCATAGCACACACTTTCTACAACCAAGATTTTACGGGTCTGAATGGGGTATATTTCCCTTCATTAGAGTGTGTGATGAGTGTTGCCTGCATTCGATACACATAGAGAAGAGTTGATTGTAAAATTGTCTATTAAACCTATGCATTATTTCGGGGTTTGTAGAGGCGAGAGGCTGGGATCACAGACAGAGACAGAGAAGGGGGAAGTGAGAAGGCGAGCCCTGCTACTCAAGGGCTCGATACTCAAACCTTACTAAAAATTAACACCGACTTCAATCGTAAGTTGTATCGAGTTCTACATGTAATTGATTGAAAACGAAGTGTATAAGCCACATATAATTAAATGCAGACCGTTTATACTATGTATGGTATTGAATAAATGGGAGAAACTGATTGAAATGGTAAACGAAACAATCAACAATAGTCGCAACACTATTACAGCCAATATTTGCCTTTAGACCTTTCCTTTAATATTAAAAAAAACCCGACTGTGTAAGTAATTTGAAAACCTAGGAGTAGATCGTAGAGGAAAAGTTGATGTTTATTGCAATAATGGTGAACATAACATCCTGAATAATGTATGATATTGGAATTAATTACGGTATAACTAGCCTATATTAAAAGCACATCACGTCTTGGTCGTGGATTGTAATGCAATGAGAGAGGGACACACACACGCAGAGAGAAAAAGAGAGAGAGCGAGAGAGAGAGAGCGAAAGCGAGAGAGAGAGAGCGAAAGCGAGAGAGAAAGAGAAAGGTAGAAGACCAGTACAGCCGAGATTCTTGTAACCCATGTGTGTATAGAGACTCATTTTGAGAATACAATTATACAGTATATTGTATTAATAAATGTTGGCCATTGTAAGCATGTGCAAAGATGGTATAACAATAATTTACAATTCATGAGAACAATCTCCTCCAATCACTAACTGCCACCTAGAGAAGGAAGGTGGGGGAGTTGGGGATAGTGTGGGGGTGGAAGGTGGGGGTAGACTTGGACCCAACTCCCCCCTTCCACCTGCCCAGGGTGGAGTAGGGGATGGAAGGACCCACCCCTGAGCAACTTTTAGTACGCGTGAGTGTACGTATATATGTATGTACGTATATATGTATGTACGTATATATGTATGTACGTATATATGTATGTACGTATATATGTATGTACGTATATATGTATGTACGTATATATGTATGTACACTCGGAGGCCATTTATGAGCCCACTCATAAATATCCGTGGCCCTCCCCTACTTCTAACTATGGAAGTATATCTCTGGCAACTAATTTAATAATATATTGTTCTGTACAGTCGCGCTAATAAGTCATG
Source organism: Paralithodes platypus (assembly GCA_032716605.1). Taxonomy (NCBI): domain Eukaryota; kingdom Metazoa; phylum Arthropoda; class Malacostraca; order Decapoda; family Lithodidae; genus Paralithodes; species Paralithodes platypus. The sequence continues at coordinate 56,459,007 of CM064566.1, read as the reverse complement.
TCCCAGCTGTCATTACGTTTGGCTTGATCTGTGCTGTATTAATGTCTGTCAGATGTTGAATAGGGGTGATAAGTGTAGGATCATGTTTGTATATTTCACTCGATATGAAGAAATGAAGCTTAGATATTGCTGATACCAATTATTGATTAACACATACTTGGTGCCGAGACATCACTTATTAGCGCGACTGTACATCAATTACAAAACTATATATACACAATTTATTGAAAATAATTTTATATCCAAAAATCAATCAAAGTTATTATAATTGCATAAAGAAAATCATAGGGCATCGACAAATTCTTACGAGTGGGCTACAGACTATGGTATCCGAGTGTACACTAACACATAACACACTTGCCAGAACTAACATACACAGCAATACAAGAGCTGGTCTAGCATTACACATTAGGTAGGAAGGCTCCAGATTGTGTTGTTGTTGCTGTTATGTGGTAATGTTATCATGGTGGTGGTGAGATGGTGGTTATTGTCATAGTGTATTATATATATATATATATATATATATATATATATATATAATTATATATATAATTATATAGTATATATAGTAAGAGGAGGAAAAAAAGGACTCAAGAAAAATCATGTGTGGTGGAAGAATGAAGGAGAGGGAGGGGAGGGAAGGGGTAAGAGGAATGGGCAGAAGGAAGTGGGGGATGGAGGAATGGTGAGAGAGGAGTGAGAGAGGAGGGAAGAGAGGAGGAGGAGGATGTGTGGGAGGAAGAGAGGGGGAGGAGGAGGTGTGGAGAGAGAGAGGGAGGGGAGGAGAGGGAGGGAGGAAGGAGGATAAGGAATGAAGAGGCAAAGTCTATTGTGGAGCAACAGGTGACAGAGGAGAGAGAGAGAGAGAGAGAGAGAGAGAGAGAGAGAGAGAGAGAGAGAGAGAGAGAGAGAGAGAGAGAGAGAGAGAGAGAGAGAGAGAGAGAGAGAGAGAGAGAGAGAGAGAGAGAGAGAGAAAGAAAGAGAGAGAGAGAGAGAGAGCAAGAAAGTGTGTGTAAGAGTGACTGAGTGTGAGAATGAGAGAGAGAGAGAGTAGTGGTATGCAGTAGTTTAATTGAGTTTGAGCATTGACGAATAAACCTTTATTAGTAGAAGTTAAGTTTGTTATGGGATTTTTTTTTTTTTTTTTTTCTATGTGATTGAGGGAGGCAAAAGGCATAACTGCCTATAGCGAGTGCCTCCCCCATAGTTGAAAGAGTGACAGGGCCAAAATCAAGGGACGTTCGAGCCAAAATGCCTGGACACACGGAGTTTGAAGCAATTTAAGTCATAGGAAGAGGGAAAGACTGATTCTGGGAGAGAGTTCCAGAGCTCAGATGTTGAGTAGAAGAAAGTTTGAGAGTAACGTTTCACTCTTGGGTTGGAGAGTTGCACAGAGTAGGGGTGGGATTGAGTTGCAAGACGGGTACCACGTGCCCTACGTAAAGGAGGTGGTATGCACTGGGATAGCTCTGAGGAACACTGATTATTATAGTAGCGATAGAATAGCGAGAGAGATGCAACATTGCGGCGGAGAGAGAGATTGCAGAGAGTTGGTGAGTGGACGGGAGTTAATGATACGAAAGGCCTTCCTTTCAACTTTGTCTAGGAGAGCGGTGTGAGAGGAACCTCCCCATACATGTGAACAATACTCAATACAAGGCCGCACTATGCCCCTGTACAGAGCAAGAAGCTGTGCAGGGGAAAAGAACCCCCTAAGGCGGTTGAGCACACCCAGCTTCTGGGAGGCTGCCTTAGCAAGACTGGTAATATGGTCCTTCCAAATGAGAGCAGAAGAAAAAGAGACACCAAGAATATTGAGAGAAGATGAAGGGTTGATTTTTGTATTGTTGAAGAATAAGGGATAGTCCGCTGGGAGATCCTGACGGGTAGATAGATGGAGAAATTGGGTTTTGGAAGCATTAAAGTTAACAAGGTTTTCTCTGCCCCAATTGGAAATAGTATTTAGATCAGAATTTAAGAGTTCTATGGCTTCATTACGTTTGTCGTTGAGGGATTGCTGGCTGGGGCGTTCTGAAAAACTAATGGAGTAGTGTAAGGTTGAGTCGTCTGCGTATGAATGGATGGGAATTAAGGTACAGTTAAGGAGATCATTTATAAAAATTAGAAAGAGAATAGGAGATAGGACAGAGCCCTGAGGAACACCGGAGTTTATAGGGTGAGGAAGTGAACAATGGCCGTCCACAACCGCAGCTATGGAACGGCCGGAAAGGAAATTAGAGACAAAGGCACAGATGGAGGGATAGAAACCGAAGGAGGGTAGTTTAGAAATTAAAGATTTATGCCAGACTCTATCGAAGGCTTTCGATATGTCTAGTGCAATAGAAAAAGTCTCACCGAAGTCCCGAAAGGAGGATGACCAAGAGTTAGTAAGATATGAAAGAAGATCACCAGTAGAGCGACCCTTAAGGAAGCCATACTGGCGATCTGAGAGCAGATTATGAGAAGAGAAATGCTTAAGAAATTTGGAAGCAAGAATAGTTTCAAAAACTTTAGAAAGACAAGAGATAAGACCAATTGGACGATAGTTGGAGGGTTGAGAGCGGTCACCCTTCTTTGGGACAGGTTGAATGTGAGCAAACTTCCAGCATGAAGGGAAGACGTTAGAGGATAGACAGAGACGAAAGAGTTTGCCTAGGCAGGGAGTCAGCACGGAAGCACAGTTTTTGAGAACAACAGGAGGAACACCGTCCGGACCGTACGCCTTATTAGTGTTAAGCCCAGAGAGGGTAGAAAGTACGTCTTTAGAAGAGATTAGGATATTAGGCATAAGTACAAAGGAGTACAAAGGAGTACAAAGGAAATCAAGCAACAACAGGTCTAGTGACCCTTCTAGGTTGCTTGTCCTCCAAAACACTGAGGATCAAGTGTCCAAACAGTGGTTTAGAGTGGGTAAGGGAACATTGGAAAGGGAATTACTGCCCTGGAACTAATGTCCGTGGCAGGATTAGGAAGTTAGTAGAGGACAGAGGGGTTAGTAACTGAGGAGGGGATAAAATAAAGTTATTCATTTACAAACGCAGTCAGTCGCGGGTTTGATGAGAGATATTTGTCTAGGCGGAGTTTAAATGAATCAACGGTGATGCAGTCTATAACGTTTCGGGGAAGCCCATTCCACAAGTTGACAACTCGATTGAAGAAGAAATTCTTAGATTCGTGCGAGTTAAAAGATTTACCAATAATTTTGCAACCGTTTCCCCGCGTGTAATTAGATTGGTCGATAGTGAAGTACTTACTACAGTTCATATTGTCGATGCCTTTGATGATTTTGAACACTTGAATTAAGTCACCTCTTAATCTGCGCTGGGTTAAAGGAAATAGATTTAATTCTCTAAGACGCTCTTCGTATGGTTTGTTCTTTAGGCTAGGTATCATTTTGGTAACTCTACGTTGAACTCGTTCTAGCTTGTTTATATCTTTTTGGTAATAAGGGCACCAGGATTGAACGCAGTATTCCAGAAGAGGGCGGACTAAGGAATTGTAAAGGGTTAGGATAACTTCTTTGGATTTATGCTCAAATGACCTGCCTATAAAGCCAATTATTTTGTTTGCCTTCTTAACAACTTCTGAACATTGTTGACTCGGTTTTAGGTTACTCGATATTGTTACTCCCAGATCGGTTTCTCTGTTTACATTCTTAAGCTGAGTGCCATTCATCGAATAGTTTGCTTTCTCATTTAGGTATCCGACATGTAGTACTTTACATTTATCCGCATTGAAACTCATTTGCCAAATTTGGGCCCAACATGACAATTTATCTAGATTGTGTTGCATATCGTCAACTTGTTCTTTTGAGAGTACGCTATTTGCAATTTTTGTATCGTCAGCAAATTTTGAGATTGTGCAGGTGAGACCCTCATCTATGTCGTTGATGTAAATTAGAAAGAGAATTGGTCCTAGTACCGATCCCTGGGGTACCCCGCTACTTACATTGGTCCATTTAGATGCCTTACCGTTTATGACTACCCTTTGCTTTCTGTTGCTGAGCCAATTTTCTATCCATTTCAACACACCGTCTTGTATTCCATGCGCTTTTAGTTTTAGCAGTAAACGTTTGTGGGGAACTTTGTCAAAGGCCTTTTGAAAATCAAGGTATATAATATCTACAGCTTTACTCTCATCGTAGAGGTTGAGGATATCGTGGAAGAAGTCTAAGAGGTTTGTTAAACAGGAAAGTTTTTTACGAAAGCCGTGTTGAGTATCTTTAAGTATGTTATTTTCCTCTAAGTGATTTACGAGTCTGTCTCTTATGACCGTTTCTAGCATTTTACATACAACTGAGGTTAAGCTAATTGGACGATAGTTACTGGGTAGGGATTTGCTGCCTTTTTTGAATATCGGTGTTACGTTGGCTAGCTTCCACTGATCAGGCATAGTTCCAGACTGCAAGGATTTATTGAATAGTAATGTCAGTGGTTTGGAGAGCTCATTCTTAGCTTCCTTTAGAACTCTAGGCGAGATTGTATCAGGTCCTGGCGTTTTATTTACCTTGAGTTTATCTAAACAATTCAATACTTCTCTCTGTAACGGTGATATTGCTTAGAACATCTGAATTATCAATCTGAATCGGCGATGGTGTAGGGATATCACTGAGGTCTTCTGTTGTAAAAACTGATGCAAAGAAGGTATTGAGGGCATTACTCATTTGTACTTCGTCTTTGGTGTATTCTCCTTTTTCATCGACTAACGGTCCAACAGTTGAAGTAACTACTTTTTTCTTTCTGATATAACTATAGAATTCTTTCGGGTTTGTTTTACTTTGATTCGCAATATGTAACTCTAGGGTCTTTTTACTTTGCTTAATTAACTTTTTGGCTTTGCGTCGTAGCTCTACAAATTTCACCCGTTCTTCGTCATTTTGTGAGGATTTTAATCTATCATTAGCAAATTTTTTAGCAAGCAGGCAGTTTGAAATATCTTTATTCCACCATTTGGGCTTATTATTATGGCCTGGACGCCGTGTTTTCGATGGTATGCAGTCTTGCACTGCTTTTAGGTAAGTGGTTTCGAATAACTTCCAAGATGTATTTATGTCGTTATTGTTAATTAAAAAGCTCCAGTCAGTTTCTTTAAACATAGCTCTAAGTTTATGGAAGTTTGCTTTCTTGAAATTAGGGACTTTTTCGATGCTACTATTTGGTTCGTTACTAGTAAACTTTAAAGTGAAAGTTATCGTACGATGGTCGCTGTTACTGAATTCATCACCAACATTCAAATTTTCTATCAATTCTTCTTTTGTTGCAAGTACAATGTCAAGAACGTTATTACCACGGGTCGGCATTCGAACAAATTGATAAAGCGAACTCTCTTGCAAGTTCGTATACAAGTCATGTCCGGAGTGTGAAGTAAGAGTATCGCCCCACTTGGTCACAGGTAAATTAAAGTCGCCAAAAATTACGGTATCTTGTGAGTTACTTACATCTGCAATTTGTTCGTAAATTTCTCGGTCAGTTTGCACTGATTGAGCTGGAGGTCTGTATATTAACGCAAGTATTATTTTTGTACCTTTATTATTCTTTATTAGCACAAAAGATGTGTCGACGTTCACAATTTGAGGTTTTGACACGAGGGTCGGGTTAAGACTTTCTTTGATATAAAATAAAACGCCACTTCCATTTTTGTTTATTCGGCTGTTCTCAAACATTACATAACCGGGAAGTGAATACTCTGCTAAAAAGTCTCTATCTTCTGTATTGAGCCAAGATTCTGTTATGCCAATCACATCATAATTTTCTGTAAACACTAGTTCCTCTAAAGTAAGTAAGAGAGAGGAGGGCAGAGAGGGAGGAATAGCACCGGAATCATCCAAAGTGGAGTTTCTAGCAAAAGTTTGAGCGAAGAGTTTAGCTTTGTCAGAGGAAGAAGTGATGGTTGTGCCATCAGAGTGGGAAAGGGGAGGGAAAGACGAGGAAGAGAAATTGTTGGAGAGGTTTTTGGCTAGATGCCAGAAAGCTTGGGAAGAGCTAGAGTTGGATAGTTCAGTGCATTTATTATTGATGAAAGAGTGTTTGGCAAGTCGAAGAACAGATTTGGCTTGATTCCGGGCAGAAACATATGAAGAATGAGAGTCTTGAGTTTTAAGGCGTCGGTACCGTTTGAATGCTTCCTCCTTATTGCGGACAGCAGTAGAACAGGCGTGAGTAAACCAAGATTTTTTAGCATTAGTCTGAGAGAAAGAGAATGGAATGTATGCTTCCATGCCCGATAGGATTACCTCGGTAATGCGTTCAGCACTCTCCGAGGGTCCTCGGCCATGGAAGCAGAAATCATTCCATGGGAAATCAAAGAAGTACTGCCGAAGAGCCGAAGAGGATGGATGAATATGTGTGTGTGTGTGTGTGTGTGTGTGTGTGTGTGTGTGTGTGTCAATACTTCAATAGTTGTTATGGGATGGATGAATGTGTGTGTGTGTGTGTGTGTGTACTTACTCTAGTTGTACTTACTCTAGTTGTATTGCGGGAGTGAGAATGCTCGTTATTTCCCGCCTCCTATATGTGTAGGTGTTATATGTATCGTTGGAATGGCTGTGGATGTGTGTGTAGTCTGTATTTTTAGCCAATTGGCGACATCGGAAACGAAGGCTTAGGGTGGATCTGTATGGTACCATTCTCACTATAGACGGTACTGTCTCGCCCGAAGGCTTAGGTAGCCATCAGCTTAGGTGAACCATATGATACCCATCTCGCCTTGTACCATTTTTGCCAACCCCAGATGGGACGTCACAACGTCGTCCACTTATTCCAGGTACCTATTTACAGCTAGGTGAACTGAGGCTAACACATGAAAGGAGACAAGCCCAATTTGTCTCCGCCCGGCCGGGGATTGAACCCCCGACCCCTCGTGTGTGAGACGAGAGCTCTACCTACTAGGCTACGGGCTGTGTGTGTGTGTGTGTGTGTGTGTGTGTGTGTGTGTGTGTGTGTGTGTGTGGTGTGTGTGTGTATGTATGTGTGTGTGTGTGTGTGTGTGTGTTTCAAAAGTTAACTTGAGAAAGATCCGGTAAATTGAAATATGTGTTATATTATAGTAACAAAAGTAACAATAAATTTACTCCATAGATAAACAAGATAGATAAATAGATAGATAGACATAGATAGATAGATAGAGATAGGTAGATAGATAGATAGATATAGATAGACAGAAATAGATAGATGGATAGATATAGATAGATAGAGATAGATATAGATAGATAGATATATATAGATGGACAGAAATAGATAGATGGATAGATAGATAGATAGATAGATAGATATAGATAGATAGATAGATATAGATAATATATAACTTCCAATCTATATACATAACCACAACAGAATCAACCGGATGGTCAGACCCTTGATGCCTCTTGTAATAACATTAGCATAATCTATCTCTCTCCCTCTCTCTCTTAACCCTTTCACGCACATATGACGCAGAGGTTGCCAGATTAGCAATAAGAAATAGTTCTCTCACTCATATAATTACCTCTCCAAAATTAGTTTTCTGCCCACAGCTAACTCAAAGACAACTGCAGAGGTTGAAGTAACTAAACTAAAGGTTTCTAAATACCCCTGATGGTAACAAAAGCTTTAAAGTATCCCCAATAGGCTCAACATCGCGTCATATGTCGGAGAGGGTTAACAACACGTACACCACAGGGGAGGTGTGGCGGAGTGGTCTTGCCACTGGACTGGTAATCCAATGGACCCGGGTTCGAATCCCAATATGTCAATGGGAAGATATTATTGGGATGGAATTTGTGCTGTACCTAGTATCAGTGCATTACCGTACCACAGCACACCGAAATGACAAATAAATACCCTCATTGTTCCCTGATCAAATAGCACTGTATGAATATTCCAATATTCAAAAACATGCTACAGGGGGGCAATGCCTAGTGAGTTCATTGCTCAATAGGTGGCGTTTTGAGAGTGAGGGTCCAAGCCTGGGTAGTGAGACTGTGAAGCACAGAGGCGGAGCAGCTTCAGAGATGGAGTTTCTTCGAGCCGTGAAGCTTCGCATGTCTCACTCCCTAGACTGGAGCAAGACCTCAAGGGCCTCACCGTGTTCAGCGGTGTTCATGCCCGAGAGGGAGTAGTTGGAATATAGAAAAAAACTAAAAAAAATCATCTCTCTTTCTCAACAACACGTACACCACAAACTCTCTCTCTCTCTCTCTCTCTCTCACTCCCATTCTCACCACAAGCCAAACAATACAAGGGCATTTTTTAACCCTTGGTATTTTTCTCTCTTGGAGTGAGATTTAATTAGTGACCCCTTAAATTAAATGTGTGCGAGGAAAACAGGAGTGGAGAGTCTGTGTTGTCGAGAGAGAGAGAGAGAGAGAGTTCGCTTTTACTGGGTTCCAAGCTCACCCACAGCCCTCTGAGCTCTCTCAAGTTTTCTTTTACCCTACCTTAAGCTGCAGTGAAGAGTCTCAAGACCCCTTAAGTATAGCCTACACCTTTGCTTCTCTCTCTCTCTCTCTCTCACATATACACCTTTACCCCATCCCTCTCAAACTCACTTTCACTCTCTCTCTCTCTCACACGCATATATACACACACACACAAAACAAACTCACTAACTTAATCCCCCCACTATAAGAACTCCACACCAACAGCATACGAAGAACCTTACTTCCTCCCACTTATTCGCTGTAACTCGATCTAACTTGTAAGGTTTATCAATATTCTATCCATCTCTCGCCTCGCTGCTACTCTTACTCTCTCTCACACACACACACACTCTCTCTCTCACACACACACACACTCTCACTCACATGCACGTAAATACACAGTTTGTTTTCTTGAACTATCTAACTTAATCCTTTTTACTACTACAGATACTTCTTAAAACTGCAGAAAATCGTCTAAATATAGCTAGAATAAAATCAGATGGACGTCGCCGGTACCGGTACACAAGGGGTTAACTAGGTCGGTGGTTTTTTACCAACCAACCAACTTACGAACCAACCAACAAACCTACCTACGTACCAACCAACCAACCTACGAACCAACCAACCTACCAACGAACCAACCAACCAACCTACCTACGAACCAACCAACAAACCTACCTACGTACCAACAACCTACCTACGAACCAACCAACCTACCTACGAACCAACCAACAAACCTACCTACGTACCAACCAACCTACCTATGTACCAACCAACCTACCTACGAACCAACCAACCTACCTACGAACCAACCAACCTACCTACGAACCAACCAACAAACCAACCTACGTACCAACCAACCTACCTACGTACCAACCAACCTACCTACGAACCAACCAACAAACCAACCTACGAACGAACCAACCAACCTACGAACCAACCAACCTACCTACGAAGCAACCAACCTACCTACGAACCAACCAACCTATTTACGAACCAACCAACAAACCTACCTACGTACCAACCAACCAACCTACAAACCAACCAACCTACCTACGAACCAACCAACCTATTTATGAACCAACCAACAAACCTACCTACGTACCAACCAACCAACCTACAAACCAACCAACCTACGAACCAACCAACCTACCTACGAACCAACCAACCAACCTACCAGCGAACCAACCAACAAACCTACCTACGTACCAACCAACCTACCTACGAACCAACCAACCTACCTACGAACCAACCAACAAACCAACCAACCTACCTACGAACCAACCAACAAACCAACCTACGTACCAACCAACCAACCTACCTACGAACCAACCAACAAACCAACCTACGTACCAACCAACCAACCTACCTACGTACCAACCAACAAACCTACCTACGAACCAACCAACCAACCTACCTACGAACCAACCAACAAACCTACCTACGTACCAACCAACCTACCTATGAACCAACCAACAAACCTACCTACGAACCAACCAACCTACCTACGAACCAACCAACAAACCAACCAACCTACCTACGAACCAACCAACAAACCAACCTACATGCCAACCAACCTACCTACGAACCAACCAGCAAACCTACCTACGTACCAACCAACCTACCTACGAACCAACCAACAAACCTACCTACGAACCAACCAACCTACCTACGAACCAACCAACCTACGAACCAACCAACCTACCTACGAACCAACCAACCTACCTACGAACCAACCAACCAACCTACCTACGTACCAACCAACCTACCTACGTACCAACCAACCTACCTACGAACCAACCAACAAACCTACCTATGAACCAACAAACCTACCTACGAACCAAACAACCTACCTACGTACCAACCAACCTACCTACGAACCAACCAACAAACATACCAACCAACCTACCTACGAACCAACCAACCTACCTACGAACCAACCAACCAACCTACCTACGTACCAACCAACCTACCTACGAACCAACCAACCTACCTATGAACCAACCAACAAACCTACCTACGTACCAACCAACCTACCTACGAACCAACCAACAAACCTACCTACGTACCAACCAACCTACCTACGAACCAACCAACAAACCTACCTACGTACCAACCAACCTACCTACGAACCAACCAACAAACCTACCTACGTACCAACCAACCAACCTACCTACGAACCAACCAACCAACCTACCTACGAACCAACCAACCTACCTACGAACCAACCAACAAACCTACCTACGTACCAACCAACCTACCTACGAACCAACCAACAAACCTACCTACGTACCAACCAACCTACCTACGAACCAACCAACCAACCTACCTATAAACCAACCAACCAACCTACCTACGAACCAACCAACAAACCTACCTACATACCAACCAACCTACCTACGAACCAACCAACAAACCTACCTACGTACCAACCAACCAACCTACCTACGAACCAACCAACAAACCTACCTACGTACCAACCAACCTACCTACGAACCAACCAACAAACCTACCTATGTACCAACCAACCTACCTACGAACCAACCAACCTACCTACGAACCAACCAACAAACCTACCTACGTACCAACCAACCTACCTACGAACCAACCAACCTACCTACGAACCAACCAACAAACCTACCTATGTACCAACCAACCTACCTACGAACCAACCAACCAACCTACGAACCAACCAACCTACCTACGTACCAACCAACCTACCTACGAACCAACCAACCAACCTACCTACGAACCAACCAACAAACCAACCAACCTACCTACGAACCAACCAACCTACCTACGAACCAACCAACCTACGAACCAACCAACAAACCAACCAACCTACCTACGAACCAACCAACAAACCTACCTACGAACCAACCAACCTACCTACGTACCAACCAACCTACCTACGAACCAACCAACAAACCAACCTACGAACCTACCTACGAACCAACCAACAAACCTACCTACGAACCAACCAACCTACCTACGTACCAACCAACCTACCTACGAACCAACCAACCAACCTACCTACGAACCAACCAACCTACCTACGTACCAACCAACCTACCTACGAACCAACCAACAAACCTACCTACGAACCAACCAACCTACCTACGTACCAACCAACCTACCTACAAACCAACCAACAAACCAACCTACGAACCAACCAACCTACCTACGAATCAACCAACCTACCTACGTACCAACCAACCTACCTACGAACCAACCAACCTACCTACGTACCAACCAACCTACCAACCAACCAACCTAATTTCTTACCAACCCCTGACTTTCCCTATCGATCTCCATCTTCCTAAAATAGAAGACTGAGGACTTAATGTAAACAGCTTCACATTTTTACCTGGCTGGCTGTGAAAAGTGTTATGTACATATTCCTGTATACTTAATAATATGTACACAGATTGGTACGAAGAGCACACGCACACACATGCATGTACACACACGACTGAGAGAAACCACACACACACACCATATACAATCACAAACACAGGAAAGATATAACAATGACAATCAAACTACCAACCCACCCACCCACCCACCCACCAACCAACCAATCAACCCACCACCTCTGTCTGTCTCTCACTATCGACCTTCGTCCTGGGATAACAAAGGACTTTAATTTATGAGTTCCATTTTCACAGATTGATTTAGCTATTTTTTCTCTCTCTATATTCTAGTACCGGGGACGTCTTTTCTTAATTTATTTCAGCTACATTTAGACGATTTTTTGAAGCTTAGGAAGGACATGCGATAGCTAAAAGTATTAATTGAGATAGTATGCAGCCTTTCAATTGGTAGAGGTCCTTCCTAAGCTTCATGAAATCGTCTAAATATAGCTATGAGAAAATACAAAAGATGTTACCGGTACAGAAGGGTTAATGATATGTAAATATATGCAGTAGCTACGGTACACAAGGAACCCTGGAATACACACACGGAAATACACACTCACACACACACACACACACACATACACTGGAACGCAACACATACAGTACACACACTAGTAGCCAACACATTCTCGCTCTCGCTCTCTCTCTCTTTGCTATACTTTCCTTCAACTTTCCTTTTCTATCGGATATGCCATCTCTACTAGAATTATGTCCCGACTACCTCGTTTGGATCGTAAGGTCTGTGTGGGGCCAGTGTATCTATGTAAATCTATGTAAACCTCTCTCTCTCATCCATGTGAAGTATATTTCCAGTTAATTAACAGGTATTTTCTAGGCTGTAATATTCCCCTATAATTTCCGCCCTTTGCCTTGCGACTCAACTCATTAATATCAATAAAAATCAAAGGCTAGTTAATTAATACAAAACACCTCTCTCTTAAGGGGGTACTACTACTCGCATTTTATGGACCTCCTTCTCCCTCGTGTTTAGCATATTAGTTTGGAGATTCTAAGATGCTCCTTCCGTTACTTTGACGATTTTAATACCTTGCGCCCCATTTCGTTGTCAACATCAAGACCTTTCTTGCCATTTAGGTGTCGATTTTTTCCTGGCGAGCGATAGCAAGTCTGTAATTTTAAGAGGAACCGGCCTTCGGCCGGGATTTTTTTTTTATCGAAAAATGTACACATTTATTTTGAAAGGGCGTCTAAGGAGTTTTTGTTAAGCTTGATGGAGGTTTACCGAAGAAACTAAAACAATACATATAATATATAAATATATAGACCAAAAACCAAGCAGTACCCCCTGGAGTATCAACAGGTTTTTCACCTTATAGTTGTTTTAATCAAGGTTTCTTTTCGTTTTCTTTTGCCTTTCCTGTTTCTTTGCTATAATTCTTTTGTTTGACCTGTGTCGGTTCTGAATGTTTTGTTTGACCTGTGTCGGTTCTGAATGTTTTGTTTGACCTGTGTCGGTTCTGAATGTTTTGTTTGACCTGTGTCGGTTCTGAATGTTTTGTTTGACCTGTGTCGGTTCTGAATGTTTTGTTTGACCTGTGTCGGTTCTGAATGTTTTGTTTGACCTGTGTCGGTTCTGAATGTTTTGTTTGACCTGTGTCGGTTCTGAATGTTTTGTTTGACCTGTGTCGGTTCTGAATGTTTTGTTTGACCTGTGTCGGTTCTGAATGTTTTGTTTGACCTGTGTCGGTTCTGAATGTTTTGTTTGACCTGTGTCGGTTCTGAATGTTTTGTTTGACCTGTGTCGGTTCTGAATGTTTTGTTTGACCTGTGTCGGTTCTGAATGTTTTGTTTGACCTGTGTCGGTTCTGAATGTTTTGTTTGACCTGTGTCGGTTCTGAATGTTTTGTTTGACCTGTGTCGGTTCTGAATGTTTTGTTTGACCTGTGTCGGTTCTGAATGTTTTGTTTGACCTGTGTCGGTTCTGAATGTTTTGTTTGACCTGTGTCGGTTCTGAATGTTTTGTTTGACCTGTGTCGGTTCTGAATGTTTTGTTTGACCTGTGTCGGTTCTGAATGTTTTGTTTGACCTGTGTCGGTTCTGAATGTTTTGTTTTACCTGTGTCGGTTCTGAATGTTTTGTTTAACTTAGGGTTCGGGGATATATAAATTAGATCACTCATGCCTCTCAGTTTTTCCCTTATGTGTATGAAGGAGACAAAAGGCGAAACTGTCTGTAACAAGTGCCCCCCCCCCCCCCCTTTCCATTTGTTCCACTGATATTTTCCTCTTCCTCCCAAAGATCACAAGTAATCTTTCACAACAGGATATCATGGCTGCTACTGAATCGCTTATCACCTCTTTCCTCATCTTCCTGATACTTCTCCATTTCCCTCTTAAGGAGGCCCACCTTGCTTTTTTTCTCTTTTTCTCCCTCTTTGGCTTTTATCCATTCGGCCCCATTCAGCCTACTGTTTTAAGACGTTTACCCCCATCCAGGTGTCAATATTTTCCTGGCGAGCGGTAGCGAGCCAGCATATATAAAAAAAAAAATTGACAGCAAGCTAAATTTGTAAATTTTTCGATAGAAAAATGTCCCCGGCGAAGCCAGATTTCTCCATACAATGCTGGCTCGCTATCGCTCGCCAGGAAGAAATCGACACCTGGATGGGGATAAACTTCTTAAAACAGTTGGCTGGATGGGGCCGAATGGATACAAGCCAGGGAAAGAGAGAAAAGGAGAGAAAGAAAATAAAGGCGGTGACCCACCTTAATAAAACACTGTTGGTTGTTTGATAACGGATGGTATATATTGTATATTGTATAATTATATATAATATACTATATATCTATCTATCCGAGGATAGATACAGTATATTGAGATAGTATGTAGCCTTGTAATGGGTAGACGTCCTTTCTTAGCTGAAGATAATCGTCTAATAGCTGCCAGAATATAATAAAAAGGGCTTTGCCGGTACTGAAGGGGTTAACTGAGTAGGCTAATAAGGGTAAATTCATGGCAATTTACCGTCAGCTGCAAAACGCACACACACACAACCACAAAACCATAAACAGACACAAACACACACACACACACAGCCCGTAGCCTAGTAGGTAGAGCTCTCGTCTCACACACGAGGGGTCGGGGGTTCAATCCCCCGGCCGGGCGGAGACAAATTGGGCTTGTCTCCTTTCATGTGTTAGCCTCAGTTCACCTAGCTGTAAATAGGTACCTGGAATAAGTGGATGACGTTGTGACGTCCCATCTGGGGTTGGCAAAAATGGTACAAGGCGAGATGGGTATCATATGGTTCACCTAAGCTGATGGCTACCTAAGCTGATGGCTACCTAAGCCTTCGGGCGAGACGGTACCGTCTATAGTGAGAATGGTACCATACAGATCCACCCTAAGCCTTCGTTTCCGATGTCGCCAATTGGCTAAAAATACAGACTACACACACATCCACAGCCATTCCAACGATACATATAACACCTACACATATAGGAGGCGGGAAATAACGAGCATGCTCACTCCCGCAATACAACTAGAGTAAGTACATACACACACAAATACATACACACACACACACAAGACAAACAAAGAAAAAACAACTAAACAAAAAATGCATAATAATAATAATAATAATAATAATAATAATAATTAGCAGACGTGATGAAAATGAGAACGCTGATAAATATGAGGAAATGAACGTGGCAGAATGAATGAACGTAATCTCCACAAACCTCCTTTCATCTCTTAAGGGTGCCCTACCGACCCTTCACTCTTTCCACACACACACACACACACACTATCTATCTATCTATCAATATATCTGTGTGAGTGTGTGTGTGTGTGCATGTGTGTGTGAGTGGGTTTGTGGGTGTGTGTGTGTGTGTGGGTGTGGGTTTGTGTGTGTGAGTGGGTTTGTGGGTGTGTGTGTGTGGGTGTGGGTTTGTGTGTGTGAGTGGGTTTGTGTGGGTTTGTGTGTGTGTGTGGGTTTGTGTGTGGGTTTGTGTGTGTGGGGGTTTGTCTCACTTTCACTCACTCTCACTCCAGATGGCGTTAATTGTAACAACCAACACTTTCTTTTCTATATTTGATCATTTATCTGCAGAAACCTCTTACACTATTTCCAGCTAATCCTTTAAAAACGCAATTTAAGGTTCACCCAGCCCCCCTCTCCTCTCTCTTTCCCTCTCCCTCCCCCCCCCCCCCTCTTTCTCTCCCTCTCTTGGCTTTAAGCCGGTCTCACACGACGAAAACTTTTTCTGGCAATATGTTGGAGCAATTCTCGTCTGTGGAGGAGGCTGAACCTCGGCTGAGCCCAGAAGTCAAAATTTCATTTTTTTTTTCTTCTAAAATGTTTCTTTCAACATAGGAAATTAGCATAGGAGGGAACAAAAAAACATATCGCATCCATAACCCCCGGGGTGGGGGTTCACCAACGCCCCCGAAAAACTAATTTTGTTGCCTTCCACCAATTTTGTTTGTTTGTGTCTTTTATCTAAAAGGCTTCTGTAACCAATAGAAATTATCATACGAGGGCATAAACACCCATATGACATCCCTAGCACCCCCTTCTGGGGGCCCCAATATCATGGATTTTGTTGAAAATTTGATATATAATCGTTTGTCGAAGTCAATTTTAGCAAGACATTTTTATTTAGTTTGCCATCAAACTCCACACTCTATGACAGCTGTCATAGAAAATGCTTTCTAAAGAGGCCAAACTAATCCATTCTCCCTAAGATTGGATTTGTGTTGTTGATTATCTAAGAATTTAAATTGCCAGAGAACATAATTATATTGGCACTTACGAGTGCCACTACATTTGTTTGTATTGCTCAAATTCGTTCCCCTTCTATACACTATAAAAAAGGGTATATAGCAACGCATGTCCGTTCTAATAATGGCCGTTTCGCCGAAAAAATCAGAGATTTGACCATTTTCATGTCAAAATCAGCTGTACCCCAAAAATAATTATATAATATATTTTTTTCAGCACCTTCTATTATTCAATATGGGAAAGCGAGGACGCTACGTTGTAGGGGATGCTGTAGGATACGCCATACAAGAATTGCGGGACATTTGAACAAATTTCAGTGACTAGTGGATTTTTGAAATAGTGCAATGAAATTCTGCGCGCACGCACGCACATAGAGAGCTGATTTTTTTTTCAGCGAGTCTTAGTATTTCCATTGGTAATAAGATGGTATAATGCCAGAAACAATATCTCTTCTACAGGGTGAATTGGGGGTGTAAGGTTCAGCCTACCCTTTTTTAAGCTACCAAAATTTTAATTTTGCTAAGCGAGGTGCTTCCAAAGAAAACACACACACTTCACACATAAACAGGCACACACACTACAGACACACACACATACAGTACACACACACACACACACACGCCAAGATCCGGATACAGACCAAACTACCATCATAATTGGCCAGCTTACCGACCACAGTACTTGTAGGCAACAAGGGCATGGTGGTACAGCAGCTACAATAGGTGAAGGTAAAGACTCCTCCAAGCGAGCTTAAGGGGAGATGGGTAGTTTTTCTGGTCCCCCTTTGCCCTCATGTTTAGCCCCATTTGTTTTGAGAATTTAAGATATTTGCCCCGTTAGTTTGGCCGGTACACAAGGGGTTAACCCCTTCCTTACCGGTGATGTACTTTTAGTTATATTCTGGCAACTATTGGACGATTTTATGCAGTTTAGAAAGGGTCTCCAGCAATTAACAAGCTTCGAACTATCTCCCTTAACTCTTAATCTACGATTCTACCACAGATCCTTCTTGAACTGCACAAAATCGTCTAAATATAGCTAGAATCAAATTAGAAAGACGTCGCCGGTACATAAGGGGTTAAGTAAACAGACAGAACCGACATATGGATGGACAGGAGACTCTTGGTTCACCGGTAGTCTGTTGTAATAGGAACTATACTGACATATATACCCTTAGTGGATAGTTGACCTCTCTCTCTCTTTCTCTCTATGTTAATGCATCACTGTACTAAGCTTGTTTCTCAGTTAATGATTTCCACTTATAATTCCTACTATTACATTATATTACGCTCTCTCATATGTCTGTATATATATATATATATACTTCATTAATTCTCTCCCTCTCCTCATCGGTTTCATCTTCTTCCCTTCTCCTCCTAATTAATTTTCCCCATATCCTCCTCTCTCCTACTCCTCCTGCCTCCTCCCTCTTCCTTCCCACCAACAAAGCTCACACATCATTAGTTTTCCTTTAAGGGGAGGTATTTAGTTTGTTCCCTAGACCTCCAGCAAGCTTAAAATTACACCCCCTAGAGTCCCTTTAAGATTAATTTGTACATTTTTCGGTAGAAAAATGTCCCGGCCAAAGGCCGCTTACCCTCAAGTTACAGGACCCAGATTCACTAACGGTCGTACGATCCGAAAACTCCCTTACCGTTCCCATACGTCTCAACGCTGGTATTCACGAAGCGTCGTAGCGGCCATCTTTGATCGTAGGAAGCCCCTAAAATCCCCTTTCGCAAAGGGTGGTCCAGACCACCCTTACATGAATTTGACCCGGATATAGGTACACAAATATCGATAACAACCCGCGACCATAACAAATTCGTCTGCAGTATAGCTCTTTATGACACACTAAGTCATTATTGAGGCAATAATAGCGCAATATGATTGTTAACTTGTGTTTACAACACCATTAAGGCATTTAATACAAAGTATGAATATATTTGTATCCTTAATGTCTTATGACAGGCCGAATTAAGCTATGAATTGCCTACATATGCCAGCCTAGACCTAGTCAAGGTTAATTGATGCACAAATTCATGTGCTGCGACAACACGTAGCCTACCATTAGTAGATTTTAACCCTCATTTATTGCGGAAATGTTTTATTCCAACTCCCCACCACCTCTGAGTTAGATTAGGGTAGCCTATTCCTCAACAAATTTGAAAGTATCACAGGAACAAGATGATGAAAAGAATTACCCTAGACCTAGCCTAAAAAATGAATAAATAATAAACGCTGTGTGAATAATTGTTTAGCTTAGCCTAGGCTATAACCTAGGTTTATTTTGAAAAAGTTAGGGCTATTTAGGCTAGACAAGTTAGGCCTATGTATGGTATTTTGGTTAGGCTAGCAATGCCTAGCTGGGTTAGATTAGGGTAGCCTATTTCCTCAACAAATTTGAAAGAATCACAGGAAAAAATTATGAAAAGAATTACCCTAAACAAAAAATCGTAATTGTTTAATCGAAGTCCTCTTTTTCTAGTTATTAAAAACTTATTCTATGGTGTATTATATGATATATAGAAGTAATAGAACTGTTCATATGACCTGGGAAGTGTATATTAAACCAAATACAAAACTTTGAATAATGAGGTAAGAGATATGAGTTTTTTATCACTTTTCAACCCAAGACCAGCGGGGGTCTGGGGGCAGCAGCCCCCAGGATGCCCAGGTTACCTTAGGTTAGGTTAGGTTAGGTTAGTTAGGTTAGGTTAATGACCAGCTATGTAAATACAGTAGTGAACATTTGGTTCAGTCTGTGCTCAAAAATCTATTTTCTTTAGGAGGAGGCCATACACTAAACAATTACCCAAAAAATAATAGGCTAGCCTATATGGTGTTGTGAATATTTTTGTTTAGCCTAGCCTAGGATATAACCTAGGTTTATTTTGAAAAAGTTAGGGCTATTTAGGCTAGAAAAGTTAGGCCTACGTATGGTATTTTGGTTAGGCTAGCAATGCCTAGCTTGGTGTAGCCTAAGCATGGTAAAGTAGAAGCCTAGCAGGTTAAGATGGTGTTTGGAGGCGTACCGTCCTCATTGTTAACTAGCTGTTATTAGTCCCATGCTGGCAATATATTTGATGGCAATAAGTCATGGGAGGTGAGGGGGACAATGCCCCCCTCAACCTATCATTATTTCCCTTGGCCAACTGTTGGATAATAGATTGAGGAGGCCTATGCTAGGCCTATTTTGAAAAGGTAGATAGGCCTTGAGGTGTTGTGAATACAAAAAAATTACCCTAGGCCTATTTAGAAAAATTAGGCCTAGGCTAAGTCTGGCATTTTGGCTTGGCTAGAACTGCCTGTGTAGGCATAGACATAGTAAACTCTGGCATTTTGGTTTGGCTCGCCCTGTCTAGGTGTAGACATGGTAAAGTAGAACAATATACTGTGGTTAAGGTATAAATAATACACTCCCAACTAGCCTAACATATGATTATCAATGATCAATCCGTCGAAAATTCTTTAACTTGGGCCACTAACAGGCTTCCCTGTAGCCTAGCTAGGCTAATTAGATACTCTATTCTTCTTCCTGCTGGCTGTGGTGGATCGAATTAGCCATGCTAAACAATGACAAGCTCATAAATTAAAGTATATTAGGTTCTTCTTGGCGCTTCAGTCATGTGGGTGACATATTGTTTATTTACAAAGGCCAAGCGCCTGATTGGTCAAGACAAGCCTCGGTGAAAATAACCGAAAGGGAGCCGTAAGGGAGCTCAACGATGCGTTCGTGAATACACCTTCCGCACTCCCTTAGGCACGATCGTAGGTTGCTGTACGACATCGCACGCTACGACCGTTAGTGAATCTGGGTCCAGGCTCGCTATCGCTCGCCAGGATAAAATAGACACCTGAATGGCACAAAACGTCTTAAAATGGGGTGAAAGTTCTTAAAATCGCCAAACTAACCGGGCAAACATCTTAAAATCTCAAAAGCAATGGGGCTAGACATGAGAGAAAGGAGTCAAGAAAAAAGTCCCTCAAGTGGATATCTCCCCTTAAGGGGATAAAATTCAGTTAATAATCTTTTCTCGAGACATTTAAGCCGTTTAACTGGGGTTTATATAAATAATAGGTAATTTGGCTTCCTAAGTTATACGAACTTGTATATATACATAATAATATTATTATTATAAGTAGTAGTAAGAATAGGAATATTATATATATATATATATATATATATATATATATATATATATATATACAATTTGCCTAATTTTTATCTATCTATCTATCTATTTACTCAGGGCCAATCCCCACTTTTCCTATTGTTTTCTTTTCTTTTCTCTTTTGGTGGGGGGGGGGGGGCCGACTCGAGACAAAGCAAGAACAGGGAAAACACAACACAAACCAACGAACACACAGACAAAACACAAACTCCTAACCTAATATATTCCCCCCGGCTTCATGTACCCTGGTTCTGTCCTCTACGTCAGCAGTACCACCAACAGGGGCTCGGTGTTGGCCTTACTACAGAGCCTGGTGTAACAGAGACCGATCATCTTATTCTTTGAACCCCATTTTGGTTCCGTAATCATCAATGAACGGGGTTGATTATTTAGCCAATAGCCTACTCTTTAAGTCAATAATAGCGTCAGGAGTGGAACCCCTGACTGAATAATGGCTCGAGTAAATGGGAGATGAGAGTTTTGGATAGAGGAAGAATAAGTTGAGAAATGAGAAGTACAGTAGAAGATAAAAGTACTTGGGCTCAACCAAGTTGCTCCATTGTAGTTTTGTTGACTCATCAGGTGTAGGCACTTAATCATCTTACTCGTGATCGCTGCTGGGGGGTGGAACCCCTTTTCGAGGAGTGTATAATTTAGATACAAAGACTGAACTACTGTATATCGTGTAGCATTATTGCCAAGTGTTCATATTGAGTATGGACACTTTATTTGTATGTATATGAAGAATACATTGTTTATGAAAAGTGCAGTATGGGTGAAACCTCCCCACACATGCGAACAATACTCGATTCATGGGCCTATACATGCCCCTATACAGAGCTAGAAGCTGTGCGGGGGGAGGTTGGGTGGTTTCTGTCACTGTAGGGTCTCTGAGTCACACATAATGGAGTATACAGAGACAATAACGACTCCAGTGGTCCCAATATGGCGGAGGTTGGGCGGTCTCTGTCACTATAGGGGTCTCTGGGTCTCACTGCTCGGCCCCGGATGTTTACCATGCAAATTCTGTTTTAGCTACGCAATTTTCGAGCCGGAATAACGCGAGAGTGGAAATTAAGTCTACCTTGCGAGTATGAGTAACTGTATAGTGTGTGTGTGACTGTGTGTGTGTGTGCGACTGTGTGTGTGTGTGTGTGTGTGTGCGACTGTGTGTGTGTACTTTGACAACAACTAAGGTTAGGTATATTTGTCTGCATCTTTCTCCCTCATAATTAGCCGCATTATATACTGTATATTTTTCACGTTCGCCCCATTAGCGATTTTAACATCATTCTCCCCCATTTCTTTGCCAATATTAAGACCTTACGTGCCATTCAGGTGTCTATTTTCTCCTGCCAAGCGATAGAGAGCTTGAAATTTAGGAAGAACAGGCCTTCGGTCGGGACAATATAAACATTTATCTCTAAGTTTATACAAAATTTAATATTATTATTATTATTATATATTTTTGTTATTACCATCATATATTCTTTAAAGCTTGATAAAGGTCTTGGGAGCAAACACTATTCCCAGGCTGACTCTTCCCAAATGGTACAAATATTAGCTTGATTATTCTAGTCTTTTTTAAGTTATGAGAGGTTGGGTTTTAGATGTTTGTCCAACCTAGAATGAACGGACAGTAACAGTAGTATAGCTAATATTCAGAATGGCCCTCTTCTCACACTCTCACCCTTCCACACACACACACACACACACAGTTTTATTCTCAATATACATTTTCCAGACTTTTATCTCGCTGGGGACTACTGTATATTTTTCCCAAGTCACCACCACCCCTACCCCTCTTCTCTCTCTCTCTCTCTCTCTACAGAAAAAATAGTAATAACATTGTACATGGGGTGGATGCTTTAGGCTAGACTTATTTGTTTCAGGAAGGGCGATGGGGGAGGATTTATCTATATCTATCTATCTATCTATATATATATATATATATATACTCTAATTACTATAGAAGTTTCTTCACTAAAAGAAAGAGTAAAATAGCGAAGGCACTTCTCCCTTACAATTATTACAACTGCAAAAAGTTCACAATTCCTGTTCCAAGTGTTATCAACCCATAAACTCTTCCTTAAAAGCAGGACAATTGTGTCGCCATCAGCGAGAATTAAGACACGTGTTGCCTCTCGTAAGACAGGTAGCAAATTGTTCCGTTTCCTCTTCTGTGTGGTTTTTTTTTTTACGTGGAGTGAGGCGCATCATATTTTCCTAGACTGCGACAGTAATGGTGCTTAAAGGGGAAGCAGACCGTTTTTCTGGACACCCTTCTCCCTAATGTTTAGCCCCACTAGTTTTGAGATTTTAAGACGTTCGGCCCATTAGTTTGGCGATTTTAACACCTTTCGCCCCATTCCGTTGTCAATTTTAAGACCTTTCGTGTCATTAAGTTTTCTATTATTTCCTGGCGAGCGAAAGCGAGCCTGCAATTTTAAGAGGAACCGGCCTTTGGCCGGGAAATTTTTCTACCGAAAAATATCCACATTCATCTTGAAGGGGGGTCTAGGGGGTGTTTTTCTAAGCTTGATGGAGGTTTAGGGAGGAAACTAACAATATATGAATAAATGAATTAATAGACCAAACAAATGGCCAGTCTCTCCTTAAATACTGCTCAAGTACAGGAGGGGGGTGGAGGGAGGGGAGTAAATGAGGGGTGGGGGGGGGGGGGGGGAGGAGGAGGAGGAGGAATACAAAAGAATTCTAAGTAAGATGAGCAACTGGGTTACTTGTTAAAAAAAGGAAAGTAATAATGATTGCCTGTGCAATCAACTGGAGGGCTTCAGCTCCAGAAAACAAAAGAATTTTTTTTTTTTTTTTTTTTAGTGCTAGGGACAATATTGATGTAGTCGCATTACTCGAGCAAAAACAGTTAGTCGGGGATTCATGGCAAGATATTTATCTAGAAGATGTTTAAATGCTTCGTGTTCTGCAAAGGCTCTCTCGCTCTGTGTAAGCTACAGCCAGCAGTGAGATTAGAACCAGCTGCTAATGAGCATTTTAATAAGCTCTCTCTCTCTCTCTCTCTCTACCTCCGTCTTTAATATTTCTGCCAAGGAAGAGGTTGGGGAACTATAATGTTTTTACGACGCCGCCACCTCGTTAACCCTTCTGTACCGGCGACGTATTTTAATTATATTCTAGTTGCATTTAGATGATATTATGAAGCTTTGGAAGGACATAGGTTAGCTAAAAGAATTCATGGAGATAGTTTGTCGCTTTCTAATTATTACACTTCCTTCTTAACTTGAACAAAATCGTTGAATAGATGCCAGAATATAGCGAAAAGGATGTTGCGGTGCAAAAGGGGTTAATATTTTTATAGTTTTACGTGACGACATTAATTACTTACTTTACGGACCATACTTTAAGACCGCCCACCTCGCTTTTTTTCTCTTTCTCTCCCGCTCTTCGGCTTTCATACATTCGGCCCCATTCAGCCTACTGTTTAAAGACTTATACCCCCATCCAGGTGTCCATATTTTCCTGGCGATCGGTAGCGAGCCAGCATATACTGTATATATTTTTGTTTTGACAGCAAGCTAAATTTGTACATTTTTCGATAGAAAAATGTCTCCAGCGAAGCCGGGTTTCTCCTTACAATGCTGGCTCGCTTCCGCTCGCCAGGAAGAAATAGACACCTGGATGGGGATAAGCGTCTTAAAGCAGTTGGCTGAATGGGGCAGAGTGGATAAAAGCCAGAGAAAGAGCAAAAGGACAGAAAAAAGCTGGTGACTTCCCTTAAGGTAGGTAATTTACCACCCAATATCAGAGACACGGTAGCGGGAACATCAATTACCTAGCTGGGGAATAGACTATCTCCAAGAGGTTCATGGACATCAAATTCTATCTATCTATCTATCTATCTATCTATCTATCTATCTATCTGGCTGGCTGGCTGGCTGTCTCCACCTCTCTTACAATCCGTGTCAGTTTGCCTGCCTGTCACCTCCCATTTTCATCATCGTCTCTCTCTTGCTCTCATCACAATTACACACATTTTGGCTCTAACGTCCCTTGATTTTGACCCTGTCACTCTTTCAACTATGGGGGAGGCACTCGCTATAGGCAGTTCTACCTTTTGACTCTCAATCACATAGAAAAAAAAATATATAATATTAACTAGCGCGCACGCACACACACATTCACCCTTTTAAGGATCATGAAGCATTGTTGACAGTCTAACCTGGCAGCTCTGGCTAGCATTAGACTACTTTATACAGCCTAGGAAAGATCACCCTCTAACGTCCACATACCCTGCCTAAGCTAAACAAAATCATTTAATTACCAAAATGCGTCATAATCTTCGAGTTAAGGGAAGATTTTTAGTTTCCTCCGTAGACCTCCACCAAACTTTTAATACATACCCCCAAGATCCCCCTTCGAAATAAATTTGTAAATTTGTCGGTAAAAGAATGTCCCGGCCGATGGCCGGTTCCTCTTAAATTACAGACTCGCTATCGCTCGTCAGGAAAATATCGACACCTAAATGGCACCAAAGAACTAAAATAGACAAATGTGGCCATAGATCTTAAAATCGCCAAACTATCTATCTATCTATCTATATGCTCAGGCCCAATCCCCATTTTGGGGGTAGCCGACTCCAGAGCAAGGACAGGGAAAACACAAAAACAACATAAAACAAAAAATAAACCGATAAAAAAACACAAACTCACACATCGCCAAGCTAATGGGGCATACGCCTTAAAACGTATTCGGGCTAAATAGGAGGGAGAAGGGGGTCCAGAAAAATAAAAATAAGTTAAAATTTCCCCTCAACCCCTTCTGTACCGGCAACGACTTCCATTATATTCTAGAGAGCGAGTGCGTAGGACGGTAGGAGCTCCACTAACATCAAACAACCAACCTTCACAATATTCACCATGCCATAAAATGGGATAAAGAGAGAAGAGAAGAGAGAAGAGAGCGAATATGAAGAAAGATAAGAAAATTAAAAAAGAAGACCGTAGAAAAAAAGCACGAACGAACGAGAACCAAGACTAAGAATAAAAATGGAATAGAAACAAAAATTAAGGAAAATAAAGAGAGATGGGGAGACACAGACAGACAGAAACAGGGACACAGACAGACACAGAGACAGAGAGCCAACAAATTCTCGTGAAAAATGGCAGGGTGCTTTTAGCGAAACCTTGAGTATAGGTCATATAATTTTGGGGGTGATTGAGGGTGACAAGGAGGATGGGAGGGCCAAATTGAGTGAGGTACAAGGAATACACAGTGTTCCAAAGGCCTTGCGGTTTATTCCAGGGAGACACTTTAGGAGAAACCTTTGTACTTCAGTGGATTCAAATTGGTTGTATAGTTTAGTGCCCATTATGCTATCTATTTTACTCCATTCAGGCCCATTCCCCATTTTTTCTATTTTTTTTATTTTCATCTGGGGGTAACTGACTCGAGACAGAGCCCGAACAAGGACAACACAAGCTGAAAAACAGGAAGTCCCCAATATACAGAATTATAGTGGTCTGGGCCCTCATTCAACTGAAGCTTAAGTTTCAATTGTTTAACGTTAAAGTCAGTCTCTCTCGCTCACTCTCTCACTCACAGCAGGTAGCGTGTGATAAGGGAAGGTTAAAGTCACAGAAGGGGTAGCCTTTAAAATAGGCTTAGAGGAAGGAGAGAGAGAAACTGAGAAAAACAGAAACCGAGAGAGCGAAACCGAGAAAGAGAAAAAGAGCGAGAGCGAGAGCGAGAAAGGGGGGGAAAAAAGAGAAGAGAGAGAGGTTGATCGAGTTACTTATATAAGCTACACGGAATGCAAAATATAAAAGCATCCCTTTAAAGACAAATGTAAATCACACCAAACAAATCTTACGAACAAAATAGTTTCTATAGTTGTATAGTTTGTACAGTCTTACTAATAAGGCCTGGCTCGGCGGTCATTACGTTTGGCTCGCTCTGTGCTGTATTAATGTCGGTCAGATGTTGAATAGAGTGGGTAAGTGTAGGAACGACTTTGTATATCTCACTCAAAAAGAAGACCTGTTTAAATACTGCTGATACCAATTATTGATCAAAACATAATTGGTTTCGGCAATAGTTACAAGATATCTTTTTGAGTGAGAGGTACACTGTCGAAAAAGTATCTGCACCCCTACCCTGATAATCTGGGGTGTACAGCTTGGTATCTCTACCTGCAGCTATATCCATCTATACCTACCTATATATACTACGGTACCTAAGACCTACTACCTACCACCTACACTACCAAGCTGTACGCACCAGATGATCAGCGTAGGGGTGCAGAAACTTTTTTGACAGTGTACCAAAATGTTCCTACTCATATCCACCCTATTCAAGATCTGTCATTAATACAGCACAGTGCGAGGCAAACTTAATGACGGCTGAGACATGACTTAATAGCGCCACTGTACATAGTAATTTGCTTAATCTCCTACATGCGTGTTCTGAAAGACAATTAACCCGCTCACTTTCATATACCTTTACCAAGCTAAGTAAAATCGTTGAATAATAGCCATAAAACAAACTAAATGCGTAATAGTATCTTGAAAGGGTTAAGGGGGTAGTGCTTGGTTTGTGGTCTATATACAGTATATACTGTATACTGTAGTTCTTAATGTATTTTTGAGTTTCCTCGCTAGACCTCCATCAAGCTTAGAAAAACGCCCCTAGACCCCCTTTAAAGATAAATTTGTAAATTTTACAGTAGAAAAAATTCCCGGCCGAAGGCCGATTCCTACTAAAATTAGAGGCTCGCTACCGCTCACCAGGAAAAGATACACCTACAGGGGATGAAAGGTCTTAATATTGATAAACAAAAAATGCGAAGTCTCAAAATCGCCAAACTAACTGAACGAACGTCTGTAAACTTCTAAACTATTATGCTAAACATGAGGGAGAAGGGGGTCTAGAAAATGCGAGTAGTACCCCTTAAGTTTTAACAATCAAACTTTAAATTCCTTCCCCGTTTATATATTCCAGTTATATATTCTCCTTCCCTGTTTGCTCCTTCCCTTTTCCATTTCATTCAAATTATTCCCGTTCTCACATATCATTCAACCTTTCAAAATCCAATCAAGACTCTCATACCTCTTCTTGAATTACCTCCCTGGATGGGGGGGAAGGGGGGGGGGGGGGGGATTTCTAAGTAGATGTCATATGTATTATTTTTGTTTTTAGTTTCCTCCCTAGTCCTACATCAAACAACAACAAAACATCCATTAGATCTCTTCTAGATTAATTTGTACAGGTTTCGGTAGAAAAACTTCCGGCCGAAGGACAGTTCTTCCAAAATGACAGGCTCAATATCGTTCGCCAGGAAAAATCACTCTTAAATAGCACGAAATGCCTTAATATTGACCAATAAATGGGGCGAAAGTTTTTAAAAGAGACAAACTAATGGGACAAACTTCTTAAAAATCTGAAAACTAAGAGCTAAACATGAGGGACCAGAAAAGCCCTGTACTGTATATACCTCCCCTACACGGTACAAAAAGTATGTAACATGTACAGAGAATTTCTGGCAATTAGGCTGCCAAACATTCTCTGTAAAATTTACAGCATTCTGTAATAATTTACAAAAATAACTGGAATTTACAAACCGACTTATTTCTTTAGATATAATCTGTATTGTTTTACATAAAATTTTAAAAATTACAAAATTATCT
Organism: Paralithodes platypus; assembly: GCA_032716605.1. Classification (NCBI taxonomy): domain Eukaryota; kingdom Metazoa; phylum Arthropoda; class Malacostraca; order Decapoda; family Lithodidae; genus Paralithodes; species Paralithodes platypus. The sequence continues at coordinate 56,430,613 of CM064566.1, read as the reverse complement.
GTAAAAAATATACCAGAATATATCTGCTAAATTTACATTTCAATTGATTATTTAACAGTGTCTGTCAAAGGTTTCACAGAATAATGTACGGCAGCCTAATTGCCAGAAATTGTTCCGTAAATTGTACAGAATCTTTTATTATTACTTATATTTTGTCATTCTTGGTAACCTAGTTCTACCAAAGCAAGAATGAACACAAACACACAAACCGTGTATATATATATATATACTTTCAAGTAAAATACCAGTATGGGAGGTGTAGTCAAGTAGTCATAGAAATGGACATTTGCAACGGAAAATTCACCATCTACCCATGTAGGCATATGGTGCAAAACCGAATTAGCGTACAATATGCATTACCTTTGTAATATTTCTTACATAAATACAATATATCTGCAACACACAAATAATGTCACATAGGCCCTATTCATAATTCTTATTAATAATTGACCAACATAGTTTATTATAACTTAGCCTTGGCGAGGTTATAGGCTACTGAATATAAACCGTTACTCATAACAATCCCACCCCACCCTCAGTTAGGTTAGGCTACCTTAAGCTGATATCACACGAGCTTTTATAGTAAACACTTTTCTGGAGTATTATGCCCTGGTATCGGAAACTAGACAGATGTATTTAGGCAACTGAAATATTTTATAAGTTGACCACGTAAGCTGCCAGACCCCAGCGTTAAGGATAAAGGTTGATGGAAAAAGCGTTAGTGATACCGGCTTAAACACCGGGAGTTGTTTGATATAATATATATAAATAACACTACCTTACCTTGTGTCACGCAAAGGCTGTAGGCTACAAATACACCAGAATAAATTTTTGATTACGGTAGCCTGTTACGTAACTTAAACATTGCCTAAAACTCAGCTAGGCAGCAGCCGTGAAAGTATTTGTGAATAAAATTGAAGAAAACTCTGATACGAGCCCCATCGATAATTATCAGTGTTTTAGAAGTTTCATGGATGATACTTTGTTGGTGTACATGCAATTACCGTCGCAAATTCACTAAGTGATATACGAGAAACAGTTTGATTGTTCACCCATAAACACTGAAAGGGAGCTGGGTTTAGACCGCCCGTGTGATACCCGCTAAGCAATTCAGTCTTCACTTTAACGAAATACCTAGTCTGTCGAAGTACACAGCGTAAATAAATATATCTAGTACGAACGTTCGGGAAAATATGATTAAACTCTTCACATCACGAAAGACGGCAAACATTGCCACAACTGTCAGGGTATAGGGTCTTATTTAAAATTAGAAATACTTTATTTTGTATTCGTGACCTTTGAGACATGTTATGGTGATAGTGATATTATATCTGCAGCAGATGTCGTTATTGGACTTCCTATACAGTATTTTCATACATAATGCACGGCTTGTTATTAGGCTATAGCCTACTACATGCAGCGGCAGCCTCTAGGCTTCACTCGCTGCTACATTTCTTTTACAAAATACCAGCAGATAAATTTAAATGTATCATAATTATGACAGTTAGATTAGTTAATTCATTTTTATACATACTTCGTTTGACTTGAATAGTGTATGTTGTAATAGTAATTGTATAATGTACATTACAGGATAGATTACCATAAACTGAGATAGGTTTCAAAGTTAGTTTGTATTTAATGTAATAGAAATTAAGAAACTAAAACTCCGATATTATATAATTATAGGATTGGACCAAACATTTCATCGCCAAATGCACACTGTAACCATCATCTTATACAGTATAGTTCATGTGCATGTGCATTTGTTATGTAGACAGAACCGAGTAATTGTTAGGCTATGTCTTATATATATATACAATATACCGTATAATACATAATTATAAGGCATCGATATTTTATAAGCATTCCCTATGTAAGGAGTGACTAATAGGCCTATCGCATTATTATTATTCCCTGCCTTTGAGTTATCAGCATGTGTGTGTTCATGTAGTCCCTCTGGTAGACCCATTAACCATAATACGCTCTTGATAGACCAGTAGTAGGCTAAAAGGATTATTACAAAATAATATAGTTAGGCAGGGCGCGATCAGTTAAACTCCATGAGTAGGCTATGCGAGCCTCTCTCTCAACAACAAAGAGTATGTCTACGTCACCGAGAACGGTTTTGTAATGCCATAGTTATCAATGTATTCAGATTGGTAAATAGGGTTAGGTGGTCATTCTAATAAACTAGTTTACTCATCCACGGCCTTGACTATTGAATTATGTACACGCCTTATAAAATGCAGTACATAGGCTAAGGAACCGTAGATGCGCAATCCTTCAATTTGTCAAACTCTGAATACTAACTTCCCGTAAGCGATATTTAACATTTAAATAATAAATTTCCTCTATAATTCCATTTATTAGATATGATTATGTATAGTGATTAGCCTACAATTACATAAAAAAAGTATAGTGTTTTAAGCAGGTTTTGAAGCTAGAACAGTCGTCTGCAGTTGGTTGGTGATAGTATGATGCCGTGTGCTAATTATTACCAACGTAGATCGTCCCGATGCAAGTTGTTTGGTCAATTGGTTGGTCGGATTAGTGTTCTTGTGATACCCGCTTTAATTAGGCTAATGTTGAAAATACTAAAATGGGTGTCCTCTGTATTAAAAATCACTGTAAAGGCCTATCAAAGAAAAATAAACAAAACACTAAAATTAACTAGTAAAAATGCTGTCCGGAGCCTCTTCAATTTTTACCGTATTTGGTTACACATTAGGCTAGGCCTATAGGCTATAGACATCTACAATTTTATACATAGTCAGAACTAACTTGGTTACTTGGACGGTCATTCATTCAATATCCAATTTTATATATCTATAGGGTTGCTTACTTCGGCTATACCGGTAAATGTTGGAAAATAAACAAGCTACTGTACAGTACATTAGGCTAGGCCTACTACTATTTTGTTTAACCTAGCATTACAAAAAAAAAAAAAAAGCTATTCAAGCGAGTTGCCTCTGCATATGGAAGCATATAAAGGCGATTCATTCACGGCCACGCCCTCCAGGGATTACGTCTGGCAATTCTATAGATATTTAATCATATGGTAGGGTAAATCTTTTAGTTTTCTACCAAACGTGAAGCAATTGTATTTAGGCTAGCTGATGAAATGAAACGCTGGGTAAGGGTATAGGCTAAGCAAAGCTTATCCAGAAGCATACACATACGGTGAGTTTATTTGTACTAGCCTAGGTTACTTTTGTTAAAGCTAGACGGGTTTACTCAGTTTAAGAAAGTTCTCTTATTCCAGTTATTAGCCTAACTTATATCTTAAAAATAAAATATTGGCAACAAAGGCTCAACTAGTAGTTTCTTACCAGTTACGACATTCCACAGCAAGAGATACACCACATCACACAGCTTATTGTCCAGGTTACACATTTCCTGGCGATAATACGGAGCATTTTCAAAGCCCATCGTGGTTATTTAAGTGGTGGTAATCACCGAGGTAAGAAATAATGTGTGTGCAGCTGAACATTAGCAAAACTAGCGCACGAAAGTACTGCCTGGCTGCCTTCCCAGAAACAGCCCTTGTACTGAAGACCGTTTTCCCGCCAAAAAGTAATTTGACTCACAGCTCTTATATAACGCCACACATATAGTTTACCGATACAACAATACCTTTATTTTGTCAAAATTAACTCCAATGATTTATAAAGAAGGTTCATGAAATATAACTTTAAAAAAGATGCTTTAAAAGCTTCATATATAAATGAAGGTAATAGAAGTATCCGGCAACTCTAGTGATAAATTATTGCCTCTTTTTCTAGATACATTGCAAGGGTAAGAATTTAGTTCTACCATTAAATAAACAATTTAAGTATTTAGTGAACTTAATATATATCACTGTATAGGCTGCTACAGTTCTCACTCTTTCTCTCTCGCTCTTTCTCTGCCTCGCTCAGTCTGTCTCCGCCCCTCTCTCGGACTCTCTTGCTCGCGCTCTCTCTCTGCCGCTCTCGGACTCTCTCTGCCGCTATCTCTGACTCTCTGCCTCTCTAGAATTATTCATGAACTCCCCCCTCCCCCCCTCAAAGCTCTCATTACCATAGACAATTGACCCTGCAGCCCAATACACTGCAACATAAACACCGATACTATAGAGATCGGTCAGCCTCAGCCATTTTAGGCCATATTATTAGCTTCTCTTTAAAAGACACTCTTAAGGGGGGGGGGGGGTCACCGGCTTCTTTTAGCTTTCCTTTTCAGTTTCCCTGGCTTGTATCCATTCGGCCCCATTCAGCCAACTGTGTTAAGACTTATATCCTCTTCAAAGTGTCTATTTCTTACTGGCGAGCGATAGCAAGCCAGCATTGTATGGAGAAATCCGGCTTCGCCAGAAATTTTTATATGGAAAAATTGACAAATTTAGCTTGCGGTCAAAACCAAAATATATATGCTGGCTCTCGGTATATTGACACCTGGATGGGGTAAAAGTCTTATAAAACTGCAGGCTGAATGAAGCCGAATGCATAAAAGCTAAAGAGAAAATGAGGAAAGGGGCAGGTGATATTTCCGATTTTTTTTGTCTAATGCAACTTTCACGCCCAACTTTGTCTATATATCACTGTACAAACTTTAGAAGATTGAGTTTCATCATAAATTAGCTAAACCTTTTACAATAACTTTCTAGATTTTATATTTCTTATAAATTGCGTGTAAGTTACTTTCATATAGTACCGTTTCGGCTTTATTCATGATCATTTGCTTAATTTATCGAACACTTAAGACTTGGTTTTGGATAAACTAGTTTCATAAAAGACTTACGTGTAACATACATGGTAGCGCAAATTGATGGCTAAGCCTGCTATTAATACAAATTTAGATACAAAAAAATAAATAAAATACCCCAAAATTTCAAGCATTCACAAACTAACAATATGGTATACATCGAACTTTATCACTAGTAGAATTCTGTAGGAACCATTTTAAGTTTATATAAAACTGCTCATATAGCATTGAAGATAAAGGAGGTGCTTTAAACTTAGCTTGGGTCCAAGTTTAAGCGACTTTCTTTGACAGTTTATGGGAGTTAGTTATTCAGCTTGTCTATTAGGTGGAGCGCATAAAACACTTAGCTTTGTAATAGTTTGCATACATTCATTTAGCTACGCATTTATAGTAAGTGTTAATACACACTACTTTCTAAAAGTTAAGAGCTTCAATGGATATCATTACAGGCTGCTCTACTTCATAGTATTCTGGATCCTTAACTACAAAGCTATGGAACAGAAATAGTACTAGCAAAAATAACCATCAGTGAAGCTAGGATCGTCGATGTTATTTATTTTTATTTTTTCCTTTTTTTTTTTTTTTTCCTATTTTAATGCAAGACTTTCATGAAGCTTCATGGTCTATTTCCGTGCTTTTTATATCTTTTCTTGAAACCGAGATTACTCTTAGTTCTCTAAAATCTAAAAACATTATAAAATAGAACCACCATCATTCCTGCTCTAATAAAGTACGTACCGGTATACTCTTCACCAGGCAAAGCGCTTAGCCTAATAGGGATTCTAAGATAATGGACAAACTGGGTCTGCATTATGAGGATCCAAGTCTAAATAATTATCAGAATTTGCTGTAAAAAAATCAAAATTACCGAACAATTTAATCTGGGATAAGACTCGCCAGCTAAGGGGAAAGTCCCACAAACACAAGTCATGTGAAATGCCTATAAAACAGTACCTCAGTACTCGAGGGACTGGAGTTTTCGAAAAGGGGCTTTAGTCTCTACGCCATTCTTTACTTACAGTGTCCTGGCTTGTTAATAATCCAATAAGGTTGATATCCTATAGTCTTATTTTAACTAATTTTAACTAACCTCAGTATTGCAGTGTACCTCCAAGTATTTTACTCCAGTGTTCTCTAAGTGAACAGGACGCTCACCAGGTACAACCTGCTTCACCAACTGCTGGAACAAGGACAAAATAAGATTTATTATTCAATGTAAAGTCTAAGTAAACTAATGAAAGTAAAGACATGGCAGGAAATGCAATATTTTAATATTAATCACAAATAGTTCTACTTTATATAAGATAGTTTTAACTGCAGTATATTTAAATCTTTCAATTAATTTAAGCTGCACTAAAATACAATTTATCAAATTTACTTCGATCTACCTTTCTAGTTTTATACATACTTATTTAATTTAGAAGTGTAATCTGCGATTATTTAGTTTTCTTTAATCATGTTTTAGCTTCATACGTTAAACTTAATTTAGACAAATTACTTAACATTATAAATCCATCTAAACCTAGGTACAAATTTCTTTCAGACTTTCACTTCAAACTATTTATTTTCAAATCATTTAACATCACGTTCTGTCAACTTAGACGAGTAGTCAAATGAAAAGCAAAGTCATGTACGTAAAATTAAAAGTAATATATAAAGAATCTCACCAGAACTGGATTAAACTGATCTATGTTTAATGTGAAAAGAGTCTGAAAGTAAAAATGTAACTAATCAACTTGGTGCAGCCACAGCACCGACAACTGTTCCACGACCCAACCCTGGAGGTAGTTGTCAGGGGCCTCGCTTTTTTATCGTGGTGTCGATGACTAGGTCACCCCTAGTCCACGTCCCTCTGGTCTGTCGTGGCTGTTCAGACCGTCCTCGGGAACCTACCAGAAGTGTGCCGTGCCGTCTGTTCCGAACTTTTTAAAAGTCACTGTGCCGCTTGAGCTTTTACCAGTCGCCACGAGTTTTTAAGATGCAGTGTCATAGGAGCCTTCACCAGTAGCCGTGCTGTTCTGAGCCTTTACCAGTAGCCGTGCTGTTCTGAACTCTTACCATTCTACATGCCGATCTGAGCTATTACCAATCGCCGTGCCGTTCTGAGCCATTACCAATCGCCGTGCCGTTCTGAGCTTTTACCAGTACCCATGTTATGCCAAGCTTTTACCAGTAGACTTGCCGTTCCGAGCCTTTACCATTTCGCCATGCAGTTTTTAATTTCTTACCATTCTCCATAAAGGACCACTTACCAGTAGCAGTTTGGTGTGCCCTTTACCAGAGTCTGTTGTGCCCCTTACCCGTAGCGGTGCCACTTTACAATTGCAGTGACCCTTGCCAGATGCAGCATCGCTGGGGCCCCTTACCAGTTGTGTCGCTGGGACCCTTACCCAATGCAGTGTTGCTAGAGACCCTTACCTGGTGCAGTGTTGCTAGAGATTTACCTGGTGCAGTGTTGCTAGAGATTCTTGCCCAATGCAGTACCTCTTACCAGTCTCAGTGTTGCCGAGGACTCTTAACTGATGCAGTGTTGCCGAGGATCCTTACCAGTTGTGTGTCTGGAGATTCTTGCCCAATTCAGTGACCCTTACCAGATGCAGTGTTGCTAGAGATCCTTACCAGATGGAGGGTTGCTGGTGTGTCTACCAATAGTAGTGTTGCCTCTTACCGTTACCATGTCCGTGGTCTTCACCATTTACCATGCCTCTTTAAGTCTCCTAGTTCTGGAATTACCCTTACCATTCTCAGTCCTTCTCCTTTCGCGAGGTAGTAGTTTAGATCTACTTCAGCCCGCCTCTTCCGTCAGCTAGTCGCCATGCCAGCTTTGTCTAACCAGTCGCCACTTCTCACTTCAACCAACTAGTCACCACGCCCGCTTAGTCCACCAGCTAGTCACGCTTCGTCCACTAGCCAGTCACCACGCTCCGCTTCGTCCACCAACCACGTCCCGCTTTGTCCACCAACCAGTCACCGTGCTCCGCTTCGTCCACCAACCAGTAACCACGTCCCAATTCGTCCACCAACCAGTCACCACGTCCCAATTCGTCCACCAACCAGTCACCATGCCATTCAGACTACGCCGTTCCTCAACCTACAAACATAATTTGCTGGCCCTCTACAAGATTCAAATAATCGAAGTGCAGACATCTGCAAAAGAGAAGTAAATTAGCAGACATTCATTAAAACCGGTTAGTTCACCCTAGCTGAGCTATCCTGACAGAAAGAGACAGTCAATAATATAGTGGGAAAGAAGGGTAATGACCGAGGGAGAGACAGGTGGGGGAAATTTAGACTAACCTTCCCAAGCCCACTGATGCGAACTTGTGCTGGCGTCCCGTGGTCTTCATATTGTAGTATGTGCAGCGGTGTCCAGGATGTTGGTGGGGTGTCTTGTAGTTGTCGAGAGCTGGAGGTGTAGGAAGGTAGAGTTGCGGAGTCCAGCAGTTTTGAGGTTATATATGAACTTACAATTTAGGCTTGAGTTATTCATTAAACAATTAACCGATTACACAAGTAACCGAAATACTTTTAAACAATACAAAGGCATTATCAGAGTGAGCCAAGGTTTTCCAGCATTTCTGGAGTGAAGTCAAAATTAAATTATAGATAATTAGTCCCATAGCAGTTACTTGAAGATAAAATTTAAACTCTCGCCTTGACTTTACTGAAAACGCCCACTCTGAAACCATTCATTTTAACTCATTTAATTTAACTTTACTTCGAATCACCTTTGCTTAAATAAGAGAAAGTTCATTCCTCCCTACCTGTAAAGAAAAACAATTCTTAGAATATAAAACATAGGCAGAAGTAATATAATCTATAGTCTATTAATTTCACCACAACACCAAACACCTCCAATGAAATTAATGAAAGCATATATGTAATTAACCAGGATTCGAACCCGAGTTTTCAGATTTTTAGACACCTTAACCATTACACCACCAAGACTTAATGCAGACTAGTTTGAAATCCCTATAAAAAAACATGATTTACTGTATTTGTCCACCTTAAATCTACCGCTTTCTTACACATTCTCATTTCAAATCTTTGGAAAAAAAATATAGATTACTGAAAAGCTAAAACACAGACTAAAGGTCTTATTGGATTAGTCTTCGAACGTGACAAGTTTCCCTAAATCTACCTAGACTCACGAAAAGTAACTTCTCTAAGATTGGTTTTATCCTTTTGGTTAGATAAATTTATGCGGCCCAATCTATGTTTCTCCCATGGTATTAGGTGCTATAAAGTCTACCTAAACATATAGGGTATGGAAAGGTTTGACAATCCCTGGGTATACCGACGATTAAACATTAAATCCTTAAATTAATTATATACGAACAATTAAGATTACTGGAAGTTTGTAGTTTGCAGACTAAGTTTTCCTTTCCATACCCATAATAGATTAGAGTTGGTTAGAGTGCATGCGAAGATAGAAAAGATTAGTTAATAGTTTAGTTAATTAGGTTAAGAGTAAGTTTAAGATTGGTTAAAAATTATAAACCCACCAAAAGCCATAGGAGAAACATCTGGCCAAATTTGAGACTCAAAAATATACCACTTCCATTTCAGCGTAACCTGGTTATTGGAAGACTAATTAAAGCCTTGTTCATTAGGGAAACCTCGACAACTTGTTCTCGAGCTAATAATTCACAAATTTATGGTGCTAATAAGCTCTTCGGTCGAGTACAGCAAGTATCGAACCAAAATTATTTTTAATTCTTCACTAGACTTCGATTTTCAAGTAGTAAAAATAAAACCAGACTAGACTATCCTATAAAAATAGTGTTAATTTTAGTTTCGGATACATCGCATACCGTCTAACACATGAAGTGCTTAACCCTTTGAGTACCAGCGACGTGCGTTAGATTTTGTTTCTAGCTGTATTTAGACTATTTTGCAGCTTAGGAAGGATCTGTGGTAGTTGAAAGGGTTGGTTGAATTAACAAAAGAGTAGTCTATCCATCTGCACGGACCTTGCCTGAAGAGAGGACGGGTGTTGGGGTATAGCGGTGAACCCAGCGATGTAAGGCGAGCCCAGGGTCACGACATCCCCAACTCAAGGGACTCTGGAATCAGAAAAGAAATATATGCTTAGTCGAAATTTGGAAGAAAAGAATATACATAAGGATAAACTCTCAGGAAAGCTTCGTAGTAAAAATAAATAAATAAAAAAATATCTAGGAATACCTTTTTCCGATAGTTTTCACTATAAGCTACTACACGTTAAAAGGTATCCGTACAAGTAGGGGCTTATAAACTATTTTAAACTACTAAGGTGTAAGTTAAAGAGCGAAAGAGATGCATTACAGTCTAAAATTAAAATGCAGTACAATCGGCCTAATAAGTGATGTCTCGGCACAAAGTAAATTTTGTTCCATAATTAGTTTCAAAAATATCTAACTTAATTTATTAATTTCGAGAGATACACTTACCCACCCTATACAACATCTGACAGACATTGATACAGTACAGAGCGAGCCAAACGTAAGGACAGCTGTGACAGGACTTTGAACTTACCAAATTTCTACCCAAAAAAAGATATATATATATAAAATAAACCTCGAAGAGAGATGCTGTGGAGATTTCTTAAAACTGATATTCTTAAGAGAATAAATAAAAAATATAAATAAAATAAGAACAAACATCCATAAAAGCAAAAAAAAAATGAAAAACTTATAAAAATTTATAAATAAATGGCCTACTAATGTCCCCATAAAGACAATCCAAACACACTACAAAGAATATATAAAAATCCCTTACCATTTCTCCATCAGCTACCACACTGGTCCCCCAAGCCGGTTCAGTACAGAATGACCGGCCGTATTCCGCTGCACCCTCCTCATCAGCTCGGATTTAGTTGAAGATCCTATAGTTGAAGAGATCGGCCAAGCTTCGCCATATTGGAGACAGTGGCTTCCGTTGCTTCATACGTCTCTCTTTACACCATAGAGTAAGAATACCTAAGAGGGGTGTCTTGGAATATCAGCCGTGTTAATAGTAGTTGGCCATTATTTACAGATTTGGCTGGAACCCTCCAATAGATGGCGGTAGCGCATAGCTCCTCCCTATCGCGGGAAAATACTTATGTCGTCTGTTTATTGACAGTTCCTCTCCCTTGCTGCAATGGTGTACACGTGTCTCGTGTAGAGTCTATAGAAACACGTGTAACTTGTTTGCTATCACCATATCAGCCATAGTCATTATGAATACAATGATTTAAGAGTACACTGATATGCAAAAGCATTCCAAAGTATTGCCTACACTGAAATGTGAACAATACTCCATTAACCCCTTCTGTACCGTCGTCGTATGTTATATTTTATTCTAGCAATAGCCTATGTAGACGATTTTATACAGCTTGGAAAGGATCTGTGGTAGTTAAAAGGGTTGATTGAGATAGTTGGAAGCCTTATAATTGCTAAAGATCCTTCCTAAAGTGAATACAATCGATTAGTAGGAGCCAGAATAAAATCAAAAGACGTCGTCGGTATAGAAGGGGTTAATTACATAGCTTACCAAGCTGAACCAAGCCTCCGTGATGATGTAAGGAGGCTGTGGTTGACCTTGAGAATAAGGATATGGTTTGCAATGGATCATGAAGGCTGTTGATGATTATTTGATATTGACTGTAAATTTATTACCAATGAATGTAACCTATATGAAAAACTAATCTCAATTGAAGACAAGTATTTACATTGTAATATAAGTTACTAACTTGGAAGTACACTGTACACAGCCACACTCAAACTTTGGTCAAACATATAATATATATATATATATATATATATATATATATATATATATATATATATATATATATATACATAGAGATGGAGAAAGAGAGAGAGAGAGAAGTAGTGTACCGGTACATATAATTAAAAACAAAACCAGAATGGAGGGTAGGCCTACATCCGTAGATTTATTCACGTTGAGTAGTTCTGGAACCCTGCAATAGATGGCGCTGAAAGAAAAATATCGAAAAAGGGTAACTGGCAACGTTTAGAGGCACCTTTTTATTAATAGAATACATAGGAAGACTCCTATCTCCTATACAGAATCTCTGCTTTACACTCGACTCTGAAAAAGATTCAAAGCAGTTCGTGATAGCTTCAAAAACTTAAATCCAAGGCCAATTTATTCCCAAGAGCGTACACCGAAAATTAAATGCTGTAACATTAACATAGAACACTGTATGATATTGTCACTATCAACAAAATATGATCAGTATTATAATTATTGGCAATGTGTTCCACCTTTTAGCCCTCTATTGAAACACCTCTATGATACTTTTAAGGGGAGGCAGTTGGTTTTTCGAGTCCTCCTCCTCCCTCATGTTTAGCCTTATTAGTTATAAGATTACAAGACATTCGCCCCATTAGTTTGGCGATTTTCAGATCTTTTGCCCCATTTCTTTGCCAATATTAAGACCTTTCGTTCCATTTAGGTGTCGATTTTTTTTCCTGGCGATCGATAGCGATCCTGTATTTGAAGAGGAATCGGCCTTCGGCCGGGACAAATTTATATCGAATGGGGGTCTTGTGGGTGTTTTTTTTTTAAGCTTGATAGAGATTTAGAGAGAAAACTAAACCCCTTCCTTAAACCATTGAGCCGAACCAGTAAATTATGCTTCACAATACCGTCTGTGATCCCTTAAGTTGGATCTTGCCTTTTATGATATCAAGTTTGAAGATTTACTATCGGCCGTTTTAGTAACCCAATAAGACGTCGCGTTTTCGTTTGTATTAGATAGCAACCCATTTAAGTTGGAGCTTTGTATGGGTAACTAAAGGGAGCGCCAACGAACTTGACAATAATCTTGACCTGTAACTATGCTGTACATATCTCTCTCTCTCTCTATCTCTCTCTCTCTCTCACAAAGTCCTAACCCATCCCACAATATACTGTACATATCTCACTCACTCTCACTCTCTCTCTCTCTCTCTCCCTCTCACAAAGTCCTATCCCATCCCACAATATACTGTACATATCTCACTCACTCTCTCTCTCTCTCTCCCTCTCACAAAGTCCTATCCCATCCCACAATATACTGTACATATCTCACTCACTCTCTCTCTCTCTCTCCCTCTCACAAAGTCCTATCCCATCCCACAATATACTGTACATATCTCACTCTCACTCTCTCTCTCTCTCTCTCGGTTGGGCTATCATCTTGGGTCCTCCTCAATTACTACGAATGACTGAACAGCGAATCTGAGTGTGGCAGTTATGTGGTCTGTCTCTCTCTCTCTCTCTCTTTCCACCCTCTCTCTCTCTCTCTCTCGCGCTCTCTCTCTCTCTCTCTCTCTCCCTTCTTCTTTTCTATCCTTTCCTTTTCTATCGGAAATGCCATCTCTACTAGAATTAAGTCCTGACCACCTCGTTTGGATCGTAAAGTTTGTGTGGCCAGTGTAGCTATGTAAATGACTCCCTCTCTCTCTCTCCCTCTCGCTCTCTCTCTCTCACTCACTCACTCACTCACTCACTCTCTCTCGCACACAAAGTTCCGACTCACCCCATGATATACTGTACAACCAAGTTTGAACGAACAATTGTTTCTCAGAGAGAGAGAGAGAGAGAGAGAGAGAGAGATGTACAGTATAGTATATTATTGGATGGGTTAGGACATTGTGTGTGTGAGAGAGAGAGAGAGAGAGAGAGAGAGAGAGAGAGATGTACAGTATATTGTGGAATGGGTTTGGACTTTGTGTGTGAGAGAGAGAGAGAGATATGTACAGTATATTGTGGAATGGGTTTGGACTTTGTGTGTGAGAGAGAGAGAGAGAGATATGTACAGTATATTGTGGAATGGGTTTGGACTTTGTGTGTGAGAGAGAGAGAGAGAGATATGTACAGTATATTGTGGAATGGGTTTGGACTTTGTGTGTGAGAGAGAGAGAGAGAGATATGTACAGTATATTGTGGAATGGGTTAGGACTTTGTGTGTGTGAGAGAGGGAGAGAGAAAGAGAGAGCCGATAACTGAAGATAGTACAAAAACTGACTGGCAGAAATACAATGTTGAAAGAATATATATATATATATATATATATATGTATATATATATATATAGTAAAGCCTATATCAAATAGTGTTTTATAGTAATACAAAAGACGTTACCGATACGAAACGGGTTAATGATTAATAATGCAAATACTAAAATGGAATAAAGTGGACAGTAGAAAGACGTGATAAAGCTGGGGAGATAGGGGATAATGATGGTTGATAAAAATATATACTGTAGAGTTATGGGAAGGTGATAAAGTTGATATAACAAGGTAAACTTTGACGGGGAAAGAAAACAAAAAAAAGTTAGTTAGGGAGGGTATATATTGGTAGGGGGGTGAAATATGAGAGAGAGAGAGAGAGAGAGAGAGAGAGACGGTGATGCTGAAAGATATATTAACCGTAGATGAAACCTTATAACCTCGTTATAGGCTTCGTTCGTTGACTTGTAAAAAACATTTCTATGTGTCTATGTGTTCCCTTTACACACACTTACACACAAACACACCCACACACAGACACAAACACGCACACAAAGCAAGCACCAGGCATATAAACCCAATCCCTGAAGAAACGAGAGACCTTCAGCAATCAATTTTGTGGACATGGAGGGAGGTGCAGGGGAGGACCGAGAGGGGACAGACAGACAGAAAGACAGACAGACAGACAGACAGAGACAAAGACATAAACTCAGACATACAAACAGACAAGGACACAAACACAGACAAAGGCATAAACACACAAGCACACACACATTTTGATCAAAAAATACACACACACACACACACTCCCAGGCATTTTGGCTCGAACGTCCCTTAATTTTGGCCCTGTCACTCTTTCAACTATGGGGGAGGCACTCGCTATAGGCAGTTCTGCCTTTTGCCTCCCTCAATCACAGAAAAAAAAAAAAAAAAAAAAAAAAACACACACACACACACACACAGGTAGATAACACAATATACATAATAATCACTCTCTCTCCTCTCCCCACCTTCTAGACCTTTATCAATGCAATTATTATTAAAACATTTTTTTTTTTCGTCTTCTTTGCACGTCAAGGAATCTATTAAAATTAATGAGGATTGTGGGACTAAAATAAAATACATAAATAAAAGTGAAGTCTCAACCTCTTGAGGGTCTAAGACACATTTGTATATTATATATTGGTCATTATTAAGGGGAGGTTTTTAGATTGCTCCGTAGACCTCCATCAAGCTTAAAATTACACCCCCTTGACCCCCTTTCAAGACATATTTGTACATTTTTCGGTAGAAAAATTTCCCGGCTAAGGCCGGTTCCTCTTATATTACAGGCTCGCTATCGCTCGCCAGGAAAAAATCGACACGTAAATGACACGAAAGATCTTAAAATTGACAGAAATGGGATGAAAGTTCTTAAAATCGCCAAACTCATGGGGCAAACGTCTGAAAATCTCAATAGTAATGGGGCTAAATATGAGGGAGAAAGAGGTCAAGAAAAAAATCCCTCAAGTGGAAATCTCCCCTTAGCAGATTTAAAGTAGTTTAGGAAAGTTCTCTAGGTATGAAAAGGGTAAAACTACATCAATTAACCCTCAGACCTCCTCAAGTCCTCTCTCAACTGAATAAAGCCATCTATTTATAGCAAAAAAACAAAATGATAAAATGCGACATCGGATCTTGAGATGGTTAAGGGTGAATTTCCCGCCATTTTCGATCCGGAGTTTTCATTTTGTTTTTTGTCTGCGCCACATCAGTTTTGTCCTATACAAATGCATACAAATTTGCCGAACCTACGAATGGACACGCCTGAATTTAGAGTACACCGTTTCCTAATGACATAAGTTTTTTTTTTTTTTTTTTTTTTTTTTCAGAATCATTATAATTATTTTTCAGGGAGTCCTACGTTTTCTTTGAAGGTTCCTTTGGGGCGAACGATTAATGAATACAGAGAAAAAAAGGCGATAAAAATCAAGGAAAGAAACGTAATGGCCCGTATTAATTGCTTCTAGTCAGCTGAGCAAATGGTGCATTGGGTAACGAGAGAGAGAGAGAGAGATTTTACACCTATTTACATAGATTTACATATATTCACATAGATATACTGACCACACAGACCTTACGATCCCAGCGAGGTGGTCAGGACTTAATTCTAGTAGAGATAGCTAACCCGAGAATAAGGGACAGAGAGAGAGAGAGAGAGAGAGAGAGGGAGACCGAGAGAGAGAGAGAGAAAAGAGAGAAACAAATAATGGGGGGGGGGAGAGAGAGAGCGAGAGAGAGAGAGAGAGGGACCATTACCTCTGTTGGTTCTGTATTGAATATTAAGGAGAGGTTTTTAGTTTGTTCCCTACTCCTCCAGCAATCTAAAAATGTCACCCCCTTGACCCCCTTTCAAGATAAATTTGTACATTTTTCGGTAGAAAAATTTCCCGGCCAAAGGCCGGTTCCTCTTAAATTACAGGCTCGCTATCGCTCGCCAGGATAAAATCGACACCTGAATGGCACGAAAGGTCTTAATATGGGGTGAAAGTTCTTAAAATTGCTAAACTAATGGGGCAAACGTTTTATAATATCAAAAGCAATGGGGCTAAACATGAGGGAGAAAGGGGTCAAGAAAAAAATCCCTCAAGTGGAGATCTCCCCTTAATGGTCGTTGATTATAAGACCCGTACCATACCGTCTTGTCCTCTACCTTGCCAGCTCTGTTCATAAGATATTATTTGTTT
The DNA here is from genome assembly GCA_032716605.1 of Paralithodes platypus. Lineage (NCBI taxonomy): Eukaryota > Metazoa > Arthropoda > Malacostraca > Decapoda > Lithodidae > Paralithodes > Paralithodes platypus. Next base: position 56,414,161 of record CM064566.1, on the reverse strand, counting down.
TTCGGAGCTGGTGCTATTCTGTCTCTCGCTAGCTCTTGCTCTCGCTCTGTCTGTCTGTCTCTCTGTACTTAAAAGGATTTTATATAAAGGGATCCATATTTAAAAGGATCTGCCGTGTGTGGGCCGATCGGCTCTCTGCAGACTCCAATTGTATTATGTTCTTATGGTCTGCCTGGCTGTCTGTCTGTCTGTCTGGCTGTCTCTCTCTCTCTCTCTCTCTCTCTCTCTCTCTCTCTCTCTCATAGTACGTCGCACACATCACAAAGTACGTTTTTATCCTGCCTTCTCTTTGTCCCCTCCAATCATTTCCTTTTTTCCAAGCGCTTTTATCCATTATAACAATGAATTTAATTAACTTTCTGGTCCAGTTTTAAAAGAGTTCTGCCTCACGTCTCTGTCTTCCTTCTACCCTATATGATTACTATAGTCTATTTTATATGATTACTATAGTTATTTTATATGATTACTATAGTCTATTTTATATGATTACTATAGTCTATTTTATATGATTACTATAGTCTATTTTATATGATTACTATAGTCTATTTTATATGATTACTATAGTCTATTTTATATGATTACTATAGTCTATTTTATATGATTACTATAGTCTATTTTATATGATTACTATAGTCTATTTTTATGATTACTATAGTTATTTTATATGATTACTATAGTCTATTTTATATGATTACTATAGTCTATTTTATATGATTACTATAGTCTATTTTATATGATTACTATAGTCTATTTTATATGATTACTATAGTTATTTATATGATACTATAGTCTATTTTATATGATTACTATAGTCTATTTTATATGATTACTATAGTCTATTTTATATGATTACTATAGTCTATTTTATATGATTACTATAGTTATTTTATATGATTACTATAGTCTATTTTATATGATTACTATAGTCTATTTTATATGATTACTATAGTCTATTTTATATGATTACTATAGTCTATTTTATTTTCCAGCTGATGATAAATTGCTACCTCGCTATCCTGATTTGTTTTTTCATTCATCCATCAACTTACCCTCCATCCATCCATCCAACCACCCACTCCATTCATTCACCAATCAACTTACCCTCCATCCATCCATCCAACCACCCACTGCATCCATTCATCCATCAACTTACCCTCCATCCATCCATCCAACCACCCACTGCATCCATTCATCCATCAACTTACCCTCCATCCATCCATCTAACCACCCACTCCATCCATCCACCAATCAACTTACACTCCATCCATCCATCCATCCAACCACCCACTCCATCCATCCACCAATCAACTTACCCTCCATCCATCCATCTAACCACCCACTCCATCCATCCACCAATCAACTTACACTCCATCCATCTAACCACCCACTCCATCCATTCACCAATCAACTTACCTTCCATCCATCCATCTAAACTCCATCTACCCACACATCCACCGCACAACCCACACATCCACCCACAGTTAATCGCTTACGTAAACAAACATCCCTCCTTCCAGCGATAAATACAAGGAAAATAAATACCTACCACTCTGCAGTCTCTACCCCAAACCCTCCACCCACACTCCAACACACCAGCTTCTTGGGTTTATCACTATGGCAACCAGTACGGGCCGGAGTAGGTGAAGTAGGTACAGTTGCGCTAATAAGTCATGTCTCGGCTATTATTACGTTTGGCTCGCTCTGTGCTGTATTAATGTCTGTCAGGTGTTGAGTATGGTGTGTAAAGGTAGGAACATGTTTGCATATCTCACTCAAAACGAACAAATCAAGTTTTAGATATTGCAGATACCAATTATTAATCAAAATATACTTGGTGCCGAGACATCACTTATTAGGCCGATTGTACAGTCGGGCTAATAAGTGATGACTCTGGGCCAAGTATGTTTTACTCAATAATTGGTATCAGCAATATCTGCTTCATTTCTGCATATCGAGTGAAATATACAAACATGTTCCTTTATTTACCTACCCTATTCGACATCTGACAGACATTAATACAGCACAGAACAAGCCAAACGGAATGATTAATTATGTTTTGCTCAATAATTGGTATCAGCAATATCTAAGCTTCATTTCTGCATGTCGAGTGAAATATACAAACATGTTCCTTCACTTACCCACCCTATTCAACATCTGACAGACATTAGTACAACACAGAACAAGCCAAACGTAATGACAGCTGGGTCATGACTTATTGGCGCGACTGTACATCTATAGGGAGGTTTAGGTTATATTTTTTTACAGTAGGGTCCATGTTGTATCCTCTGAGTTTTATTCGTTAGCCCCTTGAGGATTTTGAAGCGTTTTTGACAGTATGCTCTGGGTGATATTAACCCTTTCAGACTCATATGACGCAGAGGTTGCCAGATTAGCAATAAGAAATAGAGTTCTCTCACTCTTATAATTACCTCTCCAAAATTAGTTTTCTGCCCACAGCTAACTCAAAAGACAATTGCAGAGGTTGAAGTAACTAACCTAAACGTTTCTAAATACCCCTGATGGTAACAAAGGCTTTAAAGTATCCATAATAGGCTCAAAATCGCGTCATATTTCGGAAGGGGTTAAACGATTTCATTCAGATTAGGAAGGGTGTATGCATGTCAGAGGGTTAAGAGGAGACAGACCGTTTTTCTGGACCCCCTTCTTCCTAATGTTTAGCCCCACTAGTTTTGAAATGTTAAGACGTTGGTTCCATTAGTTTGGGGATTGCATAACCTTTCACCTCATTTCTTTGCAATATTAGGACCCTTCGTGCCATTTAGGTGTCGATTGTTTTCCTGGCGAGCGATAGCGAGTCGGTAATTTTAGGAGGAATCGGCCTTTGGCCAGAACAGCATACAATGTTTCTCAAGCATACAATATTGGCTCGCTGTCGCTCGCCAGGAAGAAATCGACACCTGGATGGGGATACACGTCTTAAAACAGTTGGCTGAATGAGGAGGAATGGATACAAGCCAGGGAAAGAGAGAAAAGGAGAGAAAGTTAAAACAAAAAACGGTGACCCCCTTAATTAATACTCCAACCTTCACGTCCCCTCCACATGTAATAGGCCCGTTCACATCTGCCCATTACTATATTTGATCACCCAAGCCCCATAAATCTACACCTCAAGGCCTCTTACCTACCCTTACATGGTTTATAATTAACTCTATGGACCTTCCATTTATACTGTATAACCCTCATATGTTCCCACACACACACACACCTCTCACAACACACACACACACACTCACTCTCTATCTCTCTCTCTCTCTCTCTATCACACACACACACACACACACCCTCTCTCTCTCTCTCTCTCACACACACACACATACTCACACACACACACACACACACAGGTGAGGTGAGGTGAGTACACTCGTCCTCTCTCTCTCTCTCTCTCTCACAACCACACACAGACACACACACACACACACACACACACACACACTCACCCTCTCTCTCTCTCTCTCTCTCACAACCACACACAGACACACACACACACATACATCTTAGTATTCACACCGTTCCTGGTAAACAACATCGTACCAACACCAACCAATTTTTCACTTGGGTAGAAAAAAAAAAAAAAAAGGAAAAGTGGGAGTATATAGCATAGATAACAATATTCTGGTAACTTTTATACGCTCTTGTCATTAACTAAATCGCAAAATCGTTCGTTAAGATCTATAGTATATAATAAAGAAACACATTTTCATATTCGTTTGATTTTCCCTTTACTGAAACAAAAGCTCAATATACTGTGTGATGTATGGTCGCGCTAATAAGTCATGTCCTAGCTGTCATTACGTTTGGCTCGCTCTGTGCTGTATTAATGTCTGTCAGCTGTTGAATAGCGTGGGTAAGTGTAGGGACATGTTTGTATATCTCACTGGAAAGGAATAAATCAAGTTTTAGATATTGCTGATGCTAATTATTGATCAAAAGCATACTTGGTGACGAGACATCACTTATTAGGCCGACTGTACTGTACATAGGCTTTCATCACACGGCAAGTTCATGCATATCAGCCCTACCACCAAATGATTTCACTCAGGTTTGAAAAGCTCTCTCAGAATCTAAGTTTTAATCAAAGAATCTTGAGCCTTTGAGCTGAGAGCGAGAGAGAGAGAGAGAGAGAGAGAGAGAGAGAGAGAGAGAGAGAGAGAGAGAGAGATCTGTTTACCCTCATTGAATAAGTTAATGGAAAAACTCTTTCCCTCTTTCCTAAATAAATATCCATAGGAGTATTAAGCGTTGTTAACTAATTTTCAGTCAAATATTTGCTGGGATACTTTTCTCTTACCGATCACTTATGTATTCATCATCATTGATTCATCACATAATTGGGTTTATATGTAGTTTTACACCGGATTGAAACCATCGATGTATATAAACAAGGACAAAAATTGAAATAATATTTCTATGAATCGTCCCCGGTGTAAAACTGGATTTGTACCCATAATTGGATATCTACTGTGTATAATCCCCAAGAGAGCACACACACACACACACACACAGTTCTCATAATCCCCAAGAGACACAAAGGAACTGCACACACACACACACAGTTCTCATAATCCCCAAGAGACACAAAGGAACTGCACACACACACACAGTTCTCATAATCCCCAAGAGACACACAGGAACTGCACACACACACACACACACACACACACACACACACACACACACACACACAGTTCTCATAATCCCCAAGAGACACACAGGAACTGCACACACACACACACACACACACACAAAGGAACTGCACACACACACACACACACACACACAAAGGAACTGCACACACACACACACAGTTCTCATAAACCCCAAGAGACACAAAGGAACTGCACACACACACACACACAGATAATTAGTATGAAGTATAACCACCACAAGAAGAAGACTCGTTACGACAACGAGCGATACATTATCACAAGTTATGGTTGGTTGTTTATCTCAAGACTTAGATTGTCCTACCCTTAATGACCTGAGAGAGAGAGAGAGAGAGAGAGAGAGAGAGAGAGAGAGAGAGAGAGAGAGAGAGAGAGAGAGAGAGAGAGAGAGAGAGAGAGAGAGAGAGAGAGAGAGAGAGAGAGAGAGAGAGAGAGAGAGAATGCGAACAATTAAACCACGAATATATTTAAGATCCTCACCCCATGGGGAAATTAAAATTTAAAAAGTGCCTTTTCAAGCTGTATTCTTAGAAGGCTACAACACGATTATCCACAATCAAGACCCATTTTCAATTCTTATGATACTAATGGATCCAGGGGGTTGTAATGTATACACTCGACCAAAAAACAATCTTTACACTAACGCTCTAAATATTCTGGAAGTGGGTCGAAATCTTATGATAATACCTCACAGACGTATGTTTCACCCGATTCATTCCGTTCACACTAGATTGTTTACAGCTCACCAGTGCAAAGATTGTTTTTTGGTCGAGTGTACAGTACTTGGGAAAAATACTTGGGTGTATTCCATACATTCTTTCCTAGGCTATAGCCCGTGTGTGGTTTACAGTTTACAAACATCTTTGACCAGCTGCCAAGGGAATATATAGTTTAATATTCACAATAAAGACCCATCAATTCTGATGCTACCAATTGATCCGGGGGATTGTAGGATAGTTGGGAAAAATAGTTGAGCTTATTCCATACATTATTTCCTAGGTTGTAGTCCATTGGAGATATGAAAATCCGTGGCCACTTCTTAATCCTCTGTTCTCTTAGTAAATGTATGGTAAGAATGCAGTATTCGGGCGGCTGGCTTTGTTTACATTACTCGTATGCTCGCAATCACGTTCTCATCTACTTTAACTGCCTTGGGATACAATAATAGGTTGAGATTTTGTTTTCCCTCAACCCCCCCCCCCTGACTTATTGTCATCATCATATACAGTATATTGCCAGCAGGGGGCAAATAACAGAACACATCTGTCAAAATAGACAGGAACGTAACCGCGAGCGCTTAGTTAATTAAAATAGGACTTCAGAGGCTATCAACCCTATTGAATTATTAAGCCAGCACACTGGAAGTCAAGAATAACGTCAGGACTGGAGACCCTTTTCGAGAACTCCAGTCCCTTATGTTCGCCCTGATACTATAGCCTTCCCTTAAAGATAGGCGACGAACATAAACCAAAATATATAAAAATTACCTTTAGTATAGTTTCCTGTCCTTCATCCACGTCAATAGTCCGGTTATTATGTCCAATCAATTACCTTCAGTATAGTTGCCTGTTCTTCATCCACGTCAATATTCCGGTTATTATGTCCAATCTCCATCACCAGGCACATTGCGATAGAGGGCTGTCCTTAAGGAGGAGATAGTTGTATCTTTCTGGACCTCTATCTCCCTCATGTTTGGCCTCGTTTGTTTTGAGGTTTAGAGAGCAAACTAACCCCCTTCCTTAAACCATTGAGCCGAACCAGTAAATTATGCTGCACAATGCCGTCTGAGCTCCCTTAAGACCTCTAATGCCGTGGTTGAAGTTTTGAAGCTATCTCGAACTTAACCAAATCTTCTCAGTAACTCTTTGCCCAACATTCCAATAATTTCAGGGTTTCATTTAAGCTTGATGTAGGTATAGGGAGGAAAATAAAAATTATATATATATATATACAAACAAAAACACATAATCTCCCTATACAAAAGTACTCACTATAACAATTCGATAAATATGCTTTACCATTTATATACCGCGCTAGGCTTTATATACCGCGCTAGGCTGTATAAATATTCCAAATGCAATATATATTTAAAATTGCACAGCTTGCCTTTGGTTCTGTAAAACTAATGATGGTCACATTTAAAATACATATATGCAAGCTGAAACTGCATATCGGCTATTGCAATAACATGGCAGGGATTATCCTTTCGTACATTCAAATCATTAATACGCAAAGTTGATGTTGCAAACTAACTCTTTCAATTAAATTATGATTGTTTTGTACATTTGTCCACCAGAATATATTATTGTGAAGTTAGGAAGGGCTTTGGGATACAAATTATGCGTTATGTAAAGGAATGTTTGCGAAAGATAGTGTGCTTGACTTTTAACCCTTTCAAGATACAATTACGCATTTGTTTTATCTTTCTCTCCCTCTCTCTTTGGCTTGTATCCATTCGGCCCCATTCAGCCTACTGTTTTAAGACGTTTACCCCCATCCAGGTGTCAATATATTCCTGGCGAGCGGTAGCGACCCAGCATATATATATTTTTGTTTTAACTGCAAGCTAAATTTGTAAATTTTTCGATAGAAAAATCTCTCCGGCGAAACCGGATTTCTCCATACAATGCTGGCTCGCTATCGCTCGCAGGAAGAAATCGACACCTGGATGGGTATAAACGTCTTAAAACAGTTGGCTGAATGGGGCCGAATGGATACAAGCCAGGGAAAGAGAGAAAAGGAGAGAAAGATAAAACAAAAAACGGTGACCCCCCTTAATAAACTGTGATATTTTATATAACCTCCGCTGATCAAATGCTACCAAAAATAAGGAATATGTTGAGTAAATATAGGCTTTCCATTGTTGAACGCCGGACCCTTCTCTCTCTCTCTCTATCTATCTCTCTATCTCTCTAGTACCACCAAAGCCTCTCCTCTGGTCACCCCCCCCCCCCCTATCTCTCTCTCTCTCTCTCTCTCTCTCTCTCTCTCTCTCTCTGTAGTACCACCAAAGCCTCTCCTCTGGTCACCCCCCCCCCCTATCTCTCTCTCTCTCTCTCTCTCTCTCTCCTCTCTCTCTCTCTCTCTCTCTCTGTAGTACCTGTAGTCACCCCCTCTCCTCTGGTCACCCCCCCCCTCTCTCTCTCTCTCCCTTTCGCTCTCTCTCTCCCTCTCGCTCTCTCTCTCTCTCTCTCTCGCTCTCTGTAGCACCACCAAAGCCTCTTCCCTCTAGTCACGCCCCCCCCCTCTCTCTCTCCCTCTCGCTCTCTCTCTCTCCCTCTCGCTCTCTCTCTCTCTCTCTCTCTCCCTCTCGCTCTCTCTCTCCCTCTCGCTCTCGCTCTCTCTCTCTCTCTCTCTCTCTCTCTCTCTCGCTCGCTCTCTGTAGCACCACCAAAGCCTCTCCTCTGGTCCTCGTCCAAATATTGACCTTCCGTCCGCTTGTCCACTTTTTTACCGAATTTCGCACAGGGAGAGAGAGAGAGAGAGAGAGAGAGAGAGAGAGAGAGAGAGAGAGTGAGATTTACATAGATACACTGGCCACACAAACCTTACGATCCAAACGAGGTGGTGAGGACTTAATTCTAGTAGAGAGGTCATATCCGATAGAAAAGGAAAGTTGAAGGAAAGTATAGAAAAGAAGAAGATAGAAAATAAGAGAGAAAGAGAGAGAGAGAGAGAGAGAGAGAGAGAGAGAGAGAGAGAGAGAGAAAGGTGGTAGAATAATACAAATAAATTATATATTAATAAATTGAGTTATCGAGAGTTAAGCGATAGAGAGTGTGTTAGTGTGTGCGTATGTATAGTGACAACTATAAGGAAGTTGGAGCCGTAGAAATCGATATAAAACATAAATGCAATAATAATGTTAGTTTCTGATGGATAGAAAATATGATCAATTTGGTTGAATGTATTTGTAAACACGACAGTATTATTTGGTTGAATGTCTTTGTAAACACGACAGTATTATTTGGTTGAATGTCTTTGTAAACACGACAGTATTATTTGGTTGAATGTCTTTGTAAACACGACCGTATTATTTGGTTGAATGTATTTGTAAACACGACAGTATTATAGCTGACAATTCTGCTAAATATTGATGGCCACGGCTCCAACTTCCTTATAGACCAAAACTCGCAAGTGGTTAATAATACGCGGTTAGTGTATCCATGTAAATCTATGTAAATCACTCTCTCTCTTCAATATCTGAGCTCACAAGGCATGGGTAAAGGTTTTGATAGCCATTTAGGACGCAACTTTGTCGTACGTACCCGTTTATGGCTTATCATAAAAAGGTCTGATAGCCTTCTTTGAACACCCCCCCCCTCTCTCTCTATATATATATATATATATATATATATTGTATATATATATATATATAATATATATATATACAGTATATATATATATATATATATATATAGTTATAATATATATATATATCTATATATATATATATATATATATATAATATATATATATATATATTGGAAATATTTGTTTATAATCATGAACAGAACAAGAAAGGCAAAAGTATTTAAAACACCAACCCAGTTTATTTTGTCAATATTTATCTGTAGTCAAGATAGATTTTTGTATCACATGTAATAATATAAATATTCACTGTCTCATTTCTTACACAGGCAAGTAAAGTCGGCCAAATAAGTGAACCTTAACACCAAGTATTATTGATCACAAATTAATAATCAGCCAAAAAAATATACTTGATGATTTAACTCAGTCCGTTTTGTCTTTATCTCCGGAGCCTCTTAATTGTGCCCCGATGTTGGTGACTTGCAGAAAGCCTGAGGCTAAGAGACAGAGCTTGAGTGAGAGATCAAGGGCGGGCCAGGGCGTGACGGGTCCGTAGAAGCGGGCGTACGTAAGGAAGGCCAAACAACGGCCCAGATCAACGGACGGCACCCACCACCGACCGTCGTACGTGGCTCCGATAACGCCCAGGGTGGTGATGATGAACGCTACGTGGATTGCTACTACCGGCCATGATAATATCTGAAAACAACATCCCTTCAAGATTATGACGCATTTTGACAGTTTATTTTGGCTAGCATTAGACGTTATTTTACAATTTATCTATCTATCTATCTATATATATATATATCTTATAGTCATCTGTTGTAATGGCTAAAAAGAGTAGATTAGAAAGAAAAGCAAACATAATATCACAATGATAAAGGTCAAATTTAACCTTGACAAACAACCAGACGAACAAGACATTAATTAAATCACTTTTTGACGGTCGTGCACAATAAAGTTTGTAATGAAATATAACTTCTGAAACCAGGCCAGGAGGTTCAAATTACATCTTAGCGCCAGAACGCCTCTCAAGTATGACATAATTACATACTGTATATAGAACGCCTCCCAAGTATGACATAGTTACATTCACATTATAGAAAAGGAAAATTATATGACAAACAAAATCCAGAGTATTTGTACTCAGGAACTATTTAGGATTATGACGCGTTTTGACAGATTCTTCTGGCTACTATTCATCATCATCATCAGCCTGGGTTATTATTAGACGTACTCAAAAGGTTAATCGAGATCAATTTTACCCCTTTGATTGCTAGAGGCCTATCTATCTATCTATCTTTATATCTATTTATCTATCTACCAATTTCAAAATACCTTACATACAATTAATTCTAAATAACGATCTATCTTTATTTCTGTCTATTTATCTATCTACCAATCTCCTACTTGACGAGACAGAGAAATGGGCGAGGGAACCCGAAAGTGGTCCCGGACCCTGAGAAAAGAAACTTTAAATGTTGTTTCTGTTTGGGGTCTGTCTCGTGTCGCCCACCCCCAGAAATGGGGTATGTGCCTGAGTATATGCGTCCATACAATACATACATACATACATACATACATATCTCAAAATACCGTATATATAATTAATTCTAAATCGCTACTCACCACAAAATTAACAATCAACAACTGCTGGATCATAAGCGTGAGGAAGTGTTGCACCGCCAGGTAAACCTCCGCCCAGAAGCTCAACTTGGGGTCATACAAGGGTCTAGGGGCCCTCACGTCAGGGAAGGAGTTAGGGTCCCCGAGTCTAGGGGCCCCGGGGAACCAGCCGGGCCCGTAGAAGAGGGCCCGGAAGGAGTCCCCCCAGGAGGTCATACCGCGGGCTTTGGCGATGACAGCGCCGAAGTAATAAAGCTGGAATAAACAAGGAATAAATAAGGAATAAACAAGGAATAAATAAGGAATAAATAAGGAATAAACAAGGAATAAATAAGGAATAAACAAGGAATAAATAAGGAATAAATAAGGAATAAACAAGGAATAAATAAGGAATAAACAAGGAATAAATAAGGAATAAACAAGGAATAAATAAGGAATAAACAAGGAATAAATAAGGAATAAACAAGGAATAAATAAGGAATAAACAAGGAATAAACAAGGAATAAATAAGGAATAAACAAGGAATAAATAAGGAATAAACAAGGAATAAATAAGGAATAAACAAGGAATACACAAGGAATAAACAAGGAATAAACAAGGAATAAACAAGGAATAAACAAGGAATAAATAAGGAATAAATAAGGAATAAACAAGGAATAAACAAGGAATAAATAAGGAATATAAGGAATAAATAAGGAATAAACAAGGAATAAACAAGGAATAAACAAGGAATAAACAAGGAATAATTATAGTGTCAGTTAAACTTAAGTATTTGTTTACCTTTGAAGCCGCGCCAAAATAATGTTGGCGTTGTATTGTCTTTATATTAAGTAAACTGGGCGCGCCAAAATAACCTCTCTTTACAATATTAACAATGCATCGACAGTATTACATACCCTCCCTCATATATATATATAGAGCGAGAGAGAGAGAGAGAGATACATGGATAGATAGATAGATAGATAGACAGATACGTAGATACCTTACCTTACCTTTGGATGTGTTCGCCGCTCCTCTAGCGGCACCAAGAAGCGCGACGCCCCTCGTTATGGGTGGTAGAGAGAGAGATATACAGAGAGAGAGAGAGAGAGAGAGAGAGAGAGAGAGAGAGAGAGATAGATAGATAGATAGATAGATAGATAGATAGATAGATAGACAGACAGATACATAGATATATTTACCATACCTGTTGCCAGAGAGTATTAAAGGACTGAGGTTGGTCCACTAAACCATAGGCTATCTCCTCCTTGTTCTCCCCCTCTCGCCTCTCAGCCTCGAAGGTGCCAAAGATTCGATCCCAGACTATCAGAACACCACCGTAGTTTTTATCCAGACACCACTTGTTTGCACCTGAGGAGAGGGGGGTGGGGAGAGAGCGGGGGATTAAAAGGAGATTTACACTTTAAGTTATTTTTTCTGGACCCCATTCTCCCCCATGCTTAGCCCCATTAGTTTGGATTTTTGTAAATGTTTGCACCACTAGCTTTGCGATTTTAAGACCTGATGCCCCATTTTCTCATCAATTTCAAGACCTTTTGTGTTATTTAGGTGTCAATTTCTTCCTGGCGAGCGATAGTAAGCCTGTAATTTAGGAAGAACTGGCCTTCTGTCGGAATTTTTTTCCACCGAACAATGTACAAACTTATCTCGAAGGGGGGTCTTGGGGGAATATTGTTTTTAATTGATTTATTTACTTATATATATATATATATATATATATATATATATATATATATATATATATATATATATATATATATATATATATATATATATATATATATATATATATATATATATATATACTGTATATATATATATATATATATTTTTTTTTATTTTTTTTTTTTATACAAGTCATTTGAATCAGTATAAAATCATTTACTGATATCAAAAGAACAAGCGAAAGGGTTAAAACAAAATGGTTAATTCTCCACTGACCATGATGAACACGATGGTGGGACGGGGTATTAAGGACCCACTCCAAGGGGCCCAAAGTACCAACCAACTCCGTATGGATCCAGAACTGGTACAGGAGGTTCAGTTGGAAGTGGACCAGGAGGGCGGGGAAGGGGACACCGAACAGGGCCATCGGGACGTAGGCCGGCAGGGCAAAAAACCGCTGGAGGACCGACTGCCGCAGTGCCGTGGACATGTTATAGTCTTGTGAGGAGTGGTGCACTTGGTGGGCCGCCCAGATTATGTTCACCTCTAGATAGATAGATAGATAGATAGATATACCATACCTGTTGCCAGAGAGTATTAATACATAAAGGAAATCGGTATAATCCTGTGTAGCGGGAGGACCAGTACTCATATCTCAATAATTTGGTAATACTATACTTTTTTTTTTTACATTTTACATTCATAAATAGTCCACTATTATACTAGGTTAGGTTAGGTTAAGTTTAGGCTAGGTTAGGTTAAAGATATTGTTCAATGTTTCTTAGTAAATAGGTATCTGAAAAACAGTTCCTCCCGCTACACAGGATCTTACCAGGAAATCATATGGACAGGTTATGGTCTAGAGAACAGTTATACTATAGTCTATTCACTGTAAGTAGGCGAGAAATCATGACCTCTAACCTCTGTAACTCAAAAACGACTTGAGCAATCGAGCTAATATTTCTATCATTTGGGAAGAGTCCGTCAAGGATTAGATGTGGAAATGTACAGCCAATTTACTCTAGCCCTTTTTCAGTTACAGAGGATAGAGGTCATGATTTCTCGCCTACTTACAGCGAATAAACTATAGGGGTCAGTCCAAGCTACCATTAGGGATAAATATCAATTTACATAAGGGAAAACATGATTTATAAACAAAAGAAAAAAACAAATTATCCCTGGTACAGTACCGTGTGTAGCTCGATGGTACCAGTAGAAGCCGAAGTCTGCCCCAATAGCTGCCATCCACCATGTACCGGGAGCCGCCCAGTCCAGGTCCACCAACCGGTACTGGTAGAACCACTGGTACAGGCTCAACTCACCCCACTGGGCCACTATTCTAGGGGACAGGTTATGGTGTATTGACATGGTGTACCATTTTCACATGACCAGTAAACACCTAGCTTTTGATGTTATAAGATCTTCAAGTGCTAGTAATAAATATGAAAAGTCCTCATTGAACTGAAAGTTTTAGCCATTTATTTGCTGGTGTCACAACATTACCAGACAACAATGTAAAAGATATAATCACAATTGAGAGAGATATGGGTCAAAACGCAGACACACACAACAGATTAGTCAAAGGTCTTAGGCACCACACACTGATTGCCCCAATTTGACATGGCGAGGTTATTGAAACCGAACTACTTTGTTTAATGTCCCCATTGATCGTGGTTCCTTTCTAGCCAAGCTGCCCAGCTATCAGCATGTGTTAGCCTGCACGTCGTTCCACGTCTCTGTTAAAAATTGCATTTGCGTAAGTTTGGAACTCAGACATCATCTTGGTTGCCGATGATCACAAGTTCCCTCATAGTTAAGTGACGTAAAATAGGACTTCAGAGGTTATCAACCCTTCTGAATTAGCAAGTCAGCACACTGTAAATCAAGGTAGCATTAGAACTCCAGTGGACTCTTGTGAAGTTCAGGGAGCCCACCTCGCTTTTTTTATATGTCTCTCCTTTTCTCTCTTTCTCTGGCTTGTATCCATTCGGCCCCATTCAGCCTACTGTTTTAAGACATTTATCCCCATCCAGGTGTCGATTTCTCCCTGGTGAGCGATAGCAAGCCAGCATTATATGGAGAAATCCGGCTTTGCCGGAGAAATTTTTCTATCGAAAAATGTACACATTTAGCTTGCTGTCAAAACAAAAATATATACAGTATATGCTGAAATATTTTGACACCTGGATGGGGGTAAACGTCTTAAAACAGTAGGCTGAATGGGGCCGAATGGATACAAACCAAAGGGAGAGGGATCGAAAGACAAAAAAAGCGAGGTGGGCTCCCTTTAAAAACTTAGTACATTTCAGCCTCTGCATCTCAAGGGAACAATAAGAACCTACTCGTACACACTCACTTGCTAGTCTCATACAACAGACCATGACCAGAGGAGGTAACCACATCTCCAGCTCTGACCCTCCCTCGTCCAGTGACCATACACACCAGCCACTCAGATATCAGCATCACCATGAACACCGGGATGGCCTGGAACGAAACGGTTACTGGTCAGGTCTGGTGAAGGTATTTAGGGCCTTTACAACAGCACCTCGTTTCCTCTTTTTGGAGGGTGTTGAGAGGGGAGAAGGGGTGTTGGAGAGAGAGTGAGCTGGTTACAATTACTAACACCAGAAACTCCATGAACACTGAAATGGCCTGGAATGAAACGATTATACATTAGGCTACCATAGCGCAGTTGGAAGATATGTACATGCTCAGATTAATATGCAGGATTCGAAACTGCATAATAAATCGTAGGCTTGTTCATATTTAATTTAACTGTCTTGATAGTGTAATGCATAAGTGCGAGGAATTTCGGTGTGAGTATCCTAGGTTCGAGCCCTTGGAGTGCCACATGTATTTGTTGATTTCATTAATTGAGTTTAGAAGTGAAGTTGGTTGGTGGAAAAAATATAATAATAAACCTTTACAACGGCACCTCGTTTCCTCTTTTTGGAGAGTGTTGAGAGGGGAGAAGGGGTGTTGGAGAGAGAGAGGAAGCTGGTTACAATTACTAACACCAGAAACTCCATGGACACCGGAATGGCCTGGAATGAGTACGTTAGAGTCAAAATGTCTGGGCACACGGAGCTTGAAGACATTTAAGTCATAGGATGAGGGTAAGACAGATTAAGGGAGAGTGGGATACTTCAAAGATCAAATTAAATGATTTTGTGGTATATATCCCATTCAGTACCAGGGATGTCCTTTTTATCGTACTCTATCAAGTATTAGACAATTTCATTCAGCTTAGGAAGGACTTCTAACAATAAAAAGGCTTCAAACTATCTCAACCCACCCTTTAAACTACCACAGATCCTTCCTAAGTTGCATAATATCGTCTAAATATAGCTAGACAAAAATCAAATATAACACACGTCGCTGGTACTCAAAGGGTTAACATCGGGAACCATCCAAAACAACTCACCTCATTAATAAACTTGGGTACCTCCTCTGGCCGCTCGAAGGTAGTGGCGTTCCGATCGACCATATAGAACAACTTGCCAATTCTGTCTAGAGTCGACATTGTGAAGATCTTGACTAATTCTTGGGTGGGGAAGTAAGGCTTGGTTCAGATCCCAACACTGATTACTGCAACTGTTCTGTGAAAGGAGAAGAGTAATGGGGAAGGATGTAGTTACCGGGTGTACCACTACCGACATACAACATAAATCATCTATAACTACTTATAATAAAATAAATACTTATAAATCTATAATACTAGGTTAGGTTAGGTTAGGTTGTTTGGTTAGGGTAATGTAATTTTGTATCCAAAGGCAGTCAAAAATATACGGGAACATGATGGTGAGCGTCCGAGTAGTGTAAACAAGACGGGCGGTACACCCGGTAACTACATTCTTGCCGAGTAATGAATATACGGATTGAGGATTATGACGCATTTTGACAGTTTATTTTGGCTATCATTAGACGATCTTATTCAGAGTAGGAAGAGTATGTGGAAGTCAGAGTATGTGGAAGTCAGAGTATGTGGAAGTCAGAGGGTTAATTGAGATAGTCTTTACCCTTCTCATTCCCACACATCCTTCCTAAGCTGTATAAAATCGCCCAATGATAGCCAGAATAAACCGTGAAAAACGATGCATAATCCTCAAGGGGATAACAAAGTAACACCCCGTTCTTAACATTAATCATCAATTACAAACCCCAATGCACTTGTATAAACTAATGAAAGCACATGGTCCTCCCGGGATTCGAACTCGGGACGCCACACCCAGAACATAAGCATCTAAACGGGTAATAAACGGATAATACAACAAAGACTGACACAGAATTAATCCACTACACCCTCACTCCACTTCAGATCAAAACAAACTGAGAGAGGACAGGGTTACCAAAGCCATTTATCATAATCATCGCTAGATTATTCTCGATAGTCGTTAGAATGTAGCAAGGTAAACTGAAAAGTATCCGTTTAAATGGCTTCAATCTGTATAATAACACTTATATATTACCAACTTTTCAGATACCTTCCTTAGGAATGTCCTAAATGTGTAGATAAAACCTTAGAAACCGTCAACACATCTAAATTAGCAAGTAAAATAAGGTCACTATCTCCTAAACATCGCTAATATTTCACGTCGCTCTCAGTCAATTACATAAGTTGGCCTGTGTCTCGCTATAGATGTCCACTCCACGAGGCCCTTTAAGGGGACAGTGGCTGTTTGTTTGGTCTATTAATTCATGTATTCATATATTTTGTTTAGTTTCCTCCCTAGACCTCCATCAAGCTTAGAAAACACCCCTAGACCCCCCTTCAAGATAGATTTGTAAACTTTTCGATAGAAACATTTCCCGGCCAAAGGCCGGGAAATGACAGGCTCGCTTTTGCTCGCCAGGAAAAAATCGATACCTAAATGGCACGAAGGGTCCTAATATTGACAAAGAAATGGGGTGAAAGGTCAAAAAATTCCCAAACTAATGGAACCCACGTCTTAAAATCTCAAAACTAGTGGGGCTAAACATTAGAGAGAAAAGGGTCCATGAAAACGGTCTGTCTCCCCCAAACTGTTGTGGGCAGCATTATAATCTACAGTATATTGACCTTCGTTATCAGATATGGATATGATAAGATACATGGGAGGATGGGGTGTTTGGCTGTTGTATCATGATGTGATTGTTAAACTCTCTCTCTCTCTCTTTCTTCTTCTTCTTTGCTATCCTTTCTTTCCACTGTACCTTACTCTCGGGTTAGCTATCTCTACTAGAATCAAGTCCTGACCACCTCGCTGGGATCGTAAGGTCTGTGTGGTCAGTGTACCTATGTAAATCTATGTAAATATATATCTCTCTCTCATATATATATATTTCCTGGCTAATCCTTGGTAGAAATGATATTACCTCGATCACTCGAGTCGCTGACGAGTTATACTGTGGAGGTTAACCAATGGGTTTTTTTCTCTTCTACATTCTAACTTACTGACAATTTACCTTCAACTGGGTGTTTTTTTAGAGTTGGCTACTGATTGAAGGAATTACTAAAATGTACAAATTTATCTTGAAAGGGGGTCAAGGGGGAGTAATTTTAAGCTTGATGGAAGTCTAGGGAATCAACTAAAAACCTCCCCTTAAGTCGGTGTCACACGAGCCTATTTCCCGGCAATATTCGATGAGCGAGGTTTTTCTGGCACTATTTTGAGGCTCTTTCACATTGGCATCGGCAACTAGATCGAAGGTAGATTATGTTTAGCGGTATAATTCTTATGGAACTTATAACTTGAAGCTGTCAGACAACAATTGCCCGTAAAAAATTGCCCGAAAAATCGCTCGTGTGACACCGCCTTTAGACAAGCATCCTCTTTTGATGTCTGACTATAATTTAGGGGAGATTGCCACTTGAGCGATTTTTTTTCTTGACTCCTTTCTCCCTCATGTTTAACCCCGTTGCTTTTTTAATTTTAAGACGTTCGCCCCATTAGTTTGTCGATTTTAAGAACCTTCACCCCATTTCTGTCAAATTTAAGACCTTTCGTGCCATTTAGGTGTCTACTTTTTCCTGGCGAGCGATAGCGAGCCTGTAATTTAAGAGGAATCAGCCTTCGGCTGAGACATTTTTCTACCGAAAAATGTAAAAATTTATCTTGAAAGGGGGTCAAGGGAGTGCCATTTTTAGATTGATAGAAGTCTAGGGAACAAACTAAAAACCTCCCCTTAAGCTATCCAGTAGACAAACAAGTATGAACAACTGAACACGATAACACATTTCTGTTCGGTTTCCTAGCTACGATTGTATCGCCGCCTACCTTACCTTAAATGTACTCAATTCGATGTTTAGAGTAAGTGTTCAGTGAGGCTTGTCAACAGCCAGCAAAGAATAGCGTGTTTATCCTCATTGTTATAGCGTGTGTCTACCGGGAACTCCGGCAGAAAGGAAAGAGGGTAGGGAAGTTAATTAAGGGAGCTCACCTCGCTTTTTTTCTCTTTCTCTCTCTCTCTCTCTCTCTCTCTCTCTCTCTCTCTCTCTCTCTGTGGCTTGTATCCATTCGGCCCCATCCATCTATGTGTCAATATTTTCCTAGCGAGCGGTAGCGAGCCAGCATATATATATTTTTGTTTTGACAGCAAGCTAAATTTTTACATTTTTCGATAGAAAAATTTCTCCGGTGAAGCCGGATTTCTCCATACAATGCTGGCTCGCTATCGCTCGTCAGGAAGAAATCGACTCCTGGATGGGGATAAACGTCTTAAAACAGTTGGCTGAATGGGGCCGAATGGAAACAAGCCAGGGAAAGAGAGACGATAAGAGAAAGATGACAAAAAGCCGGTGACCCCCCTTAAGTCTCCGTCCTTAGAGCAATATATGGCGTTGGTTAGGAGCTCTCGCATTATTATTAGTGGATAAAAAACACCATCTGAGGAAGAGCACTTTATTGACAGCGTTTCGCAGATAGCTTCATCAGGTCACTTATGCGAAACGTTGCCAATAAAGTGCTCTTCCTCAGATGGTGTTTTTTATCCATTCTGTCTACTTTTCAAGTACCACTCAACATCATCATTAGTGTGGATGAAATTGAATTACTAATCACAGTCCGTTTGAAGCTAACCTGGTAAAAATTGGTAACAATGCCTGTCTCTCTCTCTCTCTCTCTATATATATATATATATATATATACAGTATATATATATATATATATATATATATATATATATATATATATATATATATATATATATATATAATATATATATATATATATATATATATATATATATATATATATATATATATACAGTATATATATATATATATATATATATATATTTATAGTACCATATCTTCCAATCTCCTATTACTACGTCCATGACAGGTGGTCAGGTGAAGGTATTGAGGGATAAGCCTTTACAACGGCACCTCGTATCGACATTCTACTTTTTCCTATTATGTTGGATTGCTCTCAGTTAAAATAGTTAAAATAGGACTTCAGAGGCTATCGACCCTATTGGATTATTAAGCCAGCACCCTGTAAGTCAAGAATAGCGTCAGGACTGGAGCCTCTCTGCGAAAACTCCAGTCCCTTGTGATTGCTCTCATTACGACTACCAACACCCAATCCTCGAGGACTGCGTACCCAAACGTCCCTCACGAACAACAGCTGAATCGGGCCGGAAACTCTCAAGGACTGGGTGTAATGGATCCAGTAATTTGATTCAGGTTGTTCAGTCACTAGTTATTTTGAGGAGAACCCAGCTCAGGAGGAGAGTCTGTAGTGCTGGTTGGTTGTTGGGTACGAGAAAGGTGTGTGTGGGGGGTGAATGTGGGAGTGTATGAGAAAGATGTGTGGGGTGTGAATGTGGGAGTGTATGAGAAAGATTTGTGGGGTGTGAATGTGGGGGGGTACGAGAAAGGTGTGTGGGGTGTGAATGTGGGGGTGTACGAGAAAGGTGTGTGGGTGTGAATGTGGGGGGTATGAGAAGGGTGTGTGGGGTGTGAATGTGGGGGTGTACGAGAAAGGTGTGTGGGGTGTGAATGTGGGGGTGTACGAGAAAGGTGTGTGGGGTGTGAATGTGGGGGTGTACGAGAAAGGTGTGTGTGGAGTGAATGTGAGGGGGTACGAGAAAGGTGTGTGGTGTGTGAATGTGGGGGTGTACGAGAAAGGTGTGTGGGGTGTGAATGTGGGGGTTGTACGAGAAAGGTGTGTGGGGTGTGAATGTGGGGGGGTACGAGAAAGGTGTGTGGGGTGTGAATGTGGGGGTGTACGAGAAAGGTGTGTGGGGTGTGTGAATGTGGGGGTGTACGAGAAAGGTGTGTGGGGTGTGAATGTGGGGGGTACGAGAAAGGTGTGTGGGGTGTGAATGTGGGGGTGTACGAGAAAGGTGTGTGGGGTGTGAATGTGGGGGTGTACGAGAAAGGTGTGTGGGGTGTGAATGTGGGGGTGTACGAGAAAGGTGTGTGGGGTGTGAATGTGGGGGTGTACGAGAAAGGTGTGGGGGGGTACGAGAAAGGTGTGTGGGGTGTGAATGTGGGGGGGTACGAGAAAGGTGTGTGGGGTGTGAATGTGGGGGTGTACGAGAAAGGTGTGTGGGGTGTGAATGTGGGGGTGTACGAGAAAGGTGTGTGGGGTGTGAATGTGGGGTGTGTACGAGAAAGGTGTGGGGGGTGTGAATGTGGGGGTGTACGAGAAAGGTGTGTGTGAATGTGGGGGGGTACGAGAAAGGTGTGTGGGGTGTGAATGTGGGGGGTACGAGAAAGGTGTGTGGGGTTAATTGTGGGGGGTAGTAGGGGTGAATGTGGGGGGTACGAGAAAGATGCGTATGTTGGGGGGGGGGGGGCTATGAGTAATGTGTTATTGTTTGGTGTTATTAAAATGGCCTGTTCTGGGTACTTAGACTTATAAATGACAATCAGAGACATTCATCAAACCCAAGGCAATAGTAGAATGGATTATATTGAATAGGGACACACACACACACACACACACACACACACACACACACTTCCCATTGTCTTTGGCTTATATATCATTAGACTTAGCCTTAATTAATGACTGGAGAGAATAGAGTTACATATAGTTACACATAGTTACATCAATACACAGACTGCACAAACTTTGAGGTCTCTACTAAGCAGTTCGAACTTAAGTCTAACAAGGGATTTGCTACTAGATGGGAGGTAAAGACAGCAAAGCAGAAGGCTCTCTCCCCACCCACCTCTCCCTCCGGCATGCAATTGGGTAGGGGAAAAAAGGCCTTTAGCAGAATGAGAACACTTCTATTGGGAGAATCATAGTAAAGAACGAAGTTGAGAGGGCTAATAAATGGTTGCCGGAGGACTCAACCAGTACACTATTTCAATTAGTAGACCTCAACCAGTGCCAAATGAATCTGACCCAACCAAACCAGTGCCAATTTATCAACCTAACCTACTGTACTTGATGTAACCTAAGCTAATCTATCAATATTGGTACTGGTTGAGAGCTACTGGTTGAAATGGTCTACTGGTTGAGTTCCCCAGTCTCCTTAACCCTTTCAAGCTCCAATACGTGTTTCTGTTCTGTTTTCTGGCTACTATCAGACGATTTTCTTCATATTAGTATTGGTGTATGGAAGTCAAAGGGTTGATTGAGATAGTATTTACCCTTTTAACACCCACAGATCCTTCCAAAGCTGCATAAAATCGTCTAATGATAGCCAAAATAAACTGCTAAAACGCGTCAGAGCTTGAAGGGGTTAATACAGATTTGTTTTTGTTTCTACATACTCGTTAATACTGTTTGTGAAGTGCCCTTCTATTATATCTGGGGAAAAAATATGTGAACAAATTTTGGAACCTTACTACTGGAGAGCTAGGAAATTGTTTTGAGACGATAAAATGGTGTTCTCTCGCTCCCGCCTCTCTCTCTCTCTCTCTCGCTCTCATCTTTGCTATTCTTTTCTTCCACTTTCTCTTAGGGTTGCTATCTCTACTAGGATTAAGTCCTGGCCACCTCGCAGGGATCGTAAGGTCTGTGTGGCCAGTGTATCTATGTAAATTTATGTAAATTTCTCTCTCTCTCTCCACACACAACCACTTATTAAAAGTAAACAAAGGTGACTATTCATTAATTTGGTACAGCAAACACGGTACTATTAGCTTTGAGGGACAGACTAGGGAAGGGAGAGGGAGACCGAGGAGGGAAAATGGTGATGGTCTGGGATGAAAGGGGAAACAAATACTACTACTACTACTACTACTAATAATAATAATACAAATATTGACACCTGGATGGGGGTAAACGTCTTAAAACAATAGGCTGAATGGGGGAGAATGGATAAAAGCCAAAGAGAGAGGGAGGGAAGGAGAAAAAAGCGAGGTGGGCTCCCTTAATAGTATGGGGTGCTGTGTAATTACATCCTGGACAGGCGTCAAGTTTTTTATTCTCTCTCTCTCTCTCTCACTCTCGCTCTCTCTCTCTCTCTTTCTCTCTCTCTCTCTCTCTCTCTCTTTTCTATCCTTTCCTTCAACTTTCCTCTTCTATCGGATATGCCATCTCTACTAGAATTATGTCCTGACCACCTCGTTTGGATCGGAAGGTCTGTGTGGCCAGTGTATATATGTAAATCTATGTAAATCTCTCTCTCTCTCTCTGTTGCGTAAGCTAGGCATCGACAACAAAAGACGTACTGTACAATGACCTAATTAATTATGTAACTAGGAATTTTACTTCTCACTGACACAGACGGAAAACAAGTGAGAGAGAGAGAGAGAGAGAGAGAGAGAGAGAGAGAGAAAGCGCGAGAGCATGAGAGAGAGAGAGAGAGATTATATGTGTGTGTGTGTGTGTGTGTGTGTGTTATTATTTACATATGAAATACCATCAAATACTATGACATACTATGAATACTATGACATACTATGAATACTATGAATACTATGACATACTATGACATACTATGAATACTATGACATACTATGAATACTATAAAAGACTATCACTAATTATTCTGTCTCTTTGCTAAGCTAGAGTAATTAGCACACTTAATTATAGACTATTATTCATCGATTTGTTTCATATTGTTTTGGACTTAGCGATAAAACGAGAGATGTCATTAAATGTCCTATCTGCTACCCAGTACATTGGAAAAACTGAGAAATTTAGTGTTGATACCTCTCTCTCTCTCTCTCTCTCTCTCTCTCTCGTTTATTATTCAAGATATCAGAGTGGAGCTAAGCGTCTTCTCCTCGACCTGTCGAGATAGATATACCCAGTGGGAAGGTGGGAGAGAGAGAGAGAGAGTGAGTGTGTGTGTGTGTGTGAGAGAGAGTGTGTGTGTGTGAGAGAGAGTGAGTGAGTGTGTGTGAGACAGAGAGAGAGTGTGTGTGTGTGTGTGTGCATGTGAGTGAGTGAGTGAGTGTGTGAGAGAGAGAGAGAGAGAAAGTTACAGTCACAGCCAGAGAAGCTATAAAGGGGAAACAAGCCCAAACAAAACAGAGAGAGAGAGAGAGAGAGAGAGAGAGGGACATTGTGTTTACATTTTGAAATATGTAAACAATTCATACTCCGTTTTCTTCCTCCCTATTGCCCAAGACAGAAAGAAGACAATTACTTTTATTTCCGTTTACTGAGAAGTGGAGAGGCTTACATTCATTTAAGGGGGGTCATCGGCTTTTTTTTTAATCTGTCTCTCCTTTTTATCTCTTTCCTTGGCTTGTATCCATTCGGCCTCATTCAGCCAACTGTTTTAAGATGTTTATCCCCATCCAGGTGTCGATTTCTTCCTGGCGAGCAATAGCGAGCCAGCATTGTATGGAGAAATCCGGCTTCGCCGGAGACATTTTTCTATCAAAAATATACAAATTTAGCTTGCTGTCAAAACAAAAATATATATATGCTGGCTCGCTACCGCTCGCCAGGAAAATATTGACACCTATATGGGGGTAAACGTCTTAAAGCAGTAGGCTGAATGGGGCCGAATGGATACAAGCCAAAGAGAGAGGGAGAGGAAGAGAAAACAAGCGAGGTGGGCTCCTTTAACAAATCAAAATGTATCTACAATATATAAATGTAAAAATTTAAACTGGTAAAATAAAATGGTGTAAATCGTAGGATATTGAAATTTCGAGTCTCAGTGAGCCGGGGGGGAGTTTATAGATGATATTGAGTGAAAGATATAGCTCGTGTTCTGTTATGGAAAGTCTATATTAAGAGGCAATATGTGTGTGTGTGTGTGTGTGTGTGTGTGTGTGTGTGTGTGTGTGTGTGTGTGTATTTACTTAATTGTAGTATACAGTTGAGTTTTTTAGGCTCGTATTGTCCCGCTTCCTGAGTTACAATTATCTAACTTTGCCTGTGTGTATGTGTGTGTGTGTGCGTATGTGTGTGTGTGTATGTGTGTGTGAGCCTTTCAGCCCACCAGGTGAGAACAAACGGTTCCCTGTAACATAAGCCTGGCGGTATAGACATGGTAGGATACTGTAGAGGTCTAATGGTTCCTATATACTCAATCTCACTCACCCTCCCTCTCTCTCTCTCTCTCTCTCTCTCTCACTGGCTAATTGCACACATTGTTCTACTTCTATTGTTATGGTGTGGTACTTGAGTATAACCCACATTAATAATATACCCTATATATATATATATATCATCTCTACCACCAGCACTACCACCACTCGCCACCATCATCACTATACAATCGTCCCGCTACCACATCACCATCAACCAACACCACCACCACTACTTCGTCTCCACCATCATCACCACACCACCACCACCACCATCTCTAATCCACTACCTCGACCACCATCACCACCACCACCACACTGTTCCCACCACCATCACCACACAACTACCACCACCACTCTGACAATAACAGCAAAGTGACTATATTCTGGTAATAGGGAGGGGGCACTCAACTAACCTTACTGACGAACCTATTCCCAAAGCTATCTAGTCTACTCTCTCTCTCTCTCTCTTGAGGGTGGGGAGAGAGCCTTCTATCTTGCTGTCCTATTCTCCTACTCTCTACTCTCTCTCTCTCTCTCTCTTGAGGGTGGGAAGAAAGCCTTCTCTTTTGCTGTCCTATTCTCCTACTTTCTACTCTCTCTCTCTTGAGGGTGGGAAGAGAGCCTAATTCTCTTTTGCTGTCCTATTCTCCTACTCTCTACTCTCTCTCTCTCTCTCTCTCTTTTGAGGGTGGGGTGAGAGCCTTCTCTTTTGCTGTCCTATTCTCCTACTCTCTATTCTCTCTCTCTCTCTTTTGAGAGTGGGGAGAGCCTTCTCTTTTGCTGTCCTATTCTCCTACTATCTACTCTCTCTCTCTCTCTCTCTTTTGAGAGTGGGGAGAGAGCCTTCTCTTTTGCTGTCCTATTCTCCTACTCTCTACTCTCTCTCTCTCTTTTGAGAGTGGGGAGAGAGCCTTCTCTTTTGCTGTCCTATTCTCCTACTCTCTGCTCGCTCTCTCTCTCTCTCTCTCTCTCTTGTGGGTGGGAAGAGAGCCTAATTCTCTTTTGCTGTCCTATTCTCCTACTCTGTACTCTGTACTCTCTCTCTCTCTCTCTCTCACACACTCTTCTCGCTCTCCTAGTCTTGTTTCTTTTCATCTCTCTCTCTCTCTCTCTCTCTGATCTTCTTATGTGATCTCTTCGTTACCGTGGTCTTATTATTCTTAGCCTTCCGCTAAAACTTCCGATGCAATATTCATATTCAGAAACTTATGCTCGTCGATGCTGGGAATAATGAGATTGGAGAGAGAGAGAGAGAGAGAGAGAGTGAGAGCGAGAGCGAGAGAGAGATTAACCAGTTGTCCCACTAATACCATCATTATAACCCATTAGTTTTGCGATTTTAAGACCTTTCGTGCCTTTTAAATGACGATTATTCCTGTCGAGTGATAGCGAACCTGCAGTTTAGGACCCAGCGTCATATTTCTACCGAAAAATGCACAAATTTATTTCGGAGGGGGGTCTCGGGGGTATTATTTAAGCTTGATGGAGGTCTAGGGAGGAAACCAAAAAAATATGATAAATAAATAACTAAATAAATAAATTAAAAATCTCCTCTATATCTCTTTGGTCTATTCGCCACCATTTTGCATCCCTTGTTTTTTTGTTTTTTTTTTTACGTTTGTGCTGTTGTTGTTTTTGTATTTATTTCCCGGGCTTTTGTTGCAAGGGTCGTATTTTAACTTTCGCTAAATCAGCTTTTCCAGAAGTTAGGTGCGCTCAAACAAGTCTGCGGGTTTTTCTCTCACCCCCGTTCTTACTTCGTCTTGGATGTGCTCGAACAAGTTTCTCTCGCGAACGTTCCTTGATTTTGGCCCTGTCACTCTTTCAACTGGGGGAGGCACTCGTTACAAGCAGTTCTGCCTTTTGTCTCCCTCTTCCACATAGAAGAAAATGTCTGCGGTTTCTTCTCTCCTACTTTTAGCGTCGTTTTTGTACTTATGCCTCAACTTAAATTGGCAAGAAAATTATGGGGTGGTAAAAAACTAATTACGACGACTGTACCTGCTGTAAATACATACATACATACACACATACATACATACATTACATACATACATACATACATACATACATACATACACAAAGACATACATGCATTCCGCCAAACTTACTAACAGACACATTGGTCAACACTGTTCCATATTCAGCCAATCACTCACACACACAGACCAGACCCATATCCAACTACCAGGGAATGCATATATGGAAACACATATATACATATACACACATACACACACACACACACACGGGGTTGGTAATCGGTTACAAGGCGAGATGGGTATCGTACTGGTCAACCTAAGCTACTGGTCAACCTAAGCCTTCGGGTGAGACTGGTACCGTAGTGAGAATGGTACCGTACAGATTAACCCTAAGCCTTCGTTGCCAGATGTCGCCAATTGGCTAAAATACAGACTACACACACATCCACAGCCATTCCAACGATACATAAACACTTAACATACATTTCACGCAATACATTCCCAGTTAAGGAGGCGCGATAATAATGAGCTTAGCTCGCATTGCGTGGATTCCCCTTGACGAACAAGCAAGTGAATGAATGAAAAATAACAACACATATATATGAAAAATAATATAGGTCCTACCCCTCTCCCATTCTTAAGGGGAGGTTTTTAGTATGTTTCCTAGACTTCCATCAAGCTTGAAATTACACCCTCTAGACCCTCTTTCAAGCTAAATTTGTAAATTTCCCGGCCGAAGGCCGGGGCCTCTTAAATTACAGGCTCGCTACCGCTCGCCAGGAAAAAATCGACACCTAAATGGCACGAGAAGTCTTAAAATTGACAGAAATAGGGCGAAAGTTCTTAAAATCGCCAAACTAATGTGGCGAACGTCTTAAAATCTCAAAAGCAATGGGGCTAAACATCATGAGGGTAAAGGGGTAAATAAAAAAATCCCTCAAGTGGAAATCTCCCCTTAAGTAAGCCATTTTAGATTTATAGAAGTGCGACCATTACTTTCATTACTGTGTCCACAAACAGTTAACAAATGTAAGCAGGTTTTTTCTATTGTTTTGTTTTGTTTTTCCTTTTCCTTTGTCCACGACCTTCCCACCTCACGCATCTCGCCTCTCAAACTTCCCTTCACACACACACACCACGCCCATCCCACCTCACACGTCTCGCCTCAAACTTCCCTTCACACACACACACACAACACACACACCACGCCCATCCCACCTCACACGTCTCGCCTCAAACTTCCCTCCACACAAACAACACACACCACGCCCATCCCACCTCACACGTCTCGCCTCAAACTTCCCTTCACACACACACACACAACACACACACCACGCCCATCCCACCTCACACGTCTCGCCTCAAACTTCCCTCCACACAAACAACACACACACCACGCCCATCCCACCTCACACGTCTCGCCTCAAACTTCCCTTCACACACACACACACACACACACAACACACACACCATGCCCATCCCACCTCACACGTCTCGCCTCAAACTTCCCTCCACACAAACACACATACAACACACACACCACGCCCATCCCACCTCACACGTCTCGCCTCAAACTTCCCTTCACACACACACACACACAACACACACACCATGCCCATCCCACCTCACACGTCTCGCCTCAAACTTCCCTTCACACACACACACACACACATACAACACACACACCACGCCCATCCCACCTCACACGTCTCGCCTCAAACTTCCCTTCACACACACACACACACCACGCCCATCCCACCTCACACGTCTCGCCTCAAACTTCCCTTCACACAAACACACACACACACATACAACACACACACCACGCCCATCCCACCTCACACGTCTCGCCTCAAACTTCCCTCCACACAAACATACAACACACACACCACGCCCATCCCACCTCACACGTCTCGCCTCAAACTTCCCTTCACACACACACACACACACACACACAAACCACGCCCATCCCACCTCACACGTCTCGCCTCAAACTTCCCTTCACACAAACACACACATACACATACAACACACACACCACGCCCATCCCACCTCACACGTCTCGCCTCAAACTTCCCTCCACACAAACACACACACACACCACGCCCATTCCCACCTCACACGTCTCGCCTCAAACTTCCCTTCACACAAACACACACACACACACACAACACACACACCACGCCCATCCCACCTCACACGTCTCGCCTCAAACTTCCCTCCACACACACACACACACGTTGTCTCGCCCCTCAAACTTCCCTGGAGCGAACCCCCGATGAAAAAACTTAGCCCCACCTCACATCTGGCATCCGTAATTAACCCTTCCGCACCATGACGCCTTTTTACCTTCGGTGCTGGCTAAAATTAGATGTTATGCAGGTTAAGGGGAGGTATTTAGTTTGTTCCCTACTTTTTCATCAAGCTTAAAATTACACCCCCTAGACCCCCTTTCAAGATAAATTTGTACATTTTTCGGTAGAAAAATGTCCCGGCCGGAGGCCGGTTGCTCTTAAATTACAGGCTCGCTATCGCTCGCCAGGAAAAAATTGACACCTTAACGGCACGAAAGGTCTTAAAATTGACAGAAATGGGGCAAAATGTCCAAACTACCTAGGGCGAAGGTCTTAAAATCTCAAAAGCAATGGGGCTAAACATGAGGGAGAAAGGGGTCCAGAAAAAATTCCCTCAAGTGGAAATCTCCCCTTAAGAAGGACCTATGTGTTGGTGGTGTAATGGTTTAGGTGCTTATGTTCTGGGTGTGGTGGCCCGAGTTCGAATCCCGGGAGGACCACGTAGTTTCATTAGTCTATTAAAGTACATTGGGGTTTATAATTGATGATTAATGTTAAGGGCGGATTTCCACTTGACTCCTTTCTCCCTCATGTTTAGCCCCATTGTTTTTCTAATTTTAAGACGTTCGCCCCATTATGTTGACGATTTTAAGAACTTTCGACCCATTTCCGTCAATTTTAAGACCTTTCGTGCCATTTAGGTGTCGATTTTATCCTGGCGAGCGATAGCGAGCCTGTAATATAAGAGGAACCGGCTTTCAACCGGGACATTTTTCTACGGAAAAATGTACAAATTTATCTTGAGTGTCAAGGGGGTGAAATTTTAAGATTGCTGGAGGAGTAGAAAACAAACTAGAAACCTCCCCTTAAGAACGAGGTGTTACTAGAAGGTTGTATTTACCCGTTTGAGTCATAGAGGTAGATTATAAACTAAAAAATAACATGGTCTAATGGAATTACGGCATGGTGGTGAAAGGGTTAAGTTTATTTAGCCTTCACAGTCATACATTCTTAAGGGGAGGTTTTTAGTGTGTTTCCTAGACTTCCGTCAAGCTTGAAATTACACCCCCTAGACCCCCTTTCAAATTACACCCCCTAGACTCCCTTTCAAAATAAATTAGTACATTTTTCGGTAGAAAAATGTCCCGGCCGGATGCCGGTTCCTCTTAAATTACAGGCTCGCTATCGCTCGCCAGGAAAAAATCGACACCTAAATGACACGAAAGGTCTTAAAAGTTAAATAAATGAGGCGAAAGTTCTTAAAATCGCCAAACTAATGGGGCGACCGTCTTAAAATCTCAAAAGCAATGGGGCTAAACATGAGGGAGAAAGGGGTAAAGAAAGAAATCCCTCAAGTGGAAATCTCCCCTTAAGCTTATTTATCCTTAACAGTAATACATTTAACCCTTTGGGCGGGTGCCCAACCCCGAAAGGGGTTGAAATAGGGAAGCTATCCCCCCGCCAAAGGCGGCTTTCTAGGGCCTTTCCTAGCTGATGCTGAGAGGATTGGGTTCTAGTCATGTGGTGATGGGCTGGTCTATCAGAGTGAGAACTGAGCGATCTCTGCCATACCCATAGCTTACTCTGACTGTTCCTTTTACTTATATATTTTCTAGATCTCAAGTGACGGCGTCTCTTCCATGGATTGACCTCCCAATTTACCAAGATTGGAAGCCAAAGCGTCACATTTTTTCCTTTGTCCCTCAGCTTTCTCTTCATAATTGCTGAGGGGCACAGGGCCCTGGGTGGGGCTTTGGTTTCCCGGGCGTTTCTGTCGCCCTCCTCAGCTCCCCGCCATGGAGTGGCTTCGGTCACCCATGCTTTATTGTGGTCGGCTGGGAGGGTTCTGTGGGGGCGCTCGGTTATGGCCTTGGTCTTGCTCAGGGCCTTGGGGCTGTTCGGCCAGGCAGCTTATGGAACAACAACAACAACAACAACAACCCTTTGAAGCTCTGACGCGTTTTAGCAGTTTATTTTGGCTATCTCTAGACGATTTGATGTAGCTTAGGAAGTATCTGTGGGTATTAAAAGGGTAAATACTCTATCAATCAACCCTTTGACTTCCATATACCGTTACTAATCTGAATAAAATCGTCTAATAGTAGCCAGAAACAGAACAGAAACGCGTATTGGAGCTTGAAAGGGTTAACATACACCAAGTTATATATATATATATATATATTTGGTGCCGCGACATCACTTATTTGACCGACTGTACTAAACTGGCAATAAGGTTACGGGACACTGGTTTTATAGGGAGAGCAGAAAGGATAATATAGTTTGCATATTGTGGAGTCGAGTCGTATGGTAATGGCAGAATTTCGGAAAGCTTATTAAGGGGAGATTTCCACTTGAGGGATACTTTTCTGGACCCCCTTTTCCCTCATGTTTAGCCTCATTGCTTTTGAGATTTTAAGACGTTCAGCCCATTATTTTGGCGATTTTAAGCACTTTCGCCCTATTTATGTTGATTTTAAGACCTTTCGTGCCTTTTAGCGGTCGATTTTTGCCTGACGAGCGATAGCGAGTCTGTAATTTTAGACCCCTTTTCAAGATAAATTTGTAAATTTTTCTACCGAAAAATTTACAAATTTATCTTGAAAAGGGGTCTAGGGGACTGTAATTATAAGCTTGATGGAGGTCTAAGGAACAAACTAAAGACCTCCCCTTAATGGGTCAGTGGCTGGTTTGTTGGGCTATTAATTCATTTATTCATATATATACAGTATATATATAGTTACCTCCCTAAACCTCCATTAAACTGTAAAAAACACCACCTGTACCACACCTTCAAGATAAATTTGTACATTTTTCGGTAGAAAAATTTCCTGGCCGAAGGCCGGTCTCTCCTGAAATTACATGCTCGTTATCGCTCGCCAGGGAAAAAAATCGACACCTAAATGGCACGCAAGGCACGAGAAGTGGGTCGAAAGGTTTTAAAATCGCCGAGCTAATGAACCAAACGTCTTAATATCTAAAAACCAATGGTACTAAACATGAGTGAGAAAGGGGGCCAGAAAAACTACCCATCTCCCCTTAACTTAACATAGAGTAGTTGAGGGCTGGTACAACATTTAAAAAACATGGTTGTTGAATTTTGTTATTCGCTGCGTAGGCTCTGGTGTGTATATGTGTGTGTGTGTGTGTTGTGTGTGTGTGGGCGGGTGGGTGTGTTTGAGTGTGTGTGGGCGGGTGGGTGTGTGTTTGAGTGTATGTGGGCGGGTAGGTGTGTGTGTGTGTGGCGGGGTGGTGGTGGTGGGGGGTAGGATTGTTATTAATAAGATGAGCATGGTAGAACTTAAATCATAAAACAATAACAAAAACTTCAGTTTTGTTCCTAAGTTCATCATGGAAATCGTTAAAAGAAGAATTTATCTGTTAAAGAAAACGTATATAGTGTGGCTGACTCTCTTGATTAGTGAAATGGAGGTTTAAAGGCATAACAATTGTATATACAACTCATAAAGGCCGGATACTCATATATATATACAGCCTACATGCACCCACATATACACAACCTACATACAGTACACTCACATACACTCACATATACACACATACACTCACATATACACAACCTACATACATTTAAATTCACATAAACACATATACAATTTAGGGTACAGAAGCACTTGAAATGCCCCAAACGGCCTAATTCCAGCCGTTTTGGAAGGTGACTCAAATAGGATTCTCTACTATAAAGGCCTAATTACAATTCTGATGGTCTTAATGGATTCGTGGGTTTGTAGTGTACTTATGAAAAGTAGTTGGGCGTATTCCAATCATTAATTCCTAGTCCACGACATCATACACTGAAGGGCTTAAGACATTTTATTTACAAACATATAATAGCTTAAAATGGTTCCACGTCATCTCAACTAGTAGACCATTTAAACCAGTAGCTCTCAACCAGTGCCAAATTAACCCAGACCAACCAAACCAGTGCCAAAGTATAGTACTAACCGAACCTAACCTCACCGTATTGGTTGATTTGGTACTGGTTGAGAGCTACTGGTTGAGTTGACCGGTCACCACCTAAAATAGATCAGAGGTATGTTTTTAAATCAAACTTATAACTTGCTTAAACATCTTTTACTGAAATCTGAAGGATCCACTGAACAACATTTAGTTAAGCTCTAAAACCCGAACTCTACAACATATTATAACATCATACATAAACCATTGTATCCCCAGCACTTTCCTTCCTTTTCCAAATATTCCTAATGGTGTAGTGACAGATCTGGATGTTGTTGTTGTTGTTGTTGTTGCTATTGTGGAGCACCCAGCTGACTAATGACTCATAGCCAGCCCTTCATAACACCTCCAGCAGCCTGGTCAGGTTCCCACATCTTCCATGCTGAAGCTATCCTGTTTTGGAGTGATCACAACAGCGATGAAGCTGGTAATCATGATGCAACAACTTGTACCAGAATCCGGCACACCAAAGGCTGGACCACATTGGGGTGGTGTATGGAAGAGGCATTTTACCCTACAGCCAAATGCTGTGGACCCCTGATGACTTTACCATCACTGCTAAGTGGTGGGGCGGTGACTCTATTCGCCATTGTCCTGATGGGACCAAAGTTGGAGGGTAGGTTACCTTTTGAGGTGACTTTTAAAACAGTCCAATTCTGTCGCGGTCCTGAATGATAGTCGGCTGATGGCCAAGCCAGCCCCTTTTAGTCACCTCTTATGACACCCAGGGTGGGCGATGGCGAAGGGACTCCTGAAGGCGCTGTAATTCAGAGGTACTCTTTAAATCAAACTTGAAGTCGGACTATACAACTTTTACTAAAATCTGAGGTCTCCGGTACACAACATTCACCTAAACTATAAAGCATCTATAACATCAAACATATGCCATGGAGGCTGCAGCACTGTCCTTCCTTCTCCTGATATGCTGGCGGTGGTGTAGCGATAGGTCCGGGTGCAGGAGGCGGTGACGAAGGGGCTCCTGGCGACACAGAGACAGCCATTCCTCCCGGTGAGACTCCAGCGCCGGCCCCCAGTCCTTCGTTGGCGTCACTCCGGCACGCAGTCGCTGGAACGTAGAGGATAATATTCAGTCGCTATAATGCGTATGTAAATGTCGCCGGGTAATTTTGTTATTTGTCTATGTCTCCAATAACACAAAACGGAAGCTAAAGTTGTCAAAGCGTTATTGTTGTCACTGGTTATGTCGGTAACTCAAAAACTATTATAGCAATCAAGCTAATGTTTCTACCATTTCGGAAGAATTAGCTAGGGAAGAGGTGTGGAAACTTACAGCCCACTTGTTCTAGCCCTTTTTGAGTTACAGAGGTTAGAAATCACGATGTCTGGCCTACTTAAATGAATGGACTCTATATAAGTATGCATCTATCTATCTATCTATCTATCTATCTATCTATATCTATCTATCTATAACTATCTATCTATCTATCTATAACTATCTATCTATCTATTTCTATCTATCTATCTATCTATCTATCAATCTATCTGTCCATCTATATCTATCTATCTATTTATCTATATATATATATATATATATATATATATATATATATCTATCTATAACTATATATCTATAACTATATATCTCTATATATCTATCTATAATATATCTAGCTATATCTATCTATATACCTATCAATCTATATTTCCATACCGTAATGAGCGATCCCTTAGCCTTGCAGGTGAGGTAGTAGAGGACATAGAGCGGCAGAGGTAAGATAGAGGTCAGTGACACCCCAACTCCTATGGCCTGACCCCACCCCGGCAGCACCTCCCCCCGGTAGCTGGCGGGGGCGTTGGCTACTACGGTGTTGACGAAGATGAACTGATGGCGTGGCAGAGAGGAAATTAGGTCAGATCAGGGTACTATAGTCTATTCGCGGTAAGTAGGCGAGAAATCATGACCTCTAACCTCTGTAACTCGAAAATGACTAGAGTAATCGAACAAATATGTCTACCATTTGGGAAGAGTCAATCAAGGAATAGATGAGGAAATTGACAGCCCATTTGCTCTAGCCCTTTTTTAGTTACAGAGGATAGAGGTCATGATTTCTCGTCTACTTACAGCGAATAGACTATAGAATGTATTCATGTTAACCTGGCAGAAAATGGTACTGCCAGCTGGCTCAGTATTAAGTGTATTTATGCTATTATAGAGCTGCAAAGTAGAGTAATGGCATATATTATACACAAACATAATCTACCGACTAGTTTGTTCATTTCTGCAAATTGCATTTCTCATTTTTATGTATGTAAATAGCTTTAATACCATAAGTAAAGTTACCTCCTGTTACATAGCATATTATAAAGTCTCCTACACTTCAAGATCTCCAAAATAATGGAGTGAAACAGGGTCGGTAAAAAAAAAAAAATCCTCGGACCAACTAGGGGTTAAACCCGTGAGGTGCGGGTAACGTAGACTCCTCACCAGCATAACAAGAGGTGTGATGACCAGCCAGGCTCCGTACCACCGGTAGTTGATGCGGTTGCCGTTCATCATCTGTAGGTCCCTCACTGTACGGCCGGCACCTGCACAGATACAGTAGATTGATACAGAGATAGATAAATGGATTGATTGATAGAAAGATGGGTAGATAGATAAATAGATAGATAAACAAGAGGGCACTCAGGAGAGCGCATACCTCCGCCTTTACTGGCAGATATATACGCTCTACAAATCACCTCCTAAATGGGGTTAACCTCTTAAAATCTCAAAAGTAATGGGGCTAAACTTGAGGGCAAACGAGCCAAGAAAAAAATCCCTCAAGTGGAAATCTACCCTTAATGCAACTCACCATATATGAAGATAAAAACGAGCACCTCAAAGACACAGCTGATGATCAGGACGTAGGAAGCGCAGTACCAATCCATCAGTGTTAGCCAATACATCCCACCCTGATGGCGAGAGAGAGTGAGAGTTAGAGTGACTGAAATTGTTACAAGAAGTTACCGTCATGGTGGTGTAATGGTTAAGGTGTCTAAAAATCTGTGTGTGATAACCCGGGTTCGAATCCCGGTGGATCACATATTATATGCTTTCATTAATTCCATTGGAGGTGTTTGGTGTTGTGGTGAAATTAATAAAAAATAGATAAACAATGAAGTCCATTTTGGGGAGATACTCGAAGTGGAAAGAGAGAGATTGTTTAATGCACTACACTCATCACAGAGTGTACATAATGCGGTCTACTCTCTTCCTGAACTGCTCTGCTGAAGAACTGTTTACAACTTCTGAAGGAGGTTTGTTCCAGGTAGAACAGATATTATATGTGAAAAGGTTTCCACTAATACTATAGTACTGAGAGAGAGAGAGAGAGAGAGAGGGGGGGGGGGGAGGGGAGAAGCATATCAAAGAAGAAGAGAAACTGAACCTACTAACCCCTTCTGTACCTACTAACCCCTTCTGTACCTACTAACCCCTTCTGTACCTACTTCTGTACCTACTAACCCCTTCTGTACCTACTTCTGTACCTACTAACCCCTTCTGTATCTACTAACCCCTTCTGTACCTACTAACCCCTTCTGTACCTACTAACCCCTTCTGTACCTACTAACCCCTTCTGTACCTACTAACCCCTTCTGTACCTACTAACCCCTTCTGTACCTACTTCTGTACCTACTAACCCCTTCTGTATCTACTAACCCTTCTGTACCTACTAACCCCTTCTGTACCTACTAACCCCTTCTGTACCTACTAACCCCTTCTGTACCTACAAACCCCTTCTGTACCTACTTCTGTACCTACTAACCCCTTCTGTACCTACTTCTGTACCTACTAACCCCTTCTGTATCTACTAACCCCTTCTGTACCTACTAACCCCTTCTGTACCTACTAACCCCTTCTGTACCTACTAACCCCTTCTGTACCTACTAACCCCTTCTGTACCTACTAACCCCTTCTGTACCTACTAACCCCTTCTGTACCTACTAACCCCTTCTGTACCTACTAACCCCTTCTGTACCTACTAACCCCTTCTGTACCTACTAACCCCTTCTGTACCTACTAACCCCTTCTGTACCTACTTCTGTACCTACTAACCCCTTCTGTATCTACTAACCCCTTCTGTACCTACTAACCCCTTCTGTACCTACTAACCCCTTCTGTACCTACTAACCCCTTCTGTACCTACTAACCCCTTCTGTACCTACTAACCCCTTCTGTACCTACTAACCCCTTATGTACCTACTAACCCCTTCTGTACCTACTAACCCCTTCTGTACCTACTAACCCCTTCTGTACCTACTAACCCCTTCTGTACCTACTTCTGTACCTACTAACCCCTTATGTACCTACTAACCCCTTCTGTACCTACTAACCCCTTCTGTACCTACTTCTGTACCTACTAACCCCTTCTGTACCTACTAACCCCTTCTGTACCTACTAACCCCTTCTGTACCTACTAACCCCTTATGTACCTACTAACCCCTTCTGTACCTACTAACCCCTTCTGTACCTACTAACCCCTTATGTACCTACTAACCCCTTATGTACCTACTAACCCCTTATGTACCTACTAACCCCTTCTGTACCTACTAACCCCTTCTGTACCTACTAACCCCTTCTGTACCTACTAACCCCTTCTGTACCTACTAACCCCTTCTGTACCTACTAACCCCTTATGTACCTACTAAGCCCTTCTGTACCTACTAACCCCTTCTGTACCTACTAACCCCTTCTGTACCTACTAACCCCTTCTGTGTGCCTACTAACCCCTTCTGTACCTACTAACCCCTTCTGTACCTACTAACCCCTTATGTACCTACTAACCCCTTCTGTACCTACTAACCCCTTATGTACCTACTAACCCCTTCTGAACCTACTAACCCCTTCTGTACCTACTAACCCCTTCTGTACCTACTAACCCCTTCTGAACCTACTAACCCCTTCTGTACCTACTAACCCCTTCTGTACCTACTAACCCCTTCTGTACCTACTAACCCCTTCTGTACCTACTAACCCCTTCTGTACCTACTAACCCCTTCTGAACCTACTAACCCCTTCTGAACCTACTAACCCCTTCTGTACCTACTAACCCCTTCTGTACCTACTAACCCCTTCTGAACCTACTAACCCCTTCTGAACCTACTAACCCCTTCTGTACCTACTAACCCCTTCTGTACCTACTAACCCCTTCTGTACCTACTAACCCCTTCTGTACCTACTAACCCCTTCTGTACCTACTAACCCCTTCTGAACCTACTAACCCCTTCTGAACCTACTAACCCCTTCTGTACCTACTAACCCCTTCTGTACCTACTAACCCCTTCTGAACCTACTAACCCCTTCTGTACCTACTAACCCCTTCTGTACCTACTAACCCCTTCTGTACCTACTAACCCCTTCTGTATCTACTAACCCCTTCTGAACCTACTAACCCCTTCTGTACCTACTAACCCCTTCTGTACCTACTAACCCCTCTGTACCTACTAACCCCTTCTGTACCTACTAACCCCTTCTGAACCTACTAACCCCTTCTGAACCTACTAACCCCTTATGTACCTACTAACCCCTTCTGTACCTACTAACCCCTTCTGAACCTACTAACCCCTTCTGTACCTACTAACCCCTTCTGTACCTACTAACCCCTTATGTACCTACTAACCCCTTATGTACCTACTAACCCCTTATGTACCTACTAACCCCTTCTGAACCTACTAACCCCTTCTGAACCTACTAACCCCTTCTGTACCTACTAACCCCTTCTGTACCTACTAACCCCTTCTGTACCTACTAACCCCTTATGTACCTACTAACCCCTTCTGTACCTACTAGCCCTTCTGTACCTACTTCTGTACCTACTAACCCCTTCTGTACCTACTAACCCCTTCTGTACCTACTAACCCCTTCTGAACCTACTAACCCCTTCTGTACCTACTAACCCCTTCTGAACCTACTAACCCCTTCTGTACCTACTAACCCCTTCTGAACCTACTAACCCCTTCTGTACCTACTAACCCCTTCTGTACCTACTAACCCCTTCTGTACCTACTAACCCCTTCTGAACCTACTAACCCCTTCTGAACCTACTAACCCCTTCTGTACCTACTAACCCCTTCTGTACCTACTAACCCCTTCTGTACCTACTAACCCCTTCTGTACCTACTAACCCCTTCTGTACCTACTAACCCTTCTGAACCTACTAACCCCTTCTGAACCTACTAACCCCTTCTGTACCTACTAACCCCTTCTGAACCTACTAACCCCTTCTGTACCTACTAACCCCTTCTGTACCGGCAACATATTTTTAAGGGGAGGTTTTTAGTTGGCTCCGTAGACTTCCATCAAGCTTAAAATTACACCCCCTTGACCCCCTTTCAAGACATATTTGTACATTTTCGGTAGAAAAATTTCCCGGCCGAAGGCCGGTTCCTCTTATATTAAAGGCTCGCTATCGCTCGCCAGGAGAAAATCGACACCTAAATGACACGGAAGATCTTAAAATTGACAGAAATGGGATGAAAGTTCTTAAAATCGACAAACTAATGGGACAAACGTCTTAAAATCTCAATAGTAATGGGGCTAAACATGAGGGAGAAAGAGGTCAAGAAAAAAAAATAATCAAGTGGAAATCTCCCTTTAACGAGATTCTGGCCACTGTTAGACGACTGTGTTCCGTTCAAAAAGAGCCTACGAGCAAGTGACAGGCTTCGAACCATCTCACTTAAGGGGAGATCTCCACTTGAGGGATTTTTTTCTTAACCCCTTTCTCCCTCATGTTTAGCCCCATTGCTTTTGATATTATAAAACGTTTGCCCCATTAGTTTACCTATTTTTAGAACTTTCACCCCATATTAAGACCATTCGTGCCATTCAGGTGTCAATTTTATGCTGGCGAGCGATAGCGAGCCTGTAATTTAAGTGGAACCGGCCATCGGCCGGGAAATTTTTCTACCGAAAAATGTACAAATTTATCTTGAAAGGGACTCAAGGGGGTGTAATTTTTTGCTTGATGGAGGTCTAGGGAACCAACTAAAAACCTCTCCTTAAATCAATCGAGATCAACCACAAGAGTTGGAGAATCAAACCCACATGTTAATATAATGTGTTTATTATGTTCTTCCAAAATTTCAGGCTCACTATCGTTCGCCAGGAAAAAAAATCGACACCTAAATAGCACGAAAGGTCTTGATATTGACAAGGAAATGGGGCGGAAAGTCTTAGAATCGAGACCAACCTACAGGAGCTACAAACTAACCCTGGTACAGAAGTGGAAAGATTTGATATTGACAAGGAAATGGGGCGGAAGGTCTTAGAATCGAGACCAAAATACAAAATCTACTATTGTCTATTCGCTGTAAGTAGGCGAGAGATCATGACCTCTATCCTCTGTGACGCAAAAAGGGCTAAAGCAAATGGACTGTAAATCTCCACATCTATTCCTTGACTGACTCTTCCCAAATGGTAGAAATATTAGCTCGATTACTCTAGTCGTTCTTGAGTTTCGAGAGGTTATACGTTACGATTTCTGTCCCACTTAGAATGAACGGACTATACCTTACCCTGGTACAGAATGAGAGATACGAGGACGTCCACGAGACATATGAGGAAGGTGACCAGTTCTCGCCAGGGCCGGAGAGACGGTAGCTCGTCCAGGAGAGACACTACCAAGGTCTCGATGTGGGCGATCTGAGGGAGAGATAGAGAGAGATATGGAGAGATACTATTAACAAGAGGGAAGGAGGGAGTGCGTGGTGGTAAGACGAACGTGAGAGATAGAGAGATAGTAGAAGAGAGGGAGGGAGGGAGAGAGAGAGAGAGAGAGAGTCAGGCAGAGAGATATGGAGAGATACTATTATATCCAGCAACGGGATATGTGCCTGAATACATACATACATACATACATACATACATACATGTATACCTTAAGGGGAGGTTTTTAGTTTGGTCTCTAGATATCCATCAAGCTTAAGATTACACCCCCTTGAGCCCCTTTCAAGATAAATTTGTACATTTTTCGGTAGAAAAATTTCCCGGCTGAAAGCCGGTTCCTCTTAAATTACAGGATCGCTATCGCTCGCCAGGATAAAATCGGCACCTAAATTGCACGAAAGGTCTTAAAATTGACAGAAATGGGTTGAAAGTTCTTAAAATCATCAAAATAATGGGGCGAACATCTTAAAATTAGAAAAGCAATGGGGCTAAACATGAGGGAGAAAGGAGTCAAGAAAAAACTCCCTCAAGTGGAAATCTCCCCTTAAATACTCTTTTGTATACACTATAAATAATATTAATGGTGAACTAGCGGCAGAAAAAATCGAGCAATGAAAAAGATAAAACAAAAAAGGTTCTCTACCGAGCTCCAGCACTGAGACCTGAAGACTTACCATGGAGTCGATACCCAAGAAGAAGATCATGAGGAAGAAAAGGACAGCCCACACGGGAGCGAAGGGCATCAGGGACAGGGCCTCGGGGTACGTGATGAACACGAGGGACGGACCTGGATAGAATAGAACAAATGAAAAAGCTTAGATTATATTAAATAATCAGTGTAATTCTCTCGGTCTGGAGACGATGCTACCGAATACAACAGAACGTGGTACGAGTGTGCATTTGGGGTCATATTCTTGAGCTTGCTTAAAAATATGACCCGCCGACCCGAGTGTTATATGCCGAGTGTCTGAGACTTCTATACGAGTGTTTACATATCTTCACGAGTTTGTTGGTG
Source organism: Paralithodes platypus (assembly GCA_032716605.1). Taxonomy (NCBI): domain Eukaryota; kingdom Metazoa; phylum Arthropoda; class Malacostraca; order Decapoda; family Lithodidae; genus Paralithodes; species Paralithodes platypus. The sequence continues at coordinate 56,372,503 of CM064566.1, read as the reverse complement.
AATATGTACCGAATGTCTACTCGGCAATACTCGCCGAGAAACTCTTAAATGTGTAAACCCCCCCCCCCCCCCTTAAGGGGAGGTTTTTAGTTGGTTCCCTAGACCTCCATCAAGCTTAAAATTACACCCCCTTGAGTCCCTTTCAACATAAATTTGTACATTTTTCGGTAGAAAAATGTCCGGCCGAAGGCCGGTTCCTCTTAAATTACAGGCTCGCTATCGCTCGCCAGGATAAAATTGACACCTGAATGGCACGAAAGGTCTTAATATGGGGTGAAATTTCTAAAAATAGGTAAACTAATGGGGCAAACGTTTTATAATATCAAAAGCAATGGGGCTAAACGTGAGGGAGAAAGGGGTCAAGAAAAAATCCCTCGAGTGGAGATCTCCCCTTAAGATACAGTAAGATAAAACTCCACCTCACCCGCAGCCGTAACTTTATCCACCGTAGTGTTCAAACTCCAACTCACCCGCAGCCGTAACTTTATCCACCGTAGTGTTCAAACTCCAACTCACCCGCAGCCGTAACTTTATCCACCGTAGTGTTCAAACTCCAACTCACCCGCAGCCGTAACTTTATCCACCGTAGTGTTCATCCGGTGAGCCATGAACCCCAGGACGGAGAACACCACGAACCCGGCCAGTACTGAGGTGAAGCAGTTAAGTACCGGCACCAGGATGGCGTTACGGAGGCAGCTACGGTCACGGAACTTATTGTAGGATCCCAAGGTAGTCAGGATACCCCACCCAGGACCCAGGGAGTAGAAGATTTGACTTGCTGCCGCTGCCCATACCTGAAAGAAGAAATATTGTCTTGTTTATGAAACCGTGTGATGTAGGAGAAAGAGGAGGACCAGGGTAATCACGAACATTATTATTTCTTCAACGTTTCGACTTTTCTTTAAGTTATCATCAGAAAAGTCGAAACGTTGAAGAAATAAAACCATTCGTGATTACCCTGGTCCTCCTCTTTTTCCTAAGACTACGATTACCAAGGCACAACCCTGTTTCTCGAGTGATGTAGATTTAGCAACTCACTCTCACACTCTCTCTCTCTCACACACACACACACACACACACACACGGATCGTATTGTAGGACCCCAAGGTTGTCAGGATACCCCAGCCAGGACCCAGGGAGTAGAAGGTTTGAGTAGCTGCCGCTGCCCAAACCTGGTGTAGAAAATATTATACACATGCATACCTGTTCATCAATAGACATCAACCCCTTCAGTACGATGACGACTTTTTACCTTTATTCTGGCTAAAATTAGACGATTTTATGTAGTTTAAGAAGGCCCTATGACATTCAGGCGGTTTATTGAGATCATAGTATACCCCTTTGAGTCTTCGCAGTAGAATTATATGCTAAATGAAATCGTCAAATGATAACCAGAATATTACGTCATCGTGCTGAAGGGGTTAATAAGGACTAACTAAATTATTGATCAGTAAACGAGTGGCAACTTAAAGTCTCAACTCAACTTAACCTATCCTAACAATGCTGTTTGAAATGGTCTGTTGGTTTAATTGATTGGCCCTCGTTAGTATTTCATCGAATACCTTGATTAATTCTCTCTCTCTCTCTCTTACACACACACATATCTATTAATAATGGAATATATATACAGTATATACTCTTCTTATGAATTATGAGGGTGCAACAGGGGAAGAGGGTTGTAGGAACACTGAAAGCAGTAACAAGAAATAGGGTGGTCAGCATGGAAGTGAAGAAGTCCTTGTATGACAGTGTGGTAATCCCGACACTGACTTATGGAAGCGAAGCATGGACGTTGGTGGAGAAACTCAGACCAAGAGTTAGAGGGGTGGAAATGAGTTACTAGAGAAGTGTGTGCGGAGTTACATGGAGGGATAGACAGACGAATGAGGAAGTAAGAGGGAGGTGTGGTGTAGAGGTAGATGTGCTGGAAAGTGTGAAAAGGAACACCTTGAGATGGTTCGGCCATATTGAACGTATGGGAAGCGAGAGAATGACTAAGTGGGTGTACGAGAGCAAGGTGGAAGGACAGAGAGGGAAAGGTAAACCGGAAGAGAGGTGAAGAAGGAAGGAAGAATGGAGTGAAGAAGTATATGGATGAAGGCGGTGCTGGTTGAGAGGAGGGGCGTTGACTGACTGGGGACAGAGGTGCATGGGGACGTTTCGTTTGGGGATCACGGCGTCAGGCAATAGATAGATAGATAGATGAATCCTAGTGATGTAGAAATAGCAACACTCTCACCACATACAGACAGATAAATAGACACATAACCCACTCACCTTAAGGTCCTTTAGTTTGTTAAAATCAGGGTATAGGTAGAAATAGATTCCATCCGAGGCTCCCGGCAGTGACAGACCTCTGATCAACAATATCAACAACATCACGAAGGGAAAGGTCGCTGTGAACCATACCACCTGGGGGGAGAGGGGGCGAGGGGCGTTAAGGGAGGTCACCTGCTGTTCCTTTCTCTCCTTTTCTCTCTTTCTCTGGCTTGTATCTATTTTTGTTTTCTATGTGAGTGAGGGAGAACTTAAGGGGAGATTTCCACTTGAGGGATTTTTGTCTTTACCCCTTTCTCCCTCATGTTTAGCCCCATTGCTTTTGAGATTTTAAGACGTTCGCCCCATTAGTTTGGCGATTTTAAGACCTTTCACCCCATTTATGTCACTTTTAAGACCTTTCGTCCCATTTAGGTGTCGATTCTTTCCTGGCGAGCGATAGCGAGCCTGTAATTTAAGAGGAACCGGCCTTCGGCCGGGAAATTTTTCTACCGAAAAATGTACAAATTTATCTTGAAAGGGGGTCATGGGGGTGTAATTTCAAGCTTGATGGAAGTCTAGAAAACACACTAAAAACCTCCCCTTAAGTCAAGTTGATAGCAACAATAATATAAATGAAAGTTGCAAGCAACGTTGCTTGGGGTTCAAGCTGTGTTGTGTGCGGGGTATCGTATTGGATTAAAAGGTGAACAATTCATCACAGGGTAATATGTTTGGCCAGTTTCAGTGCCATCTTTCAGAATAATGAAGTTAATTAGTATAAATAGCATGGTGAAATGTGTTATTATCCATTTTTACCCCAATATATACTACACGTGGTATATATATATACCGGCATATATAACTGATCTTGCTGAAGGCACAGGGGAAGACGAAAAGCCATAAACAAAAATACAAATAGAACAGAATTATTGCATAGATCAATAACTGACCTTGCCGAAGACATTAACGCCCTTGAAGACACATAGGAAAACAAACACCCATATGAAGAGAGAGGCGCCCACCACCGGCCAGTTGAACCCTCCCAGATCGGCCATGCTGTCTGTTAACTCCAGAATCTTGTTGCTGATGGGGAATAAATTATCTCTCGGTTAAGCCGGTATCACACGAGCGCTTTTTCCCTCAACCTTTATCCTTAACACTGGTCTGGCAGCTTAGGAGGTAAACATATATTTTATTTATGCCACCTAAATTCATCTATCATCAGTCTAGTTTCCGATACCAGTGCAAAATATTCTAGAAATGTTGCCAGGAAATTTTTGATCATCGAATGTTGACTATAAAAGCTCTCGTGTGATACCGGCTTTAAACTGTCCTGATAGCGTAATGCATAAATGTGCGGATTTTCGGTGTGAGTGTCCTAGGTTCGAGTCCTTGGAGTTCCACGTGTATTTGTTGATTCCATTAATTGAGTTTAGAAATAAAGTTGGTTGGTGAAAAAAATATGAATATTCACCCATTCAGTACCGGTGACGTCATTATCATTATATTCTGTCTTTCCCTCATCCTATGACTTAAACTGCTTCAAACTCCGTGTGTCCAGACATTTTGACTCTAACGTACCTTGATTTTGGCTCTCTGTCACTCTTTCAACTTAGGGGGGAGACATTTGTTACAGGTAGTTTTGCGTTTTGTCTCCTTCATTCATATAGAACAAATAAGATTAGGACAGACATCTACCACTTCAAGGCTACAGACTATCTCATTAATCCTTTGTGCTACCATATATCACTCCTAACCTTCATAAGATAGTCCAAATGTAGCTGAAATTATAAAAAAAAAAAAAAAACATGGCTCGAAAACGTCAAAAGCAAACAATATCCTCAATAATGATTAAATTCAAATGAACCCACTGAAAGAACTCATCAGCAGGGGAGAGAGGCAGGTCGTCGGTAAGGTTGCCATTCTCCGTGGTGGTGTTCGTGGCGTTCAGGGATCCCAGCTGCAGAAGAATAAAAAGTATATAAACATAATAATCTACATTATATTTTGCTACACTGTCTAAAATATGGTGGGCTTAAGTAACTGTGGTTTTATAATAAAGGTGGTAAGCTCGAAACGTAGTCATATGATGTTTATTTCCATTTTGTCAACTTTACTCCGAGTTTATTTATCATCATTCCCCTTACCATGGAGCATCTGTAGGTGTTCCAAGGGAGGTAGTATGTGAAGGAGGGATCATCTATTACTGCACCACTAACCATTGAGCATCTGTAGGTGTTCCAAGGGAGGTAGTATGTGAAGGAGGGATCATCTATTACTGCACCACTAACCATTGAGCATCTGTAGGTGTTCCAGGGGTTTAGGCAGGAGGACCAGGGGAGGTAGTATGTGAAGGAGGGAGCATCTATTACTGCACCACTAACCATTGAGCATCTGTAGGTGTTCCAAGGGAGGTAGTATGTGAAGGAGGGAGCATCTATTACTGCACCACTAACCATTGAGCATCTGTAGGTGTTCCAGGGGTTTAGGCAGGAGGACCAGGGGAGGTAGTATGAGAAGGAGGGAGCATCTATTACTGCACCACTAACCATTGAGCATCTGTAGGTGTTCCAAGGGAGGTAGTATGTGAAGGAGGGAGCATATATTACTGCACCACTAACCATTGAGCATCTGTAGGTGTTCCAGGGGTTTAGGCAGGAGGACCAGGGGAGGTAGTATGTGAAGGAGGGAGCATCTATTACTGCACCACTAACCATTGAGCATCTGTAGGTGTTCCAGGGGTTTAGGCAGGAGGACCAGGGGAGGTAGTATGTGAAGGAGGGAGCATCTATTACTGCACCACTAACCATTGAGCATCTGTAGGTGTTCCAGGGGTTTAGGCAGGATGACCATGGGAGGGAGTATGAGAAGGAGGGAGCATCTATTACTGCACCACTAACCATTGAGCATCTGTAGGTGTTCCACGAGTTGAGGCAGGATGACCAGGGGAGGTAGTATGAGCAGGAGGGAGTAGTAAGCGCAGGAAGGAGTAGTATGATAAGGAGTGAGTATGACTATGAATAGAGAATATTATCATTAAACTACTAACCATTGAGCATCTGTCGGTGTTCCACGGGTTTAGGCAGGATGCCCATGGGAGGGAGTATGTGAAGGAGTAGCCCAGGTACACCAGGGGGTACGCGATAATTACGTTGTACACAGTCACGAAGAGTAGGTTGGCCATGAACGATGTCAGTCCCACTCCTACGGTAGTACACATAAAGGTATATAATACAGAATATACATAGAAACTGCAGAAATGCATACAAAATATAATGTATATATCAACAATATCGTGATTTACTTCCCATGGGGCCGTGCACTGCAATTCCATAGCCAATTAATATCCAAGATAACATGGGTCAGGTATTGTGTTCCCCATGATAGTTTTCCAGAGGGAGGAGTCACTTCTCTTAAGGTTAGAGGCAATGCATGGACGGCCTGGAGTTCCCATAAATCTGAAGTATGGCATTTTCTCCTCCTGGGGCCTTCCAGGGCTAACACATGTCAGTAGCTCCTTACAACACGCATTTGGATACGGGGTAATATTCTTGTTTTCCTTTTTAAATAGCAGAGCATAGGCCCATTAACTCCCAGGGCGAATATCTATCTATCAATCTATCTCTTACCTTTCAAAATAGGACAGACATTGTAGAGGGTGATACAAGACGAGGACGAGAATTGACCAATGGCAGACTCCAGCAGGTAGAGCGGGACCCCCACCAGGACTAACACCAGGAAGTATGGTATGAGGAAGGCACCTGCAGGGGACATGGGTAGTGAGACAATCTTAGAAGTACGGTATGAGGAAGGCACCTGCAGGGGACATGGGTAGTGAGACAATCTTAGAAGTACGGTATGAGGAAGGCACCTGCAGGGGACATGGGTAGTGAGACAATCTTAGAAGTACGGTATGAGAAAGGCTCCTGCAGGGGACATGGGTAGTGAGACAATCTTAGAAGTACGGTATGAGAAAGGCTCCTGCAGGGGACATGGATAATGAGACAATCTTAGAAGTACGGTATGAGAAAGGCTCCTGCAGGGGACATGGGTAGTGAGACAATATTAGAAGTACGGTATGAGAAAGGCACCTGCAGGGGACATTGGTAGTGAGACAATCTTAGAAGTACGGTATGAGAAAGGCTCCTGCAGGGGACATGGGTAGTGAGACAATCTTAGAAGTACGGTATGAGAAAGGCACCTGCAGGGGACATGGGTAGTGAGGCAATCTTAGAAGTACGGTATGAGAAAGGCACCTGCAGGGGACATGGGTAGTGAGGCAATCTTAGAAGTACGGTATGAGAAAGGCACCTGCAGGGTACATGGGCAGTGAGGCAATCTTAGAAGTACGGTATGAGAAAGGCACCTGCAGGGTACATGGGCAGTGAGGCAATCTTAGAAGTACGGTATGAGAAAGGCACCTGCAGGGTACATTGGTGTTGAGACAATCTTAGAAGTACGGTATATAGAATTATTATTATTGTTATAAGTATTCAACGCCTTTTTTCAGCTTAGGAAGTACCCACCGCCGCCGTTTACGAAGCAGAGGTACGGAAATCGCCACACGTTACCCAGACCGATAGCATACCCGGCCACGGAGAAGAAGTAGTCCCATTTGTTCTGCCAGTTACCCCTTTCTCCACTACCTAGAGAGAGAGAGAGAGAGTGAGATTGATTGATTGATTGATTGATTGATAAATAGATAGATAGATAGATACATTGATTGATTGATTGATTGGTTGATAGATAGATAGATAGATATAGATAAATTGATTGATTGATTAGTTGATAGATAGTTTGGTAGATAGATAGCTTGGATTGATTGGTTGGTGGATAGATAGATAGATAGCTTGGATTGATTGGTTGGTGGATAGATAGATAGCTTGGATTGATTGATTGATAGAGAGAGAGATTGATTGGTAGATAGATACACAAATAGAGAGAGAGAGAGATGGATTGATTGGTTGCTAGATGAATAGATAGATAAATTGATTGATTGATTGAGAGATAGAGAGAGAGATTGATTAATTGGTTGATAGATAGATAGATAGATAGAGAGAGAGAGATAAAAAAAATAGAGCATTAAAATCATGTCTCCCATTACAAACATATTACAACAACAACAACAGAATTAACCCGTTCAGTACCAGGGACATCCTTTTAACTTTCTTCAGGCTACTATTAACCCGGCAAGCGCGATAGGCCTCACGGAAGGCTTCCTATAGGGAACGCGATAGGCCTCACGGAAGCAGGACCATAAAAAAAGCCTTCCATAAAAAAAAAGGGCCTATCAAAACAAAGGAATTTGTCTCTCGCCTGAGATTATGACCGGGTGGCCAATATCTTCGTTTTTCACCACCCAAATGCTTTTCCCACTTATTTTAGCACTCTTGAAGGTTCATATATACATCATATATGTAAAATAAAAGCATACCGAAAACAAATAATGGTTTATATTGTAAATATAACGAATTCTGTCAGAATCCAGGGCTAGAAATGCACAAATAACTACCCTAGCACCTACGTCTATATCGCGCTTGTCAGGTTAAACGACACTATTCAGCTTAAAAAGGACCTCCAGCTATTAACAGGCATCGAACTATCTTAATTAACCCTGCATACTACCACAGGTCCTTCCTAAGCTGCATAACATCACCGAAATATAGCTAGCATATAATACAACCCACGTCGCTGCTTCTCAAAGAATTAATGTTTAGATTAAATTAAGTATATAGATTACGTGCTCTTATGAAGGTCGATTGGGTGTGTACAGTCGGGCTGATAAGCATTAAAATCATGTCTCCCATTACAAACATATGTCCCAGGTTGATGTGTGGGCAGCTGAACAGTCGGCCAAATAGGTAATGTCTCGGGATCAAATATATTTTGGTCAATAATTGGTATCGGCAATATCTAAACTTGATTTAATCATTTCGAGTGAGATTTACAAACATGTTCCTACACTTACCCACCCTATTCAACATCTGGCAGACATTAATACAGCACAGAGTGAGTCCAACGTAAGGACAGCTGAGAAATCACTTATTTTGCCGACTGTACGGTCGCGCTAGTAAGTCATTCCTCAGCTGTCCTTACGTTTGGCTCGGTATGTGCTGTATTAATGTCTGCCAGATGTTGAATGGTGTGGGTAAGTGTAGGAACCTGTTTGTATATCTCACTCGAAACGATTAAATCAAGTTTTGGATATTGCTGATACCAATTATTGATCAAAATATACTTGATCCCGAGACATTACCTATTTGGCCGACTGTTCAGCTGCCCACACATCAACCTGGGACATATGTTTGTAATGGGAGACATGATTTTAATGCTTATCAGCCCGACTGTACACACCCAATCGACCTTCATAAGAGCACGTAATCTATATACTTAATTTAATCTAAACATTAATTCTTTGAGAAGCAGCGACGTGGGTTGTATTATATGCTAGCTATATGTCGGTGATGTTATGCAGCTTAGGAAGGACCTGTGGTAGTATGCAGGGTTAATTAAGATAGTTCGATGCCTGTTAATAGCTGGAGGTCCTTTTTAAACTGAATAGTGTCGTTTAATAGTAGCCTTAAGAAAGTTAAAAGGACGTCCCTGGTACTGAACGGGTTAATTCTGTTGTTGTTGTTGTTGTTGTTGTTGTTGTTGTCTGTTGCTCATGTTGTTTGTTCCTTTGTTCTGTTTGGCCGCTCACATCAGAGAGTCTAGGGTGGAAATGCCGGGAATAATTGAACCCAGAGAGTGACTTAGGCTTGGTCCCGTCGGCCTCTGTAGCTGTTTAAGGGGACATGGGCCGTTTTTCTGGACCACTTTCTCCCTCATGTTTAGCCCCATTAGTTTTCAGATGTTAAGATGTTTGCCTCATTAGTTAGTCGATTTTAAGACCGTTCGCCCCATTTCGTCGTCAATATTTAGACCTTTCGTGCTATTTAGGTGTCGATTTTTTCCCTGGCGAACGATAGTGAGCCCGTAATGTTGGAAGAACCGACCTTCGGCCGGGAAATTTTTCTACCGAAAAATGTACCAATTAATCTAGAAGGGGGATCTAATGGATGTTTTTTTTTTAAATGTGATGGAGGTCTAGGGAGGAAACTAGAAAAATAAAGAATACATGCAAAAATCGCCCAAAAAGTGAACCTTAAAGGGAGATCCCTTTTGAAACTGAATAAAATCGTCGAATAGTAGCCAGAAGCAAGCACAAAAGACGTCGCCGGTACAGCATGGGTCAATATAACTATAATATACATACATTTGAAGAGAAAAATGAACAAATTTAACCCATTCAGTACCAGGAGCGTTCTTTTCATCATATTCTGTCAACTATTAGACGATTTTTATTCAGCCTAGGAAGGACCTCTAGCGATCTAAAGGCTGCAAACTATAATATACATACATTTGAAGAGAAAAATGAACAAATTTAACCCATTCAGTACCCGGAGCGTTCTTTTCATCATATTCTGTCAACTATTAGACGATTTTTATTCAGCCTAGGAAGGACCTCTAGCGATCTAAAGGCTGCAAACTATCCCAACCAACCCTTTTAACTACCACAGATCCTTATTAACCGGGATAATATCGTCTAAATATAGCTAGAATAAAAGATAACACACGTCGCTGGTACTCAAAGGGTTAAAGAGACGTCGCCGGTACAGAATTGGTTAACGTAGCAATAAAATACATAAACCTGAACAAAAAAATGAACAAATTTAACTGAGTAACATGACCTCTATAAAGCCGGTATCACACGAGCGCTTTTTCATTCAACATTTATACTTAACACTAGTCTGGCAGCTTAGGAGGTCAACATATCTAATATTTATGTTGCCTAAATGCATCTACCATCAGTCTAGCTTCTGATACCAGTGTAAAATATTCCAGAAATGTTGCCAGAATTTTTTTGATAATCTAATGTTGACTATAAAATGCTCTCGTGTGATACCGGCTTAAAACTAACCTGAATCCTGAGAGAGAGACATCTTGCTGGTAGCGGGGAGGAGTGACGTCATTCCCTCCCCTAATACTAATACTCCTCCTCCTCCTCCTCCTCCTCCGCCACCTCCCTCCTCCTCCTCCCCCCTTCCTCCTCCTCCTCTCGCTCCTCCCCTCTCCTCCCGTTCGGGCCTTCCTCCTTCCTCTCCTGTGGGTAGAGATAATGTGTAGCTGAATTAATTAAGGGGGTAATGGTTATTGTTTGGTCTATATATATATATATATATATATATATATATATATATAATTATATATATATATATATATATACCGGTATATATAATTATATATATATATATATATATATATATATATGCTATCGCGCGCCAGAAAAATATCGACACCAAAGTGGCACGAAAGATCTTTATATTGATAGAGAAATGGGGCGAAAGTTCTTAAAATCGCCAAACAAACATAACGAACGTCTAATATATCAAAGCTAATGGGACAAACATGAGGGAGAAAAAGCGACTAACTCCCCCATAATAAGAAATCAACCCATACTAACTTTCACCTTAACCCTTTCAAGATCGATGACGTATATCTTTTTCTGTTTTCTGGCTATTAGCATGTGGTTTCATTCAGATTAGGAAGGGCATGTGGAAGTCAGAGGGTGAATTGAGATAGTCTTTGCCCTTGTAATACCCACAGATCCTTCCTAAGCTGTATATAATTGCTTAATGATGGCCAGAATAAACCGCTAAAGTGCGTCACTATCTTCAAAGGGTTAATTTATTAAAAACCGTATTTATTATGCTCTCTCTCTCTCTCTCTCTCCTTTTCTTTTTAATTACTGTATATTTCTCTTTCCTACCATTTCTTCTCTCTCTCTCTCTCTTCTTTTCTTTTTTAATTATTGTATATTTCTCTTTCCTACCATTTCTTCTTCTCTCTCTCTCTCTTCTTTTCTTTTTAATTACTGTATATTTCTCTTTCCTACCATTTCTTCTTCTCTCTCTCTCTCTCTCTCTCTCTCCCTCTCTTCTTATCTTTTTTAATTATTGTATATTTTTCTTTCCTACCATTTCTTCTTCTCTCTCTCTCTCTCTCTCTCTCTCTTTTTTTTTTAATTACTGTGTATTTTTCTTTTCTCTCTCTCTCTCTCTCTCTCTCTCTCTCTCTCTCTCTCTCTCTCTCTCTCTCTCTCTCTCTCTCTTCTTGTCTGCAGCTATCTCCTCACCCCAATTAGAGTCTGTATACTAGATAGATCAATTGACCACTTGCGAGTTTCAGGTTATAAGGAAGTTGGAGACGTAAACATGGATATATAACAGAAGTGCAATAATAATGTAGATCGCTGATGGATAGAATGTAGGATTAATTTAGTTTGATGTATATATAAATGCACGATGACTGTATTATTTCTGTTAATTCTGCTAAATATTCTCTATGTTTACGGCTCCAACTTCCTTATAGCCTAAAACTCGCAAGTGTTCAATAATTATACAAAATAATGAGCAGTGAGGAACAGCTGTGACCGTTATATTACTTGTATGTGTGTGTGTGTGGTTGTACTTTACTCTAGTTGTATTGCGGGAGTGAGCATGCTCGTTATTTCCCGCCTCCTATATGTGTAGGTGTTATATGTATCGTTGGAATGGCTGTGGATGTGTGTGTAGTCTGTAGTTTTAGCCAATTGGCGACATCGGAAACGAAGGCTTAGGGTGGATCTGTATGGTACCATTCTCACTATAGACGGTACCGTCTCGCCCGAAGGCTTAGGTAGCCATCAGCTTAGGTGAACCATATGATACCCATCTCGCCTTGTACCATTTTTGCCAACCCCAGATGGGACGTCACAACGTCGTCCACTTATTCCAGGTACCTATTTACAGCTAGGTGAACTGAGGCTAACACATGAAAGGAGACAAGCCCAATTTGTCTCCGCCCGGCCGGGGATTGAACCCCCGACCCCTCGTGTGTGAGACGAGAGCTCTACCTACTAGGCTACGGGCTGTGGGTGTGTGTGTGGGTGGGTGTGTGGGTGGTTGGGGGGGGGGGGGCATAAGTAGTGGTTCGCTTTTTCTGCCCCCCCCCCCCCCCCCCATTGTCCCTCATGTTTAGCCCCATTAGTTTTCATATTTTAAGACGTTCACCCATCAGCTTAACGATTTTAAGACCTTTCTCCCCATTTCGTTGTCAATTTTAAGGCATTTCGTGCCATTTAGGTGTCGATTTTTCCCTGGCGAACGATAGCGAGCCTGATATTTTAAGAGGAGTAGGCCTTCGGCCTGTACATTTTTCTACTGAAAAATGTACAAATTTATCTTGAAAGGGAGTCTAGGCGGTGTCTTTCTTTTAAGTTTGATGGAGGTTTTGCGAGGAAACTAAAGAATACACGAATACAGTAATACACGAATACAGTAATACACGAATACATTAATACACGAATACAGTAATACACGAATACAGTAATACACTAATACAGTAATACACGAATACAGTAATACACGAATACATTAATACACGAATACAGTAATACACGAATACAGTAATACACGAATACAGTAATACACGAATACAGTAATACACGAATACAGTAATACACGAATACAGTAATAAATAAACCAAACACTAGCCACTCATCCCCTCTCGAGGATTATGACGCGTTATTTACAGTTTATTATGGCTATTAGTTGACAATATTATGCAGCTTAGGAAGGATCTGTGGGGATTAACAGGATGCTTAAACAAAAATAAAACTGTACTGAACATATTAAAATCCCAATAATAAAATAACTTAACTTATTTAAAATCCAAATATAAAAAAAATGTATGTAGATAATAATAATAATAATAATAATAATAATAATAATAATAATAATAAAAATAATAATAATTAAATGTACTTACCCCATCCATTAGGGCTTTCATAGACTGTAGCATGATACTATGGTCCTCCTCCTCCTCCCCTCCTCCTGCTCCCTCACTCCTCCTGACTCCTTCATTGGTCCTTCCTCCCTCCCTCCTGACCCCTACATCAGTCCTCCCCCCCTCCCTCCCTCCCCTCCCTCTCTCTCGTCCCGTGGTCATGGTACGTCTCAGGGACTTGTGGTGGATGCTGCCTGTGGAGAGAGATGCAGATAGATAGATATGTAGATATGTAGATATATATATATATATATATATATATATATATATATATATATATATATATATATATATATATATGTTAGTAAAGCCAGGTAATAAATTTTCTTTAATACATACGAGGTTGAAAGAAATGGCAATTTCTGCGTTGGAAATTTTATTATTCAAAGTTTCCAGGTCTCTGATGAGTTTTCGCTGGGTGGCAGGAAGTAGATGAAGGAGATGAGCAAAATTATGGTGGTACAGGGTTACATAAATGTACATGATGATACAGGATATACGACGCGTTTGACTGGACAACCAGCATTATCAAGTAAGGATGGAATGATATAAAAGGTAAACAGGAAGGGTATATATAGAGGGTGGAGGATCAGAGGAGGCGAAAAACAAGGGGCAAAAATCTACTATAAAAGTCTACTTTCCATCCTTACTTGATAATGCTGGTTGTCCAGTGAAACGCGTCGTATATCCTGTATCATCATGTACTTTAATGTAACCCTCTACCACCATGAATTTTGCTCATCTCATTCATCTACTTCCTGCCACCCAGTGAAAACTCATCAGAGACCTGGAAACTTTGAATAATAAAATTTCCAACGCAGAAATTGCCATTTCTTTCAACCTCGTATGTATTAAAGAAAATATATATATATATATATATACAGAGAGAGAGAGAGGCTGTTGATACATTGGTAGATAGGTAGATTTACAAATAGATAGATAGATACATATAGTTAAATAGATAGATAAGTAGTTAGTTAAATCAATATATAGAGAGTGTTGATAGGGGAATAGTTAGATAGATAGACACGCACTTAGACTAGTTAGTAATTGCATTAATAACAGCCTTTCTCGAACACTTGTGGTTCAGTTTAAGCAAATTACTGTATATCTATGCTATACACTATATCTATGCTATACACTATGCTCAAGCTCAATCCCCACTTTTCCTTGTTCTTTTTTCTTCTTTTTTTAGAGGGGTGGCCGACGCAAGACAGAGCCAGAATGGGGACAACACAACAGAACACAATGAACACACAAGAACAAAATACAAATCCACACGCATCTAGGTTATCCAGGAGAAGACCCAGAGACCAGGGTCACCAAGGTCCCTCCAACCAGGGCCACCAAGGTCCCTCCAACCAGGGTCACCAAGGTCCCTCCAACCAGGGTCACCAAGGTCCCTCCAACCAGGGTCACCAAGGTCCCTCCAACCAGGGTCACTAAGGTCCCTCCAACCAGGGTCACCAAGGTCCCTCCAACCAGGGTCACCAAGGTCCCTCCAACCAGGGACACCAAGGTCCCTCCAACCAGGGTCACCAAGGTCCCTCCAACCAGGGTCACCAAGGTCCCTCCAACCAGGGTCACCAAGGTCCCTCCAACCAGGGTCACCAAGGTCCCTCCAGCACTTCCCCGGCCCCCGAAAAAAAATATTGTTCATATTATATCTGAAAAATGATATCCACATTTCTACGACGTCCTATACACGTTGCCAGCTGTCCATGTATATAAAGGAGACATTTTTTTTTTTTTTTTTTTTTTTTTTTTTTTTTTTTTTTAACTAGGCTAGAATGAAGTCTGGGAAAGCGATTTTGTTAGCCTAGGGGACAAACTAAAATACATAGCTCGATAATAACCAACGCAAGCAACATCATCAATAACAGTTAAATATATATTATATACAGTATATACCAATAAACCATCAGACGTTGGACTGGCTAGTATTGATTAGATTAGCTTAAGGGGAGATCTCCACTAGAGGGATTTTTTTCTTGACCCCTTTCTCCCTCATGTTTAGCCCCATTGCTTTTGATATTATAAAACGTTCGCCCCGTTAGTTTAGCGATTTTAAGAACTTTCACCCCATTTTAAGACCTTTCGTGCCATTCAGGTGTCGATTTTATCCTGGCGAGCGATAGCGAGCCTGTAACTTAAGAGGAAACGGCCTTCGGCCGGGACATTTTTCTACCGAAAAATGTACAAATTAATCTTGAAAGGGACTCAAGGGGGTGTAATTTTAAGCTTGCTGGAGGTCTAGGGAACAAACTAAATACCTCCCCTTAACCCCTTCTATACCAACTATGTATTATATATTCTATTTCAGCTGCTATTAGACGATTGTATTCAGTTTAAGAAGGGTCTCCAGCAATTAACAGGCTTCGAACTATCTCCCTTAACCCTTTTAACGACCACAGGTCCTTCTTAAACTGCACAAAATCGTCTATTTATAGCTCGACTAAAACACCAATTCGTCGGCGGTACAGAAGGATTTAAAGGGTTAATCATTTCTTAAAGGGTTAATCATTTCTTAAAGGGTTAATCATTTCTTAAAGGGTTAATCATTTCTTAAAGGGTTAATCATTTCTTCAGGCATGCATCTAGTGGAAGCAAAAAAAAAAAAAAAAAAAAAAAAAAATGAAAAAGGCGTCCCCTTATCCTGAAGTGGTTAAGGGGAGATGGGTCGTTTTTCTGGACCCCCTTCTCCCTCATATCTAGCCCCATTAGTTTTCAGATTTTAAGGCGTGATCGACCCATTAGTTTGGCGATTTGAAGACCTTTCGCCCCATTTCTTTGTCAATATTAAGACTTTTCATGTCATGTAGGTGTCGATGTTTCCCTGGCGAGCGATAGCGAGCCTGTAATTTAAGAGGAACCGGCCTTCGGCCGGGAAATTTTTCTATCGAAAATGTACAAATTTAGCTTGAAGGAGGGTCTTGTGCATTTTTTTTTTTTTTTTTTTTTTAAAGCTTGATGGAGGTCTAGGGAGGGAATAAAGAAAATAATGAATACATACAGTGAATGAGCCAATAAATACGCCCATCCCCCCTAAAGATAGGAAGGGTAAGTGCGGTGTTATCGGTGGGTGGGTACGGGAATAGTCCGTTGAGATAAACAGGTCACGTCTGTTAACCCCTTGAAGCGCTCATGCGTTTTAGCAGTTTGTTTGGGCTATCATTAGACGATTGTATGCAGCTTAGGAAGGATATGTGGGTATTAAAAGGGTAAATACTATCTCAATCAACCCTTTGACTGCCATATACCGTTACTAATCTGAATAAAATCATCTAATAGTAGCCAGAAAACAGAACAGAAACGCGTATTGGAGCTTGAAAGGGTTAAGGGGGGTCAATGGCTTTGTTTATCTTTCTCTCCTTTTCTCTCTTTTCCTGGCTTGTATCCATTCGGCCCCATTCATCCAACTGTGTTAAGACATTTATCCCCATCCAGGTGTCGATTTTCTTCCTGGCAAGCGATAGCGAGCCAGCATTGTATGGAGAAATCCGGCGTCGCCGGAGAGATTTTTCTATCGAAAAAATGTACAAATTTAGCTTGCTGTCAAAACATAAATATATATACGCTGGCTCGCTCCCGCTCGCTAGGAAAATATTGACACCTGGATGGGGGTAAGCGTCTTAAAACAGTAAGTTGAATGGGGCCGAATGGATACAGGCCAAAGAGAGAGGGGGAGAAAGAGAAAAAAAGCGAGGTGGGCTCCCTTAAGTGTATTAACCCTTTGAGTACCAACGACGTGTGTTATATCACATTGTAGCTTATATTTAAACGGTATTATGCAACTTAGGAAGGAGCTGGGGTAGTTAGAAGGGTTGGTTGAGATCGTTTGAAGCCTTATTATGGCTAGAGGTCCTTCCTAAGCTGAATAAAATCTTCTAACAGTTGCCAGAATATGATGAAAAGGACGTCCCTGGTACTGAACGGGTTAACCCCTTTCGCTTCCAGGGACGTTCTTGTCGTTGTATTCTGGCAACCATTAAAGGATTTTATTCAGCTTTGGAGGACCTCTAGCAAGTTTGAGAGAGAGAGAGAGAGAGAGAGAGAGAGAGAGAGCTACATAGAGCTACATAGATACACAGACCACACAGACCTCAAGGTCCTTACTAGGCAGTCTGGCCTTACAAACTATAATATGCATATATGCATATATACACATACACACATACACATACATACATATACATATATATATACATATATATACACATACATATACACATACATACATACACACATATATATACAGTATATATATACATACTGTACAGTGCACACACATACATATACATACATTTTTTTTTTTTTTTTTTTTTTTTTTTTTCCATTCATATCACCCCAGCCCTCTGCAGATAGAGGTCAAGCCTTCCCTTGAAGGCGTTTATTGTGTCGCTCTCCACCACTCTCGCTGGTAGTTTATTCCACTCTGTCGCCACACTGTAGGTGAAGAAACTCTTTGTGACATCTAGGTTTGCCTTTTTGGTTTTTAATTTCATTCCATTTCCGCGAGTTTGATTAGTATTGTTTAATGTGAATAGTGCATTTACATCGACTTTGTCGAAACCTTTTAGTATCTTAAAGCACTCAATAAGCTGACCCCTCAACCTCCTCTTTTTTAATGAGAACAGGTTCAATCGTTTAAGTCTTTCTTCATATGGTTTATTTCTTAATGAGGGTATCATCTTCGTCGCTCTACGCTGTACTGACTCGAGTCTTACAATGTCCTTGATCAGATAAGGTGACCAGAACTGCACACCATATTCAAGGTGGGGCCTCACCATACTTTTGAACAGTGGCACTATTACGTTTTCATGTTTATATGTAAATTTTCGTTTAATAAAGCCCAATGCTATGTTTGCCTTATTTGCAGCTGCTATACATTGGTCGGAAGTTTTTAGGTTTTCAGATATTAGTACCCCTAGGTCTTTTACTACCGTTGCGGTTTTTATTTGTTTGCCATTCATTTCGTATTTGTAATTCATATTTCTGCTACCAACCTGCAGCACCTGACATTTATCGACATTGAAGGGCATCTGCCATTTTTTCGACCACTCTGATATCTTGTTTAAATCAGATTGCAACGCATTTCTATCATCTTCGTTCAGGACTGTATTTCCTATTTTTGTATCGTCGGCGAATTTGGAAATGGTGTTGTTTACCCCTACATCGATATCGTTAATGTAAATGAGAAACAGGACCGGTCCAAGGACTGAACCCTGTGGAACTCCACTAGTGACAGGCTCCCACTCCGATTCCACTCCATTTATCACCACTCTCTGTCTTCTGTCCGTAAGCCAATTTTTTATCCAAGAATGAATTTCACCTTTGATACCTATCCTCTCCAGTTTAGCCAATAGTTTTTCGGTGAGGCACCTTGTCGAAAGCTTTTTGAAAGTCCAAGAAGATTATATCTAGTGATTTCGTCATGTCGTTATATGTGAATAGTTTGTTATAAAATTCAATCAAATTTGTTAGGCATGACTTATTTGATCTAAAGCCGTGTTGACTATTTTTGATTAGGTTGTTTGATTCGAGGTAATCTACAATCTTATCTCTAATGATTTTTTCCATGATTTTTCCTACAATTGAAGTTAGGCTAATTGGTCTGTAATTACTCGCTTTGGCCTTGCTACCCTTCTTGTATATCGGCGTAATGTTCGCATCTTTCCAATCACTCGTTACAATCCCCTGTAGTAGTGATAAGTTAAATAGTTGTGTCAGGGGTTTTGCTATTTCGTCCTTGACATTCTTAATTATTTTCGGGTGGAGCATGTCGGGTCCCGGGGTCTTATTTACATTTAAATTACTCAATTTGCTTTGTACTTCGGTAACACTGATGGTGAAATCTCCTATCACATGAGTTGAGGTGTTATTTTCAAGGGTATGATCGATAATTTCTTCTGTGAAAACTGAGCCAAAATATTTGTTGAGCAGATTTGCCGTGTTTGTGTCGCCTGTTATTGTCTGGCCATCTTCTATTAGCGGTCCGATTCCGCTTTTGATCTGTTTATTTTTGTTTACGTAACTGTAGAATTTTTTGGGGTTTGTGGCACTTTCTCTGGCAATAGTCATTTCGTAATTTTGTTTGTTCGCCCTAATTATTTTTTTCACTTCCCTTCTACTATTTTTGTACAAGTTTTTAATTACTTCAGTGTTTGTGTTATTTTTTACAAGTTTGTGGAGTTGATTCCTTTTCCTTATTGCCTTGCCAATGTCTCTACTGTACCAAGGGGGCATACTTGATTTCGTACTACGTTTTGGTTTCATGGGTTACAAATTGTTTATGAGCTTCTGTAATTGTAGACTTAAAATGTTCACATAGTTCATTTACTTCGGTTATATTTATGAGGTTTGGGTGTATGTTTGATAGCGATTCCTTAAGTCCGTCATAATTTGCGTTTGCGCGAGAGAGAGAGAGAGAGAGAGAGAGAGAGAGAGAGAGAGAGAGAGAGAGAGAGAGAGAGAGAGAGAAAACAAAAATCTTGTGTGGGGGCAAACTAAAAATAAATCACTCAAAAATGGCTAGAGTAAAAAAAACTTCAATCATAATTATATCAAAATATCCTAATGACCCCAAACACGTCGCACCAGTTAGTATTAACATTAACCCCATCTGTACCGGCGACGTCTTTTTGCCATTATTTCAGCTGCATTTAGACGATTTTAGGAAGCTTAGGAAAGATATATGGTAGCTATAAGGATTCATTGAGGTAGTCTGTAGCCTTTGAATGGGTAGACGTCCTTCCTAAGCTGAACAAAATCGAGAATGTAATGCAAAGTACGTCGCCGGTACAGAAGAGGTTAATGACTTTTTTAACGAAACTTAACCCCAATTTGCTATATAGCTTCAGAACATTGTAAAACAGGGTGAATTGGGCTTAAAAGGGGTGTTTTTCTGGACCCCCGTCTCCCTCATGTTTAACCCGATTAGTTTTGAGATTTTAAGATCCTTTGCCCCATTATTTTGGCTATTTCAAGACCTTTCGCTCCATTTCTTTGTCATTGTTATGACCTTCCGTGCTATCCAGCTGTCATTTTTTTCGTTGCAAGCGATAGCGAGCCTTCAATTTACGAAGAATTTGCTATCGAAATAATGCACACATTTATCTCAAAGGGTGGTCTGGGGGGGGGGGGGGGGGGGCGGGGGGGGGGGGGGGGGGGGGGGGTTAAGCTTGATGGAGGTCTAGGGAGAAAACTAAAAGGAAAAAAATATATATATGTAATTTGGCCTTAAGAATTGCTCTAGTATTCGGACTAATAATTCCCTATTGAGCTACTTATCTACGATTATCCTAGCCTTCATATAATGGCTTGTACTTAGCTTACACTTGTGCTGTAAAGTAGTACATAATGATCCAGTTTGGGTTGAATGATCTTGTACTGTACATCATCATTACACTTTAATTATATCGATATACTGTATGTATATGTATGTATATATATATACAGTATATATATATACAGTATATATATATATATATATATATATATATGTCTGTCTGTTTATCTGTCTGTCTGTCTGTCTACCTACCTTTCCCTACCTCCTATCTGTTTAACCCACCTGTATGTCTAGTTTGTGCCAGAGCGACCCAGCCGACCAGCACCTATTTCCACGGGGACGTATTCGTCACACACTTCGCACGGGCCGCCGCAGTGAGAGCGAATTCCGGGGCAGGGCGGGTGCGGTGATAGGCGAGACCGAAAAGAGAGAGGCGCCGAGATGGTAGGTTTGGCGGAGTTTTGTCTTGGGTGTTGTGGTTGCGGTGGTTGTGGTGATTGTTGTGGTTGCGGTTCGTAGGTTCTGGGTTGTGTCGGTGGGTGGGTGGCTAGCGCCGAGATGGTAGGTTTGGTGGTGATCTGACTTGGGTGTTGATGTTGTTGTTGTGGTGGGTCGTAGGTTCTGGGTTGTGTCGGTGGGTGGGTGTGTGGCGCCGAAATGGTAGGCTGGTGGTGATCTGTCTTGGGTTGTTGATGTTGTAGTGGTTGTGGTGGCTGTGGTGGTTCGTAGGTCCTGGGTTGTGTCGGTGTGTGGGTGTGTGGCGCCGAGATGGTAGCTTTGGCGACGTTTTGTCTTGGGTGTTGATGTTGTTCCGGTGGTTGTGGTGGTTGTGGTTCGTAGGTCCTGGGTTGTGTCGGTGGGTGTGTATGTGACGCTGAGATGGTAGGTTTGGTGGTGATCTGTCTTGGTTGTTGTGGTTCGTATGGTTTGGGTTGCGTTCGGGTGTGTTGATGCTGTTCGAGTGGTTCGTATGTTGTGGGTTGCGTTCGTGTGTGTTGATGTTGTTCGAGTGGTTCGTATGTTCTGGGTTGCGTTCGTGGTGTTGATGTTGTTCGAGTGGTCCGTGTGTTGTGGCTTGTGTTCGTGTGTGTTGATGGTGTTCGATGTGGTTCGTATGCCCCGGTCTGCGTTCGTGTGTGTTGATGTTGCTCTAGTGGTTCGTATGCCCCGGTTTGCGGCGGTATGTGTTCGTTCGTTCTAGGCTGCGTTGATGTGTGTTTATATTCGGTGTCCTGGGCTGTATGTGTTTGTGTCCATAAGTCTTGTGTTTAGACACGATCAGCTGTACGGCAGTTAGGGGAGTCGCGAAGGTAGATTGGATGATGGTTTCTTGTTCGTATGTCGCACCTTTTGTATCCCTTGGTTCTGTTTAATACCTTAAGGGTTTCGCTGCTGATTGGTGTTCATGTGGTTTTACTAAGCTGTGGTGCTGTCCAGACGTCTGAGGATTTGTTCCTTGTTCTCCATGTGTCGTAGGATTCTTCAAGATATTTTTGTTGTTTTTCAAGATATTCTATAGGTTCTGTCACTATGTGTTGTTGTCCGTATTGGTCTGTGCCTGTATGTTGCTGTTCATTGGTCGAAGGTGTTATTAGTTCTCTCCACGGGCCGTAACTTTTTTCCCGGGATATTGTTGCTCCCCATTAGTCGACACTTCTTTCGAGAAATGTTCATGTGAGTTTTCCACTTTTTCTTCACATGCCGTTGGTATTTTCACATTACGCTGTTGCTTATATATAGCGGGTTTAGTCGAAGTGTGCTGTGGTTCATCTGGTTCTGTTACGATATGTTGCTGTTGTTGTTGGTGTTGTTGTTGTTGTTGTTGTTGCTGGTGGTGTTGTTGTTGTTGTTGTTGTTGTTGTTGTTGTTGTTGTTTAGAAATCGTGGGCTGTGTGATCCCCTCAGTTCTCGTGGCAGGGGCAGCAGAGGACGCAGGATGAGGTGTTACGGAAATACTGATGGTAGGAAAAAGTGTTGAACTACAAGCTGGCGGTGTACTGGGATATCCACCAGTTACGAGACCGGGCACTGGACGAACACCGGATGAAGGGGGTGTATAAGGGGATGTATGGGCCAAAGACGAGGTAGTAGGGGTGGATGTCGTGTCAAGATTACCTACTACACCGGCAGAAGTGGATGTAGAGTCAAAATGTATGTCACCATGATCATTAACTAGGAATGGACGAACATCGGATGAAGGAGGTGGATGAGGTAATGCATTGGGCCAAAGACGAGGTAGTAGGGGTGGATTGTCGTTGCCAGAGATGAACCTACCCCGGCAGAAGTGGAATGTCGAGTCAAGATTTATGTGCGCACCCGCATCAGGAACTAGGGATGAACTGCGAACGGTTGGCTCACTAGGAGAAACACTGGCGATAAACACGGGTGCTGCACTGGGTTGGGGATAAAGCAGATTACTGAAACAACACGGCTCGGGGGCTTGAAGCGGGTGGGCGATACGGTTGATACGGATGAATGCAGGGAGGAAGGGGAGGTGGACGTTGAGGTGTCCGGCGAGTGAGATAATAGCACTGGGAAGAGGGCCAGTGGTGGTATTTGCTGGGGTTGAAGCTGAGGGGGGACTGCATCTCTCCTCCATGTTCACTA
>CM064566.1:56242680-56349380 GCA_032716605.1 Paralithodes platypus | reverse complement strand
TTCTCTTTTGCTGTCCTATTCTCCTACTCTCTGCTGGGTATCTCCCGTCTCTCTCTCTCGCTTGTGGGGGGGTAAGAGGAAGAGAGCCTAATTCTCTTTTGGCTGTCTATTCTCCTACTCTGTACGTCTGTACTCCTCTCTCCTCTCTCTCTCACACACCTCTTCTATCGCTCTCCTAGTCCTTGTTTCTTTTCATCTCTCTCTTTCTCTCTCTCTCTCTGATCTTCTTATTTGATCTTCTTCGTTACCGTGGTCTTATTATTCTTAGCCTTCCGCTTAAAACCTTCCGAATGCAATATTCATATTCGGGAGAAACTTTTGCTCGTCGGATGCTGGGAATCATTGAGATTGGAGAAGAGAAGAGAAGAGAGAGCGAGAATGAAAAAAATAAAAAAAAAACAAAGGAAGAAGAAGAAAAAAAGAAAAGAGAGTGAGAGCGAGAGCGAGAGAGAGCGAGATTAACCATTTTGTTCCCACTAACCATAACCATCATTATAACCCATTAGTTTTTGCGATTTTAAGACCTTGTCGTGTGCCTGTTTAAATGACGATTATATTCCTGTTTCTTTCGAGTGATAGCGGAAACCTGCAGTTTAGGACCCAGCGTGCATATTTCTTCACCGAAAAAAATGCACAAATTTATTTCGGAAGGTGGGGGTCTCGGGGGTATTCTTTAAGCTTGAATGGAGGTCTCTAGGGAGGAAACCCAAAAAATATGATAAATAAATAACTAAATAAATCAATTAAAATCTCCTCTATAAATCTCTTTGGTCTATTCGCCAACCATTTTGCATCCCTTTGTTTTTTTTTTTGTTTTTTTTTTTTTACGTTTGTGCTGTTGTTTGGTGTTTTGTAATTTATTTCCCGGGGCTTTTGTTGCCAAGGGTCGTATTTTAACTTTCCGGCTAAAAAGCAGCTTTTCCCCAGAAGTTAGGTGCGCCCTCAAACAAGTCTGCGTGGTTTTGTTCCTCTCCCACCCCCGTGCTTACTTCGTCTTGGATTGTGCTCGAAAACAAGTTTCGTCGCCCGTCGCGAACGTTCCTTGATTTTGGCCCCTGGTCACTCTTTCAACTGGGGAGGCACTCTTTACACGCAGTTCTCTGCCTTTTGTCTCCCTCTTCCACATAGAAGAAAATGTCTGCGGTTTCTTCTCTCCTACTTTTAGCGTCGTTTTTGTACTTATGCCTCAACTTAAATTGGCAAGAAAATTATGGGGTGGTAAAAAACTAATTACGACGACTGTACCTGCTGTAAATACATACATACATACATACACACATACATACATACATTACATACATGCATACATACATACATACATACATACACAAAGACATACATGCATTCCGCCAAACTTACTAACAGACACATTGGTCAACACTGTTCCATATTCAGCCAATCACTCACACACACAGACCAGACCCATATCCAACTACCAGGGAATGCATATATGGAAACACATATATACATATACACACACATACACACACACACACACACGGGGTTGGTAATCGGTTACAAGGCGAGATGGGTATCGTACTGGTCAACCTAAGCTACTGGTCAACCTAAGCCTTCGGGTGAGACTGGTACCGTAGTGAGAGTGGTACCGTACAGATTAACCCTAAGCCTTCGTTGCCAGATGTCGCCAATTGGCTAAAATACAGACTACACACACATCCACAGCCATTCCAACGATACATAAACACTTAACATACATTTCACGCAATACATTCCCAGTTAAGGAGGCGCGATAATAATGAGCTTAGCTCGCATTGCGTGGATTCCCCTTGACGAACAAGCAAGTGAATGAATGAAAAATAACAACACATATATATGAAAATAATAAAGAAGGTCCTACCCCTCTCCCATTCTTAAGGAGAGGTTTTTAGTATGTTTCCTAGACTTCCATCAAGCTTGAAATTACACCCTCTAGACCCTCTTTCAAGATAAATTTGTAAATTTCCCGGCCGAAGGCCGGGGCCTCTTCAATTACAGGCTCGCTATCGCTTGCCAGCAAAAAATCGACACCTAAATGGCACGAAAGTTCTTGAAATTGACAGAAATAGGGCGACAGTTCTTAAAATCACCAAACTAAGGCGGGAACGTCTTAAAATCTCAAAAGCAAATGGGCAAAACATGAGGGTAAAGGGGTAAATAAAAAAATCCCTCAAGTGGAAATCTCCCCTTAAGTAAGCCATTTTAGATTTATAGAAGTGCGACCATTACTTTCATTACTGTGTCCACAAACAGTTAACAAATGTAAGCAGGTTTTTTCTATTGTTTTGTTTTGTTTTTCCTTTTCCTTTGTCCACGACCTTCCCACCTCACGCATCTCGCCTCTCAAACTTCCCTTCACACACACACCACGCCCATCCCACCTCACACGTCTCGCCTCAAACTTCCCTCCACACACACACACAACACAAACACCACACACACCACGCCCATCCCACCTCACACTTCTCGCCTCAAACTTCCCTTCACACACACACACACACAACACACACACCATACGTCTCGCCTCAAACTTCCCTTCACACACACACACACACACATACAACACACACACCACGCCCATCCCACCTCACACGTCTCGCCTCAAACTTCCCTTCACACACACACACACACACCACGCCCATCCCACCTCACACGTCTCGCCTCAAACTTCCCTCCACACAAACACACACACACACACATACAACACACACACCACGCCCATCCCACCTCACACGTCTCGCCTCAAACTTTTCTCCACACACACACACAACTCCACACCACGCCCATCACACAGACACACACACACGTTGTCTCGCCCCTCAAACTTCCCTGGAGCCAACCCCCGATGAAAAAACTTAGCCCCACCTCACATCTGGCATCCGTAATTAACCCTTCCGCACCATGACGCCTTTTTACCTTCGGTGCTGGCTAAAATTAGATGTTTATGCAGGTTAAGGGAGGTATTTAGTTTGTTCCCTACTTTTTCATCAAGCTTAAAATTACACCCCCTAGACCCCCTTTCAAGATAAATTTGTACATTTTTCGGTAGAAAAATGTCCCGGCCGGAGGCCGGTTGCTCTTAAATTACCGGCTCGCTATCGCTCGCCAGGAAAAAATTGACACCTTAACGGCACGAAAGGTCTTAAAATTGACAGAAATGGGGCAAAATGTCCAAACTACCTAGGGCGAAGGTCTTAAAATCTCAAAAGCAATGGGGCTAAACATGAGGGAGAAAGGGGTCCAGAAAAAATTCCCTCAAGTGGAAATCTCCCCTTAAGAAGGACCTATGTGTTGGTAGTGTAATGGTTTAGGTGCTTATGTTCTGGGTGTGGTGGCCCGAGTTCGAATCCCGGGAGGACCACGTAGTTTCATTAGTCTATTAAAGTACATTGGGGTTTATAATTGATGATTAATGTTAAGGGCGGATTTCCACTTGACTCCTTTCTCCCTCATGTTTAGCCCCATTGTTTTTCTAATTTTAAGACGTTCGCCCCATTATGTTGACGATTTTAAGAACTTGCGACCCATTTCTGTCAATTTTAAGACCTTTCGTGCCATTTAGGTGATTTTATCCTGATTTTATCCTGGCGAGCGATAGCGAGCCTGTAATATAAGAGGAACCGGCTTTCAACCGGGAAATTTTTCTACGGAAAAATTTACAAATTTATCTTGAAAGAGTGTCAAGGGGGTGAAATTTTGAGATTGCTGGAGGAGTAGAAAACAAACTAGAAACCTCCCCTTAAGAACGAGGTGTTACTAGAAGGTTGTATTTACCCGTTTGAGTCATAGAGGTAGATTATAAACTAAAAAATAACATGGTCTAATGGAATTACGGCATGGTGGTGAAAGGGTTAAGTTTATTTAGCCTTAACAGTCATACATTCTTAAGGGGAGGTTTTTAGTGTGTTTCCTAGACTTCCATCAAGCTTGAAATTACACCCCCTAGACTCCCTTTCAAATTACACCCCCTAGACTCCCTTTCAAAATAAATTAGTAAATTTTTCGGTAGAAAAATGTCCCGGCCGGATGCCGGTTCCTCTTAAATTACAGGCTCGCTATCGCTCGCCAGGAAAAAATCGACACCTAAATGACACGAAAGGTCTTAAAAGTTAAATAAATGGGGCGAAAGTTCTTAAAATCGCCAAACTAATGGGGCGACCGTCTTAAAATCTCAAAAGCAATGGGGCTAAACATGAGGGAGAAAGGGGTAAAGAAAGAAATCCCTCAAGTGGAGATCTCCCCTTAAGCTTATTTATCCTTAACAGTAATACATTTAACCCTTTGGGCGGGTGCCCAACCCCGAAAGGGGTTGAAATAGGGAAGCTATCCCCCCGCCAAAGGCGGCTTTCTAGGGCCTTTCCTAGCTGATGCTGAGAGGATTGGGTTGTAGTCATGTGGTGATGGGCTGGTCTATCAGAGTGAGAACTGAGCGATCTCTGCCATACCCATAGCTTACTCTGACTGTTCCTTTTACTTATATATTTTCTAGATCTCAAGTGACGGCGTCTCTTCCGTGGATTGACCTCCCAATCTACCAAGATTGGAAGCCAAAGCGTCACATTTTTTCCTTTGTCCCTCAGCTTTCTCTTCATAATTGCTGAGGGGCACAGGGCCCTGGGTGGGGCTTTGGTTTCCCGGGCGTTTCTGTCGCCCTCCTCAGCTCCCCGCCATGGAGTGGCTTCGGTCAACCATGCTTTATTGTGGTCGGCTGGGAGGGTTTCTGTGGGGGCGCTCGGTTATGGCCTTGGCCTTGCTCGGAGCCTTGGGGCTGTTCGGCCAGGCAGCTTGGGGAAAAACAACAACAACAACAACCCTTTGAAGCTCTGACGCGTTTTAGCAGTTTATTTTGGCTATCTCTAGACGATTTGATGTAGCTTAGGAAGTATCTGTGGGTATTGAAAGGGTAAATACTCTATCAATCAACCCTTTGACTTCCATATACCGTTACTAATCTGAATAAAATCGTCTAATAGTAGCCAGAAACAGAACAGAAACGCGTATTGGAGCTTGAAAGGGTTAACATACACCAAGTTATATATATATATATATTTGGTGCCGCGACATCACTTATTTGACCGACTGTACTAAACTGGCAATAAGGTTACGGGACACTGATTTTATAGGGAGAGCAGAAAGGATAATATAGTTTGCATATTGTGGAGTCGAGTCGTATGGTAATGGCAGAATTTCGGAAAGCTTATTAAGGGGAGATTTCCACTTGAGGGATACTTTTCTGGACCCCCTTTTCCCTCATGTTTAGCCTCATTGCTTTTGAGATTTTAAGACGTTCAGCCCATTATTTTGGCGATTTTAAGCACTTTCGCCCTATTTATGTTGATTTTAAGACCTGTTCGTGCCTTTTAGCGGTCGATTTTGCCTGAACGAGCGTTAGCGAGTCTGTAATTTTAGACCCCTTTTCAAGATAAATTTGTCAATTTTTCTACCGAAAAATTTACAAATTTATCTTGAAAAGGGGTCTAGGGGACTGTAATTATAAGCTTGATGGAGGTCTAAGGAACAAACTAAAGACCTCCCCTTAATGGGTCAGTGGCTGGTTTGTTGGGCTATTAATTCATTTATTCATATATATACAGTATGTATAGTTACCTCCCTAAACCTCCATTAAACTGTAAAAAACACCACCTGTACCACACCTTCAAGATAAATTTGTACATTTTTCGGTAGAAAAATTTCCTGGCCGAAGGCCGGTCTCTCCTGAAATTACATGCTCGTTATCGCTCGCCAGGGAAAAAAATCGACACCTAAATGGCACGCAAGGCACGAGAAGTGGGTCGAAAGGTTTTAAAATCGCCGAGCTAATGAACCAAACGTCTTAATATCTAAAAACCAATGGTACTAAACATGAGTGAGAAAGGGGGCCAGAAAAACTACCCATCTCCCCTTAACTTAACATAGAGTAGTTGAGGGCTGGTACAACATTTAAAAAACATGGTTGTTGAATTTTGTTATTCGCTGCGTAGGCTCTGGTGTGTATATGTGTGTGTGTGTGTGTTGTGTGTGTGTGGGCGGGTGGTGTGTTTGAGTGTGTGTGGGCGGGTGGGTGTGTGTTTGAGTGTATGTGGGCGGGTAGGTGTGTGTGTGTGTGTGTGTGTGGCGGGGTGGTGGTGGTGGGGGGTAGGATTGTTATTAATAAGATGAGCATGGTAGAACTTAAATCATAAAACAATAACAAAAACTTCAGTTTTGTTCCTAAGTTCATCATGGAAATCGTTAAAAGAAGAATTTATCTGTTAAAGAAAACGTATATAGTGTGGCTGACTCTCTTGATTAGTGAAATGGAGGTTTAAAGGCATAACAATTGTATATACAACTCATAAAGGCCGGATACTCATATATATATACAGCCTACATGCACCCACATATACACAACCTACATACAGTACACTCACATACACTCACATATACACACATACACTCACATATACACAACCTACATACATTTAAATTCACATAAACACATATACAATTTAGGGTACAGAAGCACTTGAAATGCCCCAAACGGCCTAATTCCAGCCGTTTTGGAAGGTGACTCAAATAGGATTCTCTACTATAAAGGCCTAATTACAATTCTGATGGTCTTAATGGATTCGTGGGTTTGTAGTGTACTTATGAAAAGTAGTTGGGCGTATTCCAATCATTAATTCCTAGTCCACGACATCATACACTGAAGGGCTTAAGACATTTTATTTACAAACATATAATAGCTTAAAATGGTTCCACGTCATCTCAACTAGTAGACCATTTAAACCAGTAGCTCTCAACCAGTGCCAAATTAACCCAGACCAACCAAACCAGTGCCAAAGTATAGTACTAACCGAACCTAACCTCACCGTATTGGTTGATTTGGTACTGGTTGAGAGCTACTGGTTGAGTTGACCGGTCACCACCTAAAATAGATCAGAGGTATGTTTTTAAATCAAACTTATAACTTGCTTAAACATCTTTTACTGAAATCTGAAGGATCCACTGAACAACATTTAGTTAAGCTCTAAAACCCGAACTCTACAACATATTATAACATCATACATAAACCATTGTATCCCCAGCACTTTCCTTCCTTTTCCAAATATTCCTAATGGTGTAGTGACAGATCTGGATGTTGTTGTTGTTGTTGTTGTTGCTATTGTGGAGCACCCAGCTGACTAATGACTCATAGCCAGCCCTTCATAACACCTCCAGCAGCCTGGTCAGGTTCCCACATCTTCCATGCTGAAGCTATCCTGTTTTGGAGTGATCACAACAGCGATGAAGCTGGTAATCATGATGCAACAACTTGTACCAGAATCCGGCACACCAAAGGCTGGACCACATTGGGGTGGTGTATGGAAGAGGCATTTTACCCTACAGCCAAATGCTGTGGACCCCTGATGACTTTACCATCACTGCTAAGTGGTGGGGCGGTGACTCTATTCGCCATTGTCCTGATGGGACCAAAGTTGGAGGGTAGGTTACCTTTTGAGGTGACTTTTAAAACAGTCCAATTCTGTCGCGGTCCTGAATGATAGTCGGCTGATGGCCAAGCCAGCCCCTTTTAGTCACCTCTTATGACACCCAGGGTGGGCGATGGCGAAGGGACTCCTGAAGGCGCTGTAATTCAGAGGTACTCTTTAAATCAAACTTGAAGTCGGACTATACAACTTTTACTAAAATCTGAGGTCTCCGGTACACAACATTCACCTAAACTATAAAGCATCTATAACATCAAACATATGCCATGGAGGCTGCAGCACTGTCCTTCCTTCTCCTGATATGCTGGCGGTGGTGTGTAGCGATAGGTCCGGGTGCAGGAGGCGGTGACGAAGGGGCTCCTGGCGACACAGAGACAGCCATTCCTCCCGGTGAGACTCCAGCGCCGGCCCCCAGTCCTTCGTTGGCGTCACTCCGGCACGCAGTCGCTGGAACGTAGAGGATAATATTCAGTCGCTATAATGCGTATGTAAATGTCGCCGGGTAATTTTGTTATTTGTCCATGTCTCCAATAACACAAAACGGAAGCTAAAGTTGTCAAAGCGTTATTGTTGTCACTGGTTATGTCGGTAACTCAAAAACTATTATAGCAATCAAGCTAATGTTTCTACCATTTCGGAAGAATTAGCTAGGGAAGAGGTGTGGAAACTTACAGCCCACTTGTTCTAGCCCTTTTTGAGTTACAGAGGTTAGAAATCACGATGTCTGGCCTACTTAAATGAATGGACTCTATATAAGTATGCATCTATCTATCTATCTATCTATCTATCTATCTATATCTATCTATCTATAACTATCTATCTATCTATCTATAACTATCTATCTATCTATTTCTATCTATCTATCTATCTATCTATCAATCTATCTGTCCATCTATATCTATCTATATATTTATTTATATATATATATATATATATATATATATATATATATATCTATAACTATATATCTATAAATCTATCTATTTATATATATATATATATATATATATATATATCTAGCTATATCTATCTATCTACCTATCAATCTATATTTCCATACCGTAATGAGCGATCCCTTAGCCTTGCAGGTGAGGTAGTAGAGGACATAGAGCGGCAGAGGTAAGATAGAGGTCAGTGACACCCCAACTCCTATGGCCTGACCCCACCCCGGCAGCACCTCCCCCCGGTAGCTGGCGGGGGCGTTGGCTACTACGGTGTTGACGAAGATGAACTGATGGCGTGGCAGAGAGGAAATTAGGTCAGATCAGGGTACTATAGTCTATTCGCGGTAAGTAGGCGAGAAATCATGACCTCTAACCTCTGTAACTCGAAAATGACTAGAGTAATCGAACAAATATGTCTACCATTTGGGAAGAGTCCATCAAGGAATAGATGAGGAAATTGACAGCCCATTTGCTCTAGCCCTTTTTTAGTTACAGAGGATAGAGGTCATGATTTCTCGTCTACTTACAGCGAATAGACTATAGAATGTATTCATGTTAACCTGGCAGAAAATGGTACTGCCAGCTGGCTCAGTATTAAGTGTATTTATGCTATTATAGAGCTGCAAAGTAGAGTAATGGCATATATTATACACAAACATAATCTACCGACTAGTTTGTTCATTTCTGCAAATTGCATTTCTCATTTTTATGTATGTAAATAGCTTTAATACCATAAGTAAAGTTACCTCCTGTTACATAGCATATTATAAAGTCTCCTACACTTCAAGATCTCCAAAATAATGGAGTGAAACAGGGTCGGTAAAAAAAAAAAAAATCCTCGGACCAACTAGGGGTTAACCCGTGAGGTGCGGGTAACGTAGACTCCTCACCAGCATAACAAGAGGTGTGATGACCAGCCAGGCTCCGTACCACCGGTAGTTGATGCGGTTGCCGTTCATCATCTGTAGGTCCCTCACTGTACGGCCGGCACCTGCACAGATACAGTAGATTGATACAGAGATAGATAAATGGATTGATTGATAGAAAGATGGGTAGATAGATAAATAGATAGATAAACAAGAGGGCACTCAGGAGAGCGCATACCTCCGCCTTTACTGGCAGATATATACGCTCTACAAATCACCTCCTAAATGGGGTTAACCTCTTAAAATCTCAAAAGTAATGGGGCTAAACTTGAGGGCAAACGAGCCAAGAAAAAAATCCCTCAAGTGGAAATCTACCCTTAATGCAACTCACCATATATGAAGATAAAAACGAGCACCTCAAAGACACAGCTGATGATCAGGACGTAGGAAGCGCAGTACCAATCCATCAGTGTTAGCCAATACATCCCACCCTGATGGCGAGAGAGAGTGAGAGTTAGAGTGACTGAAATTGTTACAAGAAGTTACCGTCATGGTGGTGTAATGGTTAAGGTGTCTAAAAATCTGTGTGTGATAACCCGGGTTCGAATCCCGGTGGATCACATATTATATGCTTTCATTAATTCCATTGGAGGTGTTTGGTGTTGTGGTGAAATTAATAAAAAATAGATAAACAATGAAGTCCATTTTGGGGAGATACTCGAAGTGGAAAGAGAGAGATTGTTTAATGCACTACACTCATCACAGAGTGTACATAATGCGGTCTACTCTCTTCCTGAACTGCTCTGCTGAAGAACTGTTTACAACTTCTGAAGGAGGTTTGTTCCAGGTAGAACAGATATTATATGTGAAAAGGTTTCCACTAATACTATAGTACTGAGAGAGAGAGAGAGAGAGAGAGAGAGGGGGGGGGGGAGGGGAGAAGCATATCAAAGAAGAAGAGAAACTGAACCTACTAACCCCTTCTGTACCTACTAACCCCTTCTGTACCTACTAACCCCTTCTGTACCTACTTCTGTACCTACTAACCCCTTCTGTACCTACTTCTGTACCTACTAACCCCTTCTGTATCTACTAACCCCTTCTGTACCTACTAACCCCTTCTGTACCTACTAACCCCTTCTGTACCTACTAACCCCTTCTGTACCTACTAACCCCTTCTGTACCTACTAACCCCTTCTGTACCTACTTCTGTACCTACTAACCCCTTCTGTATCTACTAACCCCTTCTGTACCTACTAACCCCTTCTGTACCTACTAACCCCTTCTGTACCTACTAACCCCTTCTGTACCTACAAACCCCTTCTGTACCTACTTCTGTACCTACTAACCCCTTCTGTACCTACTTCTGTACCTACTAACCCCTTCTGTATCTACTAACCCCTTCTGTACCTACTAACCCCTTCTGTACCTACTAACCCCTTCTGTACCTACTAACCCCTTCTGTACCTACTAACCCCTTCTGTACCTACTAACCCCTTCTGTACCTACTAACCCCTTCTGTACCTACTAACCCCTTCTGTACCTACTAACCCCTTCTGTACCTACTAACCCCTTCTGTACCTACTAACCCCTTCTGTACCTACTAACCCCTTCTGTACCTACTTCTGTACCTACTAACCCCTTCTGTATCTACTAACCCCTTCTGTACCTACTAACCCCTTCTGTACCTACTAACCCCTTCTGTACCTACTAACCCCTTCTGTACCTACTAACCCCTTCTGTACCTACTAACCCTTCTGTACCTACTAACCCCTTGTACCTACTAACCCCTTCTGTACCTACTAACCCCTTCTGTACCTACTAACCCCTTCTGTACCTACTAACCCCTTCTGTACCTACTTCTGTACCTACTAACCCCTTATGTACCTACTAACCCCTTCTGTACCTACTAACCCCTTCTGTACCTACTTCTGTACCTACTAACCCCTTCTGTACCTACTAACCCCTTCTGTACCTACTAACCCCTTCTGTACCTACTAACCCCTTATGTACCTACTAACCCCTTCTGTACCTACTAACCCCTTCTGTACCTACTAACCCCTTATGTACCTACTAACCCCTTATGTACCTACTAACCCCTTATGTACCTACTAACCCCTTCTGTACCTACTAACCCCTTCTGTACCTACTAACCCCTTCTGTACCTACTAACCCCTTCTGTACCTACTAACCCCTTCTGTACCTACTAACCCCTTATGTACCTACTAACCCCCTTCTGTACCTACTTAACCCCTTCTGTACCTACTAACCCCTTCTGTACCTACTAACCCCTTCTGTGCCTACTAACCCCTTCTGTACCTACTAACCCCTTCTGTACCTACTAACCCCTTATGTACCTACTAACCCCTTCTGTACCTACTAACCCCTTATGTACCTACTAACCCCTTCTGAACCTACTAACCCCTTCTGTTACCTACTAACCCCTTCTGTACCTACTAACCCCTTCTGAACCTACTAACCCCTTCTGTACCTACTAACCCCTTCTGTAACCTACTAACCCCTTCTGTACCTACTAACCCCTTCTGTACCTACTAAACCCTTCTGTACCTACTAACCCCTTCTGAACCTACTAACCCCTTCTGAACCTACTAACCCCTTCTGTACCTACTAACCCCTTCTGTACCTACTAACCCCTTCTGAACCTACTAACCCCTTCTGAACCTACTAACCCCTTCTGTACCTACTAACCCCTTCTGTACCTACTAACCCCTTCTGTACCTACTAACCCCTTCTGTACCTACTAACCCCTTCTGTACCTACTAACCCCTTCTGAACCTACTAACCCCTTCTGAACCTACTAACCCCTTCTGTACCTACTAACCCCTTCTGTACCTACTAACCCCTTCTGAACCTACTAACCCCTTCTGTACCTACTAACCCCTTCTGTACCTACTAACCCCTTCTGTACCTACTAACCCCTTCTGTATCTACTAACCCCTTCTGAACCTACTAACCCCTTCTGTACCTACTAACCCCTTCTGTACCTACTAACCCCTTCTGTACCTACTAACCCCTTCTGTACCTACTAACCCCTTCTGAACCTACTAACCCCTTCTGAACCTACTAACCCCTTATGTACCTACTAACCCCTTCTGTACCTACTAACCCCTTCTGAACCTACTAACCCCTTCTGTACCTACTAACCCCTTCTGTACCTACTAACCCCTTATGTACCTACTAACCCCTTATGTACCTACTAACCCCTTATGTACCTACTAACCCCTTCTGAACCTACTAACCCCTTCTGAACCTACTAACCCCTTCTGTACCTACTAACCCCTTCTGTACCTACTAACCCCTTCTGTACCTACTAACCCCTTATGTACCTACTAACCCCTTCTGTACCTACTAGCCCTTCTGTACCTACTTCTGTACCTACTAACCCCTTCTGTACCTACTAACCCCTTCTGTACCTACTAACCCCTTCTGAACCTACTAACCCCTTCTGTACCTACTAACCCCTTCTGAACCTACTAACCCCTTCTGTACCTACTAACCCCTTCTGAACCTACTAACCCCTTCTGTACCTACTAACCCCTTCTGTACCTACTAACCCCTTCTGTACCTACTAACCCCTTCTGAACCTACTAACCCCTTCTGAACCTACTAACCCCTTCTGTACCTACTAACCCCTTCTGTACCTACTAACCCCTTCTGTACCTACTAACCCCTTCTGTACCTACTAACCCCTTCTGTACCTACTAACCCCTTCTGAACCTACTAACCCCTTCTGAACCTACTAACCCCTTCTGTACCTACTAACCCCTTCTGAACCTACTAACCCCTTCTGTACCTACTAACCCCTTCTGTACCGGCAACATATTTTTAAGGGGAGGTTTTTAGTTGGCTCCGTAGACTTCCATCAAGCTTAAAATTACACCCCCTTGACCCCCTTTCAAGACATATTTGTACATTTTTCGGTAGAAAAATTTCCCGGCCGAAGGCCGGTTCCTCTTATATTAAAGGCTCGCTATCGCTCGCCAGGAGAAAATCGACACCTAAATGACACGGAAGATCTTAAAATTGACAGAAATGGGATGAAAGTTCTTAAAATCGACAAACTAATGGGACAAACGTCTTAAAATCTCAATAGTAATGGGGCTAAACATGAGGGAGAAAGAGGTCAAGAAAAAAAAATAATCAAGTGGAAATCTCCCTTTAACGAGATTCTGGCCACTGTTAGACGACTGTGTTCCGTTCAAAAAGAGCCTACGAGCAAGTGACAGGCTTCGAACCATCTCACTTAAGGGGAGATCTCCACTTGAGGGATTTTTTTCTTAACCCCTTTCTCCCTCATGTTTAGCCCCATTGCTTTTGATATTATAAAACGTTTGCCCCATTAGTTTACCTATTTTTAGAACTTTCACCCCATATTAAGACCATTCGTGCCATTCAGGTGTCAATTTTATGCTGGCGAGCGATAGCGAGCCTGTAATTTAAGTGGAACCGGCCATCGGCCGGGAAATTTTTCTACCGAAAAATGTACAAATTTATCTTGAAAGGGACTCAAGGGGGTGTAATTTTTTGCTTGATGGAGGTCTAGGGAACCAACTAAAAACCTCCCCTTAAATCAATCGAGATCAACCACAAGAGTTGGAGAATCAAACCCACATGTTAATATAATGTGTTTATTATGTTCTTCCAAAATTTCAGGCTCACTATCGTTCGTCAGGAAAACAAAAAATCGACACCTAAATAGCACGAAAGGTCTTGATATTGACAAGGAAATGGGGCGGAAAGTCTTAGAATCGAGACCAACCTACAGGAGCTACAAACTAACCCTGGTACAGAAGTGGAAAGATTTGATATTGACAAGGAAATGGGGCGGAAGGTCTTAGAATCGAGACCAAAATACAAAATCTACTATTGTCTATTCGCTGTAAGTAGGCGAGAGATCATGACCTCTATCCTCTGTGACGCAAAAAGGGCTAAAGCAAATGGACTGTAAATCTCCACATCTATTCCTTGACTGACTCTTCCCAAATGGTAGAAATATTAGCTCGATTACTCTAGTCGTTCTTGAGTTTCGAGAGGTTATACGTTACGATTTCTGTCCCACTTAGAATGAACGGACTATACCTTACCCTGGTACAGAAGATGAGAGATACGAGGACGTCCACGAGACATATGAGGAAGGTGACCAGTTCTCGCCAGGGCCGGAGAGACGGTAGCTCGTCCAGGAGAGACACTACCAAGGTCTCGATGTGGGCGATCTGAGGGAGAGATAGAGAGAGATATGGAGAGATACTATTAACAAGAGGGAAGGAGGGAGTGCGTGGTGGTAAGACGAACGTGAGAGATAGAGAGATAGTAGAAGAGAGGGAGGGAGGGAGAGAGAGAGAGAGAGAGAGTCAGGCAGAGAGATATGGAGAGATACTATTATATCCAGCAACGGGATATGTGCCTGAATACATACATACATACATACATACATACATACATACATGTATACCTTAAGGGGAGGTTTTTAGTTTGGTCTCTAGATATCCATCAAGCTTAAGATTACACCCCCTTGAGCCCCTTTCAAGATAAATTTGTACATTTTTCGGTAGAAAAATTTCCCGGCTGAAAGCCGGTTCCTCTTAAATTACAGGATCGCTATCGCTCGCCAGGATAAAATCGGCACCTAAATTGCACGAAAGGTCTTAAAATTGACAGAAATGGGTTGAAAGTTCTTAAAATCATCAAAATAATGGGGCGAACATCTTAAAATTAGAAAAGCAATGGGGCTAAACATGAGGGAGAAAGGAGTCAAGAAAAAAACTCCCTCAAGTGGAAATCTCCCCTTAAATACTCTTTTGTATACACTATAAATAATATTAATGGTGAACTAGCGGCAGAAAAAATCGAGCAATGAAAAAGATAAAACAAAAAAGGTTCTCTACCGAGCTCCAGCACTGAGACCTGAAGACTTACCATGGAGTCGATACCCAAGAAGAAGATCATGAGGAAGAAAAGGACAGCCCACACGGGAGCGAAGGGCATCAGGGACAGGGCCTCGGGGTACGTGATGAACACGAGGGACGGACCTGGATAGAATAGAACAAATGAAAAAGCTTAGATTATATTAAATAATCAGTGTAATTCTCTCGGTCTGGAGACGATGCTACCGAATACAACAGAACGTGGTACGAGTGTGTGCATTTGGGGTCATATTCTTGAGCTTGCTTAAAAATATGACCCGCCGACCCGAGTGTTATATGCCGAGTGTCTGAGACTTCTATACGAGTGTTTACATATCTTCACGAGTTTGTTGGTGAATATGTACCGAATGTCTACTCGGCAATACTCGCCGAGAAACTCTTAAATGTGTAAACCCCCCCCCCCCCCCTTAAGGGGAGGTTTTTAGTTGGTTCCCTAGACCTCCATCAAGCTTAAAATTACACCCCCTTGAGTCCCTTTCAACATAAATTTGTACATTTTTCGGTAGAAAAATGTCCGGCCGAAGGCCGGTTCCTCTTAAATTACAGGCTCGCTATCGCTCGCCAGGATAAAATTGACACCTGAATGGCACGAAAGGTCTTAATATGGGGTGAAAGTTCTAAAAATAGGTAAACTAATGGGGCAAACGTTTTATAATATCAAAAGCAATGGGGCTAAACGTGAGGGAGAAAGGGGTCAAGAAAAAATCCCTCGAGTGGAGATCTCCCCTTAAGATACAGTAAGATAAAACTCCACCTCACCCGCAGCCGTAACTTTATCCACCGTAGTGTTCAAACTCCAACTCACCCGCAGCCGTAACTTTATCCACCGTAGTGTTCAAACTCCAACTCACCCGCAGCCGTAACTTTATCCACCGTAGTGTTCAAACTCCAACTCACCCGCAGCCGTAACT
Source organism: Paralithodes platypus (assembly GCA_032716605.1). NCBI lineage: Eukaryota > Metazoa > Arthropoda > Malacostraca > Decapoda > Lithodidae > Paralithodes > Paralithodes platypus. The sequence continues at coordinate 56,333,248 of CM064566.1, read as the reverse complement.
TTATCCACCGTAGTGTTCATCCGGTGAGCCATGAACCCCAGGACGGAGAACACCACGAACCCGGCCAGTACTGAGGTGAAGCAGTTAAGTACCGGCACCAGGATGGCGTTACGGAGGCAGCTACGGTCACGGAACTTATTGTAGGATCCCAAGGTAGTCAGGATACCCCACCCAGGACCCAGGGAGTAGAAGATTTGACTTGCTGCCGCTGCCCATACCTGAAAGAAGAATATTGTCTTGTTTATGAAACCGTGTGATGTAGGAGAAAGAGGAGGACCAGGGTAATCACGAACATTATTATTTCTTCAACGTTTCGACTTTTCTTTAAGTTATCATCAGAAAAGTCGAAACGTTGAAGAAATAAAACCATTCGTGATTACCCTGGTCCTCCTCTTTTTCCTAAGACTACGATTACCAAGGCACAACCCTGTTTCTCGAGTGATGTAGATTTAGCAACTCACTCTCACACTCTCTCTCTCTCACACACACACACACACACACACACACACACGGATCGTATTGTAGGACCCCAAGGTTGTCAGGATACCCCAGCCAGGACCCAGGGAGTAGAAGGTTTGAGTAGCTGCCGCTGCCCAAACCTGGTGTAGAAAATATTATACACATGCATACCTGTTCATCAATAGACATCAACCCCTTCAGTACGATGACGACTTTTTACCTTTATTCTGGCTAAAATTAGACGATTTTATGTAGTTTAAGAAGGCCCTATGACATTCAGGCGGTTTATTGAGATCATAGTATACCCCTTTGAGTCTTCGCAGTAGAATTATATGCTAAATGAAATCGTCAAATGATAACCAGAATATTACGTCATCGTGCTGAAGGGGTTAATAAGGACTAACTAAATTATTGATCAGTAAACGAGTGGCAACTTAAAGTCTCAACTCAACTTAACCTATCCTAACAATGCTGTTTGAAATGGTCTGTTGGTTTAATTGATTGGCCCTCGTTAGTATTTCATCGAATACCTTGATTAATTCTCTCTCTCTCTCTTACACACACACATATCTATTAATAATGGAATATATATACAGTATATACTCTTCTTATGAATTATGAGGGTGCAACAGGGGAAGAGGGTTGTAGGAACACTGAAAGCAGTAACAAGAAATAGGGTGGTCAGCATGGAAGTGAAGAAGTCCTTGTATGACAGTGTGGTAATCCCGACACTGACTTATGGAAGCGAAGCATGGACGTTGGTGGAGAAACTCAGACCAAGAGTTAGAGGGGTGGAAATGAGTTACTAGAGAAGTGTGTGCGGAGTTACATGGAGGGATAGACAGACGAATGAGGAAGTAAGAGGGAGGTGTGGTGTAGAGGTAGATGTGCTGGAAAGTGTGAAAAGGAACACCTTGAGATGGTTCGGCCATATTGAACGTATGGGAAGCGAGAGAATGACTAAGTGGGTGTACGAGAGCAAGGTGGAAGGACAGAGAGGGAAAGGTAAACCGGAAGAGAGGTGAAGAAGGAAGGAAGAATGGAGTGAAGAAGTATATGGATGAAGGCGGTGCTGGTTGAGAGGAGGGGCGTTGACTGACTGGGGACAGAGGTGCATGGGGACGTTTCGTTTGGGGATCACGGCGTCAGGCAATAGATAGATAGATAGATGAATCCTAGTGATGTAGAAATAGCAACACTCTCACCACATACAGACAGATAAATAGACACATAACCCACTCACCTTAAGGTCCTTTAGTTTGTTAAAATCAGGGTATAGGTAGAAATAGATTCCATCCGAGGCTCCCGGCAGTGACAGACCTCTGATCAACAATATCAACAACATCACGAAGGGAAAGGTCGCTGTGAACCATACCACCTGGGGGGAGAGGGGGCGAGGGGCGTTAAGGGAGGTCACCTGCTGTTCCTTTCTCTCCTTTTCTCTCTTTCTCTGGCTTGTATCTATTTTTGTTTTCTATGTGAGTGAGGGAGAACTTAAGGGGAGATTTCCACTTGAGGGATTTTTTGTCTTTACCCCTTTCTCCCTCATGTTTAGCCCCATTGCTTTTGAGATTTTAAGACGTTCGCCCCATTAGTTTGGCGATTTTAAGACCTTTCACCCCATTTATGTCACTTTTAAGACCTTTCGTCCCATTTAGGTGTCGATTCTTTCCTGGCGAGCGATAGCGAGCCTGTAATTTAAGAGGAACCGGCCTTCGGCCGGGAAATTTTTCTACCGAAAAATGTACAAATTTATCTTGAAAGGGGGTCATGGGGGTGTAATTTCAAGCTTGATGGAAGTCTAGAAAACACACTAAAAACCTCCCCTTAAGTCAAGTTGATAGCAACAATAATAATATAAATGAAAGTTGCAAGCAACGTTGCTTGGGGTTCAAGCTGTGTTGTGTGCGGGGTATCGTATTGGATTAAAAGGTGAACAATTCATCACAGGGTAATATGTTTGGCCAGTTTCAGTGCCATCTTTCAGAATAATGAAGTTAATTAGTATAAATAGCATGGTGAAATGTGTTATTATCCATTTTTACCCCAATATATACTACACGTGGTATATATATATACCGGCATATATAACTGATCTTGCTGAAGGCACAGGGGAAGACGAAAAGCCATAAACAAAAATACAAATAGAACAGAATTATTGCATAGATCAATAACTGACCTTGCCGAAGACATTAACGCCCTTGAAGACACATAGGAAAACAAACACCCATATGAAGAGAGAGGCGCCCACCACCGGCCAGTTGAACCCTCCCAGATCGGCCATGCTGTCTGTTAACTCCAGAATCTTGTTGCTGATGGGGAATAAATTATCTCTCGGTTAAGCCGGTATCACACGAGCGATTTTTTCCCCTCAACATTTATCCTGAACACTGGTCTGGCAGCTTAGGAGGTAAACATATATATTATTTATGTCAACTAAATTCATCTATCATCAGTCTAGTTTCCGATACCAGTGCAAATTATTCTAGAAATGTTGATCATCGAATGTTGACTATAAAAGCTCTCGTGTGATACCGGCTTTAAACTGTCCTGATAGCGTAATGCATAAATGTGCGGATTTTCGGTGTGAGTGTCCTAGGTTCGAGTCCTTGGAGTTCCACGTGTATTTGTTGATTCCATTAATTGAGTTTAGAAATAAAGTTGGTTGGTGAAAAAAATATGAATATTCACCCATTCAGTACCGGTGACGTCATTATCATTATATTCTGTCTTTCCCTCATCCTATGACTTAAACTGCTTCAAACTCCGTGTGTCCAGACATTTTGACTCTAACGTACCTTGATTTTGGCTCTCTGTCACTCTTTCAACTTAGGGGGGAGACATTTGTTACAGGTAGTTTTGCGTTTTGTCTCCTTCATTCATATAGAACAAATAAGATTAGGACAGACATCTACCACTTCAAAGGCTACAGACTATCTCATTAATCCTTTGTGCTACCATATATCACTCCTAACCTTCATAAGATAGTCCAAATGTAGCTGAAATTATAAAAAAAAAAAAAAAACATGGCTCGAAAACGTCAAAAGCAAACAATATCCTCAATAATGATTAAATTCAAATGAACCCACTGAAAGAACTCATCAGCAGGGGAGAGAGGCAGGTCGTCGGTAAGGTTGCCATTCTCCGTGGTGGTGTTCGTGGCGTTCAGGGATCCCAGCTGCAGAAGAATAAAAAGTATATAAACATAATAATCTACATTATATTTTGCTACACTGTCTAAAATATGGTGGGCTTAAGTAACTGTGGTTTTATAATAAAGGTGGTAAGCTCGAAACGTAGTCATATGATGTTTATTTCCATTTTGTCAACTTTACTCCGAGTTTATTTATCATCATTCCCCTTACCATGGAGCATCTGTAGGTGTTCCAAGGGAGGTAGTATGTGAAGGAGGGATCATCTATTACTGCACCACTAACCATTGAGCATCTGTAGGTGTTCCAAGGGAGGTAGTATGTGAAGGAGGGATCATCTATTACTGCACCACTAACCATTGAGCATCTGTAGGTGTTCCAGGGGTTTAGGCAGGAGGACCAGGGGAGGTAGTATGTGAAGGAGGGAGCATCTATTACTGCACCACTAACCATTGAGCATCTGTAGGTGTTCCAAGGGAGGTAGTATGTGAAGGAGGGAGCATCTATTACTGCACCACTAACCATTGAGCATCTGTAGGTGTTCCAGGGGTTTAGGCAGGAGGACCAGGGGAGGTAGTATGAGAAGGAGGGAGCATCTATTACTGCACCACTAACCATTGAGCATCTGTAGGTGTTCCAAGGGAGGTAGTATGTGAAGGAGGGAGCATATATTACTGCACCACTAACCATTGAGCATCTGTAGGTGTTCCAGGGGTTTAGGCAGGAGGACCAGGGGAGGTAGTATGTGAAGGAGGGAGCATCTATTACTGCACCACTAACCATTGAGCATCTGTAGGTGTTCCAGGGGTTTAGGCAGGAGGACCAGGGGAGGTAGTATGTGAAGGAGGGAGCATCTATTACTGCACCACTAACCATTGAGCATCTGTAGGTGTTCCAGGGGTTTAGGCAGGATGACCATGGGAGGGAGTATGAGAAGGAGGGAGCATCTATTACTGCACCACTAACCATTGAGCATCTGTAGGTGTTCCACGAGTTGAGGCAGGATGACCAGGGGAGGTAGTATGAGCAGGAGGGAGTAGTAAGCGCAGGAAGGAGTAGTATGATAAGGAGTGAGTATGACTATGAATAGAGAATATTATCATTAAACTACTAACCATTGAGCATCTGTCGGTGTTCCACGGGTTTAGGCAGGATGCCCATGGGAGGGAGTATGTGAAGGAGTAGCCCAGGTACACCAGGGGGTACGCGATAATTACGTTGTACACAGTCACGAAGAGTAGGTTGGCCATGAACGATGTCAGTCCCACTCCTACGGTAGTACACATAAAGGTATATAATACAGAATATACATAGAAACTGCAGAAATGCATACAAAATATAATGTATATATCAACAATATCGTGATTTACTTCCCATGGGGCCGTGCACTGCAATTCCATAGCCAATTAATATCCAAGATAACATGGGTCAGGTATTGTGTTCCCCATGATAGTTTTCCAGAGGGAGGAGTCACTTCTCTTAAGGTTAGAGGCAATGCATGGACGGCCTGGAGTTCCCATAAATCTGAAGTATGGCATTTTCTCCTCCTGGGGCCTTCCAGGGCTAACACATGTCAGTAGCTCCTTACAACACGCATTTGGATACGGGGTAATATTCTTGTTTTCCTTTTTAAATAGCAGAGCATAGGCCCATTAACTCCCAGGGCGAATATCTATCTATCAATCTATCTCTTACCTTTCAAAATAGGACAGACATTGTAGAGGGTGATACAAGACGAGGACGAGAATTGACCAATGGCAGACTCCAGCAGGTAGAGCGGGACCCCCACCAGGACTAACACCAGGAAGTATGGTATGAGGAAGGCACCTGCAGGGGACATGGGTAGTGAGACAATCTTAGAAGTACGGTATGAGGAAGGCACCTGCAGGGGACATGGGTAGTGAGACAATCTTAGAAGTACGGTATGAGGAAGGCACCTGCAGGGGACATGGGTAGTGAGACAATCTTAGAAGTACGGTATGAGAAAGGCTCCTGCAGGGGACATGGGTAGTGAGACAATCTTAGAAGTACGGTATGAGAAAGGCTCCTGCAGGGGACATGGATAATGAGACAATCTTAGAAGTACGGTATGAGAAAGGCTCCTGCAGGGGACATGGGTAGTGAGACAATATTAGAAGTACGGTATGAGAAAGGCACCTGCAGGGGACATTGGTAGTGAGACAATCTTAGAAGTACGGTATGAGAAAGGCTCCTGCAGGGGACATGGGTAGTGAGACAATCTTAGAAGTACGGTATGAGAAAGGCACCTGCAGGGGACATGGGTAGTGAGGCAATCTTAGAAGTACGGTATGAGAAAGGCACCTGCAGGGGACATGGGTAGTGAGGCAATCTTAGAAGTACGGTATGAGAAAGGCACCTGCAGGGTACATGGGCAGTGAGGCAATCTTAGAAGTACGGTATGAGAAAGGCACCTGCAGGGTACATGGGCAGTGAGGCAATCTTAGAAGTACGGTATGAGAAAGGCACCTGCAGGGTACATTGGTGTTGAGACAATCTTAGAAGTACGGTATATAGAATTATTATTATGTTATAAGTATTCAACGCCTTTTTTCAGCTTAGGAAGTACCCACCGCCGCCGTTTACGAAGCAGAGGTACGGAAATCGCCACACGTTACCCAGACCGATAGCATACCCGGCCACGGAGAAGAAGTAGTCCCATTTGTTCTGCCAGTTACCCCTTTCTCCACTACCTAGAGAGAGAGAGAGAGAGTGAGATTGATTGATTGATTGATTGATTGATAAATAGATAGATAGATAGATACATTGATTGATTGATTGATTGGTTGATAGATAGATAGATAGATATAGATAAATTGATTGATTGATTAGTTGATAGATAGATTGATAGATAGATAACTTGATTGATTGATTGATTGATAGATAAATTGATTGATTGATTAGTTGATAGATAGATAACTTGATTGATTGATTGATAGAGAGAGAGATTGATTGGTAGATAGATACACAAATAGAGAGAGAGAGAGATGGATTGATTGGTTGCTAGATGAATAGATAGATAAATTGATTGATTGATTGAGAGATAGAGAGAGAGATTGATTAATTGGTTGATAGATAGATAGATAGATAGAGAGAGAGAGATAAAAAAAAATAGAGCATTAAAATCATGTCTCCCATTACAAACATATTACAACAACAACAACAGAATTAACCCGTTCAGTACCAGGGACATCCTTTTAACTTTCTTCAGGCTACTATTAACCCGGCAAGCGCGATAGGCCTCACGGAAGGCTTCCTATAGGGAACGCGATAGGCCTCACGGAAGCAGGACCATAAAAAAAGCCTTCCATAAAAAAAAAGGGCCTATCAAAACAAAGGAATTTGTCTCTCGCCTGAGATTATGACCGGGTGGCCAATATCTTCGTTTTTCACCACCCAAATGCTTTTCCCACTTATTTTAGCACTCTTGAAGGTTCATATATACATCATATATGTAAAATAAAAGCATACCGAAAACAAATAATGGTTTATATTGTAAATATAACGAATTCTGTCAGAATCCAGGGCTAGAAATGCACAAATAACTACCCTAGCACCTACGTCTATATCGCGCTTGTCAGGTTAAACGACACTATTCAGCTTAAAAAGGACCTCCAGCTATTAACAGGCATCGAACTATCTTAATTAACCCTGCATACTACCACAGGTCCTTCCTAAGCTGCATAACATCACCGAAATATAGCTAGGCATATAATACAACCCACGTCGCTGCTTCTCAAAGAATTAATGTTTAGATTAAATTAAGTATATAGATTACGTGCTCTTATGAAGGTCGATTGGGTGTGTACAGTCGGGCTGATAAGCATTAAAATCATGTCTCCCATTACAAACATATGTCCCAGGTTGATGTGTGGGCAGCTGAACAGTCGGCCAAATAGGTAATGTCTCGGGATCAAATATATTTTGGTCAATAATTGGTATCGGCAATATCTAAACTTGATTTAATCATTTCGAGTGAGATTTACAAACATGTTCCTACACTTACCCACCCTATTCAACATCTGGCAGACATTAATACAGCACAGAGTGAGTCCAACGTAAGGACAGCTGAGAAATCACTTATTTTGCCGACTGTACGGTCGCGCTAGTAAGTCATTCCTCAGCTGTCCTTACGTTTGGCTCGGTATGTGCTGTATTAATGTCTGCCAGATGTTGAATGGTGTGGGTAAGTGTAGGAACCTGTTTGTATATCTCACTCGAAACGATTAAATCAAGTTTTGGATATTGCTGATACCAATTATTGATCAAAATATACTTGATCCCGAGACATTACCTATTTGGCCGACTGTTCAGCTGCCCACACATCAACCTGGGACATATGTTTGTAATGGGAGACATGATTTTAATGCTTATCAGCCCGACTGTACACACCCAATCGACCTTCATAAGAGCACGTAATCTATATACTTAATTTAATCTAAACATTAATTCTTTGAGAAGCAGCGACGTGGGTTGTATTATATGCTAGCTATATGTCGGTGATGTTATGCAGCTTAGGAAGGACCTGTGGTAGTATGCAGGGTTAATTAAGATAGTTCGATGCCTGTTAATAGCTGGAGGTCCTTTTTAAACTGAATAGTGTCGTTTAATAGTAGCCTTAAGAAAGTTAAAAGGACGTCCCTGGTACTGAACGGGTTAATTCTGTTGTTGTTGTTGTTGTTGTTGTTGTTGTTGTCTGTTGCTCATGTTGTTTGTTCCTTTGTTCTGTTTGGCCGCTCACATCAGAGAGTCTAGGGTGGAAATGCCGGGAATAATTGAACCCAGAGAGTGACTTAGGCTTGGTCCCGTCGGCCTCTGTAGCTGTTTAAGGGGACATGGGCCGTTTTTCTGGACCACTTTCTCCCTCATGTTTAGCCCCATTAGTTTTCAGATGTTAAGATGTTTGCCTCATTAGTTAGTCGATTTTAAGACCGTTCGCCCCATTTCGTCGTCAATATTAGACCTTTCGTGCTATTTAGGTGTCGATTTTTTCCCTGGCGAACGATAGTGAGCCCGTAATGTTGGAAGAACCGACCTTCGGCCGGGAAATTTTTCTACCGAAAAATGTACCAATTAATCTAGAAGGGGGATCTAATGGATGTTTTTTTTTTAAATGTGATGGAGGTCTAGGGAGGAAACTAGAAAAATAAAGAATACATGCAAAAATCGCCCAAAAAGTGAACCTTAAAGGGAGATCCCTTTTGAAACTGAATAAAATCGTCGAATAGTAGCCAGAAGCAAGCACAAAAGACGTCGCCGGTACAGCATGGGTCAATATAACTATAATATACATACATTTGAAGAGAAAAATGAACAAATTTAACCCATTCAGTACCAGGAGCGTTCTTTTCATCATATTCTGTCAACTATTAGACGATTTTTATTCAGCCTAGGAAGGACCTCTAGCGATCTAAAGGCTGCAAACTATAATATACATACATTTGAAGAGAAAAATGAACAAATTTAACCCATTCAGTACCCGGAGCGTTCTTTTCATCATATTCTGTCAACTATTAGACGATTTTTATTCAGCCTAGGAAGGACCTCTAGCGATCTAAAGGCTGCAAACTATCCCAACCAACCCTTTTAACTACCACAGATCCTTATTAACCGGGATAATATCGTCTAAATATAGCTAGAATAAAAGATAACACACGTCGCTGGTACTCAAAGGGTTAAAGAGACGTCGCCGGTACAGAATTGGTTAACGTAGCAATAAAATACATAAACCTGAACAAAAAAATGAACAAATTTAACTGAGTAACATGACCTCTATAAAGCCGGTATCACACGAGCGCTTTTTCATTCAACATTTATACTTAACACTAGTCTGGCAGCTTAGGAGGTCAACATATCTAATATTTATGTTGCCTAAATGCATCTACCATCAGTCTAGCTTCTGATACCAGTGTAAAATATTCCAGAAATGTTGCCAGAATTTTTTTGATAATCTAATGTTGACTATAAAATGCTCTCGTGTGATACCGGCTTAAAACTAACCTGAATCCTGAGAGAGAGACATCTTGCTGGTAGCGGGGAGGAGTGACGTCATTCCCTCCCCTAATACTAATACTCCTCCTCCTCCTCCTCCTCCTCCTCCACCTCCCTCCTCCTCCTCCCCCCCTTCCTCCTCCTCCTCTCGCTCCTCCCCTCTCCTCCCGTTCGGGCCTTCCTCCTTCCTCTCCTGTGGGTAGAGATAATGTGTAGCTGAATTAATTAAGGGGGTAATGGTTATTGTTTGGTCTATTTATATATATATATATATATATATATATATATATAATTATATATATATATATATATATATATACCGGTATATATAATTATATATATATATATATATATATATATATATATGCTATCGCTCGCCAGAAAATATCGACACCAAAGTGGCACGAAAGATCTTTATATTGATAGAGAAATGGGGCGAAAGGTCTTAAAATCGCCAAACTAATGAAACGAACATCTTATAATCTCAAAGCTAATGGGACGAAACATGAGGGAGAAAAAGCGACTACCTCCCCCATAATAAGAAATCAACCCATACTAACTTTCACCTTAACCCTTTCAAGATCCGATGACGTATATCTTTTTCTGTTTTCTGGCTATTAGCATGTGGTTTCATTCAGATTAGGAAGGGCATGTGGAAGTCAGAGGGTGAATTGAGATAGTCTTTGCCCTTGTAATACCCACAGATCCTTCCTAAGCTGTATATAATTGCTTAATGATAGCCAGAATAAACCGGCAAAGTGCGTCACTATCTTCAAAGGGTTAATTTATTAAAAACCGTATTTATTATGCTCTCTCTCTCTCTCTCTCTCCTTTTCTTTTTAATTACTGTATATTTCTCTTTCCTACCATTTCTTCTCTCTCTCTCTCTCTTCTTTTCTTTTTTAATTATTGTATATTTCTCTTTCCTACCATTTCTTCTTCTCTCTCTCTCTTCCTTCTTTTCTTTTTTATTACTGTATATTTCTCTTTCCTACCATTTCTTCTTCTCTCTCTCTCTCTCTCTCTCTCTCCCTCTCTTCTTATCTTTTTTAATTATTGTATATTTTTCTTTCCTACCATTTCTTCTTCTCTCTCTCTCTCTCTCTCTCTCTCTCTTTTTTTTTAATTACTGTGTATTTTTCTTTTCTCTCTCTCTCTCTCTCTCTCTCTCTCTCTCTCTCTCTCTCTCTCTCTCTCTTCTTGTCTGCAGCTATCTCCTCACCCCAATTAGAGTCTGTATACTAGATAGATCAATTGACCACTTGCGAGTTTCAGGTTATAAGGAAGTTGGAGACGTAAACATGGATATATTAACAGAAATGCAATAATAATGTAGATCGCTGATGGATAGAATGTAGGATTAATTTAGTTTGATGTATATATATAAATGCACGATGACTGTATTATTTCTGTTAATTCTGCTAAATATTCTCTATGTTTACGGCTCCAACTTCCTTATAGCCTAAAACTCGCAAGTGTTCAATAATTATACAAAATAATGAGCAGTGAGGAACAGCTGTGACCGTTATATTACTTGTATGTGTGTGTGTGTGGTTGTACTTTACTCTAGTTGTATTGCGGGAGTGAGCATGCTCGTTATTTCCCGCCTCCTATATGTGTAGGTGTTATATGTATCGTTGGAATGGCTGTGGATGTGTGTGTAGTCTGTAGTTTTAGCCAATTGGCGACATCGGAAACGAAGGCTTAGGGTGGATCTGTATGGTACCATTCTCACTATAGACGGTACCGTCTCGCCCGAAGGCTTAGGTAGCCATCAGCTTAGGTGAACCATATGATACCCATCTCGCCTTGTACCATTTTTGCCAACCCCAGATGGGACGTCACAACGTCGTCCACTTATTCCAGGTACCTATTTACAGCTAGGTGAACTGAGGCTAACACATGAAAGGAGACAAGCCCAATTTGTCTCCGCCCGGCCGGGGATTGAACCCCCGACCCCTCGTGTGTGAGACGAGAGCTCTACCTACTAGGCTACGGGCTGTGGGTGTGTGGTGTGGGTGTGTGGGTGGTTGGGGGGGGGGGCATAAGTAGTGGTTCGCTTTTCTGCCCCCTCCCCCCCCCCCCATTGTCCCTCATGTTTAGCCCCATTAGTTTTCATATTTTAAGACGTTCACCCATCAGCTTAACGATTTTAAGACCTTTCTCCCCATTTCGTTGTCAATTTTAAGGCATTTCGTGCCATTTAGGTGTCGATTTTTCCCTGGCGAACGATAGCGAGCCTGATATTTTAAGAGGAGTAGGCCTTCGGCCTGTACATTTTTCTACTGAAAAATGTACAAATTTATCTTGAAAGGGAGTCTAGGCGGTGTCTTTCTTTTAAGTTTGATGGAGGTTTTGCGAGGAAACTAAAGAATACACGAATACAGTAATACACGAATACAGTAATACACGAATACATTAATACACGAATACATTAATACACGAATACAGTAATACACGAATACATTAATACACGAATACAGTAATACACGAATACATTAATACACGAATACAGTAATACACGAATACAGTAATACACGAATACAGTAATACACGAATACAGTAATACACGAATACAGTAATACACGAATACATTAATAAATAAACCAAACACTAGCCACTCATCCCCTCTCGAGGATTATGACGCGTTATTTACAGTTTATTATGGCTATTAGTTGACAATATTATGCAGCTTAGGAATCTGTCGGGATTAGCAGGATGCTTAAACAAAAATAAAACTGTACTGAACATATTAAATCCCAATAAAAAAACTTAACTTAAATCCAAATATAAAAAAAATGTATGTAGATAATAATAATAATAATATAATAATAATAATAATAATACAATAAAATAATAATAATTAAATGTACTTACCCCATCCATTAGGGCTTTCATAGACTGTAGCATGATACTATGGTCCTCCTCCTCCTCCCCTCCTCCTGCTCCCTCACTCCTGACTCCTTCATTGGTCCTTCCTCCTCCCTCCTGACCTACATCAGTCCTCCCACCTCCCTCCCTCTCTCTCGTCCCGTGGTCATGGTACGTCTCAGGGACTTGTGGTGGATGCTGCCTGTGGAGAGAGATGCAGATAGATAGATATGTAGATATGTAGATATATATATATATATATATATATATATATATATATATATATATATATATATATATGTTAGTAAAGCCAGGTAATAAATTTTCTTTAATACATACGAGGTTGAAAGAAATGGCAATTTCTGCGTTGGAAATTTTATTATTCAAAGTTTCCAGGTCTCTGATGAGTTTTCGCTGGGTGGCAGGAAGTAGATGAAGGAGATGAGCAAAATTTATGGTGGTACAGGGTTACATTAAAGTACATGATGATACAGGATATACGACGCGTTTGACTGGACAACCAGCATTATCAAGTAAGGATGGAATGATATAAAAGGTAAACAGGAAGGGTATATATAGAGGGTGGAGGATCAGAGGAGGCGAAAAACAAGGGGCAAAAATCTACTATAAAAGTCTACTTTCCATCCTTACTTGATAATGCTGGTTGTCCAGTGAAACGCGTCGTATATCCTGTATCATCATGTACTTTAATGTAACCCTGTACCACCATGAATTTTGCTCATCTCATTCATCTACTTCCTGCCACCCAGCGAAAACTCATCAGAGACCTGGAAACTTTGAATAATAAAATTTCCAACGCAGAAATTGCCATTTCTTTCAACCTCGTATGTATTAAAGAAAATATATATATATATATATACAGAGAGAGAGAGAGAGGCTGTTGATACATTGGTAGATAGGTAGATTTACAAATAGATAGATAGATACATATAGTTAAATAGATAGATAAGTAGTTAGTTAAATCATATATAGAGAGTGTTGATAGGGGAATAGTTAGATAGATAGACACGCACTTAGACTAGTTAGTAATTGCATTAATAACAGCCTTTCTCGAACACTTGTGGTTCAGTTTAAGCAAATTACTGTATATCTATGCTATACACTATATCTATGCTATACACTATGCTCAAGCTCAATCCCCACTTTTCCTTGTTCTTTTTTCTTCTTTTTTAGAGGGGTGGCCGACGCAAGACAGAGCCAGAATGGGGACAACACAACAGAACACAATGAACACACAAGAACAAAATACAAATCCACACGCATCTAGGTTATCCAGGAGAAGACCCAGAGACCAGGGTCACCAAGGTCCCTCCAACCAGGGCCACCAAGGTCCCTCCAACCAGGGTCACCAAGGTCCCTCCAACCAGGGTCACCAAGGTCCCTCCAACCAGGGTCACCAAGGTCCCTCCAACCAGGGTCACTAAGGTCCCTCCAACCAGGGTCACCAAGGTCCCTCCAACCAGGGTCACCAAGGTCCCTCCAACCAGGGACACCAAGGTCCCTCCAACCAGGGTCACCAAGGTCCCTCCAACCAGGGTCACCAAGGTCCCTCCAACCAGGGTCACCAAGGTCCCTCCAACCAGGGTCACCAAGGTCCCTCCAGCACTTCCCCGGCCCCCGAAAAAAAATATTGTTCATATTATATCTGAAAAATGATATCCACATTTCTACGACGTCCTGTACACGTTGCCAGCTGTCCATGTATATAAAGGAGACATTTTTTTTTTTTTTTTTTTTTTTTTTTTTTTTTTTTTTTTTTTAACTAGGCTAGAATGAAGTCTGGGAAAGCGATTTTGTTAGCCTAGGGGACAAACTAAAATACATAGCTCGATAATAACCAACGCAAGCAACATCATCAATAACAGTTAAATATATATTATATACAGTATATACCAATAAACCATCAGACGTTGGACTGGCTAGTATTGATTAGATTAGCTTAAGGGGAGATCTCCACTAGAGGGATTTTTTTCTTGACCCCTTTCTCCCTCATGTTTAGCCCCATTGCTTTTGATATTATAAAACGTTCGCCCCGTTAGTTTAGCGATTTTAAGAACTTTCACCCCATTTTAAGACCTTTCGTGCCATTCAGGTGTCGATTTTATCCTGGCGAGCGATAGCGAGCCTGTAACTTAAGAGGAAACGGCCTTCGGCCGGGACATTTTTCTACCGAAAAATGTACAAATTAATCTTGAAAGGGACTCAAGGGGGTGTAATTTTAAGCTTGCTGGAGGTCTAGGGAACAAACTAAATACCTCCCCTTAACCCCTTCTATACCAACTATGTATTATATATTCTATTTCAGCTGCTATTAGACGATTGTATTCAGTTTAAGAAGGGTCTCCAGCAATTAACAGGCTTCGAACTATCTCCCTTAACCCTTTTAACGACCACAGGTCCTTCTTAAACTGCACAAAATCGTCTATTTATAGCTCGACTAAAACACCAATTCGTCGGCGGTACAGAAGGATTTAAAGGGTTAATCATTTCTTAAAGGGTTAATCATTTCTTAAAGGGTTAATCATTTCTTAAAGGGTTAATCATTTCTTAAAGGGTTAATCATTTCTTCAGGCATGCATCTAGTGGAAGCAAAAAAAAAAAAAAAAAAAAAAAAAAAAATGAAAAAGGCGTCCCCTTATCCTGAAGTGGTTAAGGGGAGATGGGTCGTTTTTCTGGACCCCCTTCTCCCTCATATCTAGCCCCATTAGTTTTCAGATTTTAAGGCGTGATCGACCCATTAGTTTGGCGATTTGAAGACCTTTCGCCCCATTTCTTTGTCAATATTAAGACTTTTCATGTCATGTAGGTGTCGATGTTTCCCTGGCGAGCGATAGCGAGCCTGTAATTTAAGAGGAACCGGCCTTCGGCCGGGAAATTTTTCTATCGAAAAATGTACAAATTTAGCTTGAAGGAGGGTCTTGTGCATTTTTTTTTTTTTTTTTTTTTTAAAGCTTGATGGAGGTCTAGGGAGGGAATAAAGAAAATAATGAATACATACAGTGAATGAGCCAATAAATACGCCCATCCCCCCTAAAGATAGGAAGGGTAAGTGCGGTGTTATTGGTGGGTGGGTACGGGAATAGTCCGTTGAGATAAACAGGTCACGTCTGTTAACCCCTTGAAGCGCTCATGCGTTTTAGCAGTTTGTTTGGGCTATCATTAGACGATTGTATGCAGCTTAGGAAGGATATGTGGGTATTAAAAGGGTAAATACTATCTCAATCAACCCTTTGACTGCCATATACCGTTACTAATCTGAATAAAATCATCTAATAGTAGCCAGAAAACAGAACAGAAACGCGTATTGGAGCTTGAAAGGGTTAAGGGGGGTCAATGGCTTTGTTTATCTTTCTCTCCTTTTCTCTCTTTTCCTGGCTTGTATCCATTCGGCCCCATTCATCCAACTGTGTTAAGACATTTATCCCCATCCAGGTGTCGATTTTCTTCCTGGCAAGCGATAGCGAGCCAGCATTGTATGGAGAAATCCGGCGTCGCCGGAGAGATTTTTCTATCGAAAAAATGTACAAATTTAGCTTGCTGTCAAAACATAAATATATATACGCTGGCTCGCTCCCGCTCGCTAGGAAAATATTGACACCTGGATGGGGGTAAGCGTCTTAAAACAGTAAGTTGAATGGGGCCGAATGGATACAGGCCAAAGAGAGAGGGGGAGAAAGAGAAAAAAAGCGAGGTGGGCTCCCTTAAGTGTATTAACCCTTTGAGTACCAACGACGTGTGTTATATCACATTGTAGCTTATATTTAAACGGTATTATGCAACTTAGGAAGGAGCTGGGGTAGTTAGAAGGGTTGGTTGAGATCGTTTGAAGCCTTATTATGGCTAGAGGTCCTTCCTAAGCTGAATAAAATCTTCTAACAGTTGCCAGAATATGATGAAAAGGACGTCCCTGGTACTGAACGGGTTAACCCCTTTCGCTTCCAGGGACGTTCTTGTCGTTGTATTCTGGCAACCATTAAAGGATTTTATTCAGCTTTGGAGGACCTCTAGCAAGTTTGAGAGAGAGAGAGAGAGAGAGAGAGAGAGAGCTACATAGAGCTACATAGATACACAGACCACACAGACCTCAAGGTCCTTACTAGGCAGTCTGGCCTTACAAACTATAATATGCATATATGCATATATACACATACACATACACATACATACATATACATATATATATATACATATATATACACATACATATACACATACATACATACACACATATATATACAGTATATATACATACTGTACAGTGCACACACATACATATACATACATTTTTTTTTTTTTTTTTTTTTTTTTTTTTCCATTCATATCACCCCAGCCCTCTGCAGATAGAGGTCAAGCCTTCCCTTGAAGGCGTTTATTGTGTCGCTCTCCACCACTCTCGCTGGTAGTTTATTCCACTCTGTCGCCACACTGTAGGTGAAGAAACTCTTTGTGACATCTAGGTTTGCCTTTTTGGTTTTTAATTTCATTCCATTTCCGCGAGTTTGATTAGTATTGTTTAATGTGAATAGTGCATTTACATCGACTTTGTCGAAACCTTTTAGTATCTTAAAGCACTCAATAAGCTGACCCCTCAACCTCCTCTTTTTTAATGAGAACAGGTTCAATCGTTTAAGTCTTTCTTCATATGGTTTATTTCTTAATGAGGGTATCATCTTCGTCGCTCTACGCTGTACTGACTCGAGTCTTACAATGTCCTTGATCAGATAAGGTGACCAGAACTGCACACCATATTCAAGGTGGGGCCTCACCATACTTTTGAACAGTGGCACTATTACGTTTTCATGTTTATATGTAAATTTTCGTTTAATAAAGCCCAATGCTATGTTTGCCTTATTTGCAGCTGCTATACATTGGTCGGAAGTTTTTAGGTTTTCAGATATTAGTACCCCTAGGTCTTTTACTACCGTTGCGGTTTTTATTTGTTTGCCATTCATTTCGTATTTGTATTTCATATTTCTGCTACCAACCTGCAGCACCTGACATTTATCGACATTGAAGGGCATCTGCCATTTTTTCGACCACTCTGATATCTTGTTTAAATCAGATTGCAACGCATTTCTATCATCTTCGTTCAGGACTGTATTTCCTATTTTTGTATCGTCGGCGAATTTGGAAATGGTGTTGTTTACCCCTACATCGATATCGTTAATGTAAATGAGAAACAGGACCGGTCCAAGGACTGAACCCTGTGGAACTCCACTAGTGACAGGCTCCCACTCCGATTCCACTCCATTTATCACCACTCTCTGTCTTCTGTCCGTAAGCCAATTTTTTATCCAAGAATGAATTTCACCTTTGATACCTATCCTCTCCAGTTTAGCCAATAGTTTTCGGTGAGGCACCTTGTCGAAAGCTTTTTGAAAGTCCAAGAAGATTATATCTAGTGATTTCGTCATGTCGTTATATGTGAATAGTTTGTTATAAAATTCAATCAAATTTGTTAGGCATGACTTATTTGATCTAAAGCCGTGTTGACTATTTTTGATTAGGTTGTTTGATTCGAGGTAATCTACAATCTTATCTCTAATGATTTTTTCCATGATTTTTCCTACAATTGAAGTTAGGCTAATTGGTCTGTAATTACTCGCTTTGGCCTTGCTACCCTTCTTGTATATCGGCGTAATGTTCGCATCTTTCCAATCACTCGGTACAATCCCCTGTAGTAGTGATAAGTTAAATAGTTGTTTCAGGGGTTTTGCTATTTCGTCCTTGACATTCTTAATTATTTTCGGGTGGAGCATGTCGGGTCCCGGGGTCTTATTTACATTTAAATTACTCAATTTGCTTTGTACTTCGGTAACACTGATGGTGAAATCTCCTATCACATGAGTTGAGGTGTTATTTTCAAGGGTATGATCGATAATTTCTTCTGTGAAAACTGAGCCAAAATATTTGTTGAGCAGATTTGCCGTGTTTGTGTCGCCTGTTATTGTCTGGCCATCTTCTATTAGCGGTCCGATTCCGCTTTTGATCTGTTTATTTTTGTTTACGTAACTGTAGAATTTTTTGGGGTTTGTGGCACTTTCTCTGGCAATAGTCATTTCGTAATTTTGTTTGTTCGCCCTAATTATTTTTTTCACTTCCCTTCTACTATTTTTGTACAAGTTTTTAATTACTTCAGTGTTTGTGTTATTTTTTACAAGTTTGTGGAGTTGATTCCTTTTCCTTATTGCCTTGCCAATGTCTCTACTGTACCAAGGGGGCATACTTGATTTCGTACTACGTTTTGGTTTCATGGGTACAAATTGTTTATGCGCTTCTGTAATTGTAGACTTAAAATGTTCCCATAGTTCATTTACTTCGTTTATATTTATGAGGTTTGGGTGTATGTTTGATAGCGATTCCTTAAGTCCGTCATAATTTGCGTTTGCGCGAGAGAGAGAGAGAGAGAGAGAGAGAGAGAGAGAGAGAGAGAGAGAGAGAGAGAGAGAGAGAGAGAGAGAGAAAACAAAAATCTTGTGTGGGGGCAAACTAAAAATAAATCACTCAAAAATGGCTAGAGTAATAAAAAAACTTCAATCATAATTATATCAAAATATCCTAATGACCCCAAACACGTCGCACCAGTTAGTATTAACATTAACCCCATCTGTACCGGCGACGTCTTTTTGCCATTATTTCAGCTGCATTTAGACGATTTTAGGAAGCTTAGGAAAGATATATGGTAGCTATAAGGATTCATTGAGGTAGTCTGTAGCCTTTGAATGGGTAGACGTCCTTCCTAAGCTGAACAAAATCGAGAATGTAATGCAAAGTACGTCGCCGGTACAGAAGAGGTTAATGACTTTTTTAACGAAACTTAACCCCAATTTGCTATATAGCTTCAGAACATTGTAAAACAGGGTGAATTGGGCTTAAAAGGGGTGTTTTTTCTGGACCCCCGTCTCCCTCATGTTTAACCCGATTAGTTTTGAGATTTTAAGATCCTTTGCCCCATTATTTTGGCTATTTCAAGACCTTTCGCTCCATTTCTTTGTCATTGTTATGACCTTCCGTGCTATCCAGCTGTCATTTTTTTCGTTGCAAGCGATAGCGAGCCTTCAATTTACGAAGAATTTGCTATCGAAATAATGCACACATTTATCTCAAAGGGAGGTCTGGGGGGGGGGGGGGGGGGGTTAAGCTTGATGGAGGTCTAGGGAGAAAACTAAAAGGAAAAAAATATATATATGTAATTTGGCCTTAAGAATTGCTCTAGTATTCGGACTAATAATTCCCTATTGAGCTACTTATCTACGATTATCCTAGCCTTCATATAATGGCTTGTACTTAGCTTACACTTGTGCTGTAAAGTAGTACATAATGATCCAGTTTGGGTTGAATGATCTTGTACTGTACATCATCATTACACTTTAATTATATCGATATACTGTATGTATATGTATGTATATATATATATACAGTATATATATATATACAGTATATATATATATATATATATATATATATATATGTCTGTCTGTTTATCTGTCTGTCTGTCTGTCTACCTACCTTTCCCTACCTCCTATCTGTTTAACCCACCTGTATGTCTAGTTGTGCCAGAGCGACCCAGCCGACCAGCACCTATTTCCACGGGGAAGTATTCGTCACACACTTCGCACGGGCCGCCGCAGTGAGAGCCGAATTCCGGGGCAGGGACGGGTGCGGTGATAGGCGAGACCGAAGAGAGAGGCGCCGAGATGGTAGGTTTGGCGGAGTTTTGTCTTGGGTGTTGTGGTTGCGGTGGTTGTGGTGATTGTTGTGGTTGCGGTTCGTAGGTTCTGGGTTGTGTCGGTGGGTGGGTGGCTAGCGCCGAGATGGTAGGTTTGGTGGTGATCTGACTTGGGTGTTGATGTTGTTGTTGTGGTGGGTCGTAGGTTCTGGGTTGTGTCGGTGGGTGGGTGTGTGGCGCCGAAATGGTAGGCTTGGTGGTGATCTGTCTTGGGTGTTGATGTTGTAGTGGTTGTGGTGGCTGTGGTGGTTCGTAGGTCCTGGGTTGTGTCGGTGTGTGGGTGTGTGGCGCCGAGATGGTAGCTTTGGCGACGTTTTGTCTTGGGTGTTGATGTTGTTCCGGTGGTTGTGGTGGTTGTGGTTCGTAGGTCCTGGGTTGTGTCGGTGGGTGTGTATGTGACGCTGAGATGGTAGGTTTGGTGGTGATCTGTCTTGGTTGTTGTGGTTCGTATGGTTTGGGTTGCGTTCGGGTGTGTTGATGCTGTTCGAGTGGTTCGTATGTTGTGGGTTGCGTTCGTGTGTGTTGATGTTGTTCGAGTGGTTCGTATGTTCTGGGTTGCGTTCGTGTGTGTTGATGTTGTTCGAGTGGTCCGTGTGTTGTGGCTTGTGTTCGTGTGTGTTGATGGTGTTCGAGTGGTTCGTATGCCCCGGTCTGCGTTCGTGTGTGTTGATGTTGCTCTAGTGGTTCGTATGCCCCGGTTTGCGGCGGTATGTGTTCGTTCGTTCTAGGCTGCGTTGATGTGTGTTTATATTCGTTTGTCCTGGGCTGTATGTGTTTGTGTCCATAAGTCTTGTGTTTAGCCACGATCAGCTGTACGGCAGTTAGGGGAGTCGCGAAGGTAGATTGGATGATGGTTTCTTGTTCGTATGTCGCACCTTTTGTATCCCTTGGTTCTGTTTCATACCTTAAGGGTTTCGCTGCTGATTGGTGTTCATGTGGTTTTACTAAGCTGTGGTGCTGTCCATACGTCTGAGGATTTGTTCCTTGTTCTCCATGTGTCGTAGGATTCTTCAAGATATTTTGTTGTTTTTCAAGATATTCTATAGGTTCTGTCACTATGTGTTGTTGTCCGTATTGGTCTGTGCCTGTATGTTGCTGTTCATTGGTCGAAGGTGTTATTAGTTTCTCTCCACGGGCCGTAACTTTTTTCCCGGGATATTGTTGCTCCCCATTAGTCGACACTTCTTTCGAGAAATGTTCATGTGAGTTTTCCACTTTTTCTTCACATGCCGTTGGTATTTTCACATTACGCTGTTGCTTATATATAGCGGGTTTAGTCGAAGTGTGCTGTGGTTCATCTGGTTCTGTTACGATATGTTGCTGTTGTTGTTGGTGTTGTTGTTGTTGTTGTTGTTGTTGTTGCTGGTGGTGGTGTTGTTGTTGTTGTTGTTGTTGTTGTTGTTGTTGTTGTTTAGAAATCGTGGGCTGTGTGATCCCCTCAGTTCTCGTGGCAGGGGCAGCAGAGGACGCAGGATGAGGTGTTACGGAAATACTGATGGTAGGAAAAAGTGTTGAACTACAAGCTGGCGGTGTACTGGGATATCCACCAGTTACGAGACCGGGCACTGGACGAACACCGGATGAAGGGGGTGTATAAGGGGATGTATGGGCCAAAGACGAGGTAGTAGGGGTGGATGTCGTGTCAAGATTACCTACTACACCGGCAGAAGTGGATGTAGAGTCAAAATGTATGTCACCATGATCATTAACTAGGAATGGACGAACATCGGATGAAGGAGGTGGATGAGGTAATGCATGGGCCAAAGACGAGGTAGTAGGGGTGGATGTCGTGCCAAGATGACCTACCCCGGCAGAAGTGGATGTAGAGTCAAGATTTATGTCACCAGCATCATGAACTAGGGATGAACTGCGAACGGTTGGCTCACTAGGAGAAACACTGGCGATAAACACGGGTGCTGCACTGGGTTGGGATAAAGCAGATACTGAACAACACGGCTCGGGGGCTTGAACGGGTGGCGATACGGTTGATACGGATGATGCAGGGAGGAGGGGAGTGGACGTTGATGTGTCGGCGAGTGAGATAATAGCACTGGGAAGAGGGGCAGTGGTGGTAGTTGCTGGGGTGGAAGCTGAGGGGGGACTGCATCTCTCCTCCATGTTCACTACTCGAGAAATATACCCACTGTCCACCACTAATCACATCTCGCCTTGGGGGAGTTACTGGCGGGCTTCTTAAATCTCTAAATATCACTCCCACTCCCTAAATCCCACCTAGTACCCCTGATTCCCGATGTATATTTTCACACATCTCGCTATTTTCTGATCCAATTGGGGTGGAATCAAATGTGACGTGTAGGTTCCGTAGAATGAGATTAGCTGTGTGATATCCCGTGGCATCGATAGCAGTGGTACTGATCAATGTTCTGTGACCTTTTACTGGGGGTCTTCTTTTAAGCTCGTCTCCCCTTCTTTGGTATTGCTTATTTGTTGTTCTATATCTTTTAATTACTTGTACAAGAATCTGCCCTCAGAAATAAAAAGTATACAAGCAATAAACTCTGTATGAATTACTTATGAACTCTGTATTCAGTAGGCTACTTATCTAAAGTATTTTCGTTTTAAAAGAACTAAAATATTTGCATTGCTTTTGCATATACTGTATATACTGTAGGTATAGCTTTATACCATTACTAACTATATCTATTTTTTATTTTTATTTTGTATGTGATTGAGGGAGGCAAAAGGCAGAACTACCTATAGCGAGTGCCTCCCCCATAGTTGAAAGAGTGACAGGGCCAAAATCAAGGGACGTTCGAGCCAAAATGCCTGGACACACGGAGTTTGAAGCAATTTAAGTCATAGGAAGAGGGAAAGACTGATAAATTCACGAGATCAGGCAATATATATTTGCATAACTCGTAGAATATCATAGGGTAATTTTTCCTAAAATTCTATCAAGCTTAAAAATACACCCAAGACCCCCATTCGAAATACATCCGAGACCCCCATTTGAAATACACCAGAGACCCCCATTCGAAATACACCCTAGACCCCCATTCGAAATACACCCAAGACCCCCATTCGAAATACACCCGAGACCCCCATTCGAAATACACCCGAGATCCCCATTCGAAATACACCCAAGACCCCCATTCGAAATACACCCGAGACCCCCATTCGAAATACACCCAAGACCCCCATTCGATATACACCCAAGACCCCCATTCGAAATACACCCAAGACCCCCATTCGAAATACACCCAAGACCCCCATTCGAAATACACCCGAGACCCCCATTCGAAATACACCCGAGACCCCCATTCGAAATACACCCGAGACCCCCATTCGAAATACACCCAAGACCCCCATTCGAAATACACCCAAGACCCCCATTCAAAATACACCCAAGACCCCCATTCGAAATACACCCGTGACCCCATTCGAAATACACCCGAGACCCCCATTCAAAATACACCCAAGACCCCCTTTCGATAAATACACCCAAGACCCCCTTTCGATAAATACACCCAAGACCCCCTTTCGATAAATACACCCGAGACCCCCATTCGAAATATACCCAAGACCCCCATTTGAAATACACCCAAGACCCCCATTCGAAATACACCCAAGACCTCCATTCGAAATACACCCGAGACCCTCATTCGAAATACACCCGAGACCCCCATTCGAAATACACCCAAGACCCCCATTCGAAATACACCCAAGACCCCCATTCGAAATACACCCGAGACCCCCATTCGAAATACACCCAAGACCCCCATTCGAAATATACCCAAGACCCCCATTCGAAATACACCCAAGACCCCCATTCGAAATACACCCAAGACCCCCATTCGAAATATATTTGAAAAACTGTTTAAGACCGAAGGCCGGTTCTTCCTACAAATATAGTCACTTAATTGGCACAAACTGTCTTATTATTAGCAAAGAAATGGGACAAACAAAGTTAAATTGCCAAACTAATGGGATGGACATCATACAATCTCAAAACTAATCGGGCTAAACATGAGGGAGAAGGGGGTTCAGAAAACTCCAAAACGTCCCCTTAATATCCTCCATATATCCATCACTTACATACATCATTAACATATACTGATAATAAAGAGAAGAAAACGAGGTGATGAAGCAAAGAAAACTGGTTAGAATGAACGGGAAATGCCTTGATAGCTTCCAATTGATGCCTTGATTGAACCGCTTGGGAACCCGGACTATCTATCTATCTATTGCCTGACACCGTGATCCCTGAAGGAGTGGCCACGAACGAAACGCCCCTATGCACCTCTGTCCCCAGTCAGTCGACGCCCCTCCTCCCACCCAGCACCGCTTTCTCTCATATACTTCTGGCTCGCTGGTGTAGTGACTAGCGTCTTGGACTTCCACCCAGAAGGCCCAGGATCGTGCCCACGCTCGGCGCATTAAAGATTTTTCACAAGCACGGAGTCATTACCGTCCCTCATGAGCAAGGGGATGGGGTAGTAGTACAGGACCCCAATGGAAATACGCCTAATTGGCCTTATTGGGCTATCCTTAGCTAGCTTAGCATGCGCTAGCTTTAAGAACTATTATCATTATTATTATTATAACTCCATCCTTCCACCTCTCACTCGGTCTACCTCTCCCTCTCTGTCCTTCCACTTCACTTTCGTACACTCTCTTAGTCCTTCTCTCGCTTCCCATACGTTCCACGTGGCCGAACCATCTCAAGGTGTTCCTTTTCACACTTTGCAGCACATCTACATCCACACCACACCTCTCTCTGTTCAAAATTGGTAGGCCAGAAACCGTGAACCCTATCCACTGTTAACTCAAGAAGGGCTAGAGCAAATGAGCTGTAAATGTTCAGCCCTATTACCTGGCTGATTCTTCCCTAATAGAAGAAATATTAGTAGGACAGAAATCGTGAACCTTAACCTCTGTAGCTCAAGAAAGGCTAGAGCAAATGGGCTGTAAATATCCAGCCCTATCCCCTGGCTGACCCTACTCAAATGGTAGAAATATTAGCTTGATTACTCTAGTCGTTTGTAAGTTATAGAGGCTAATATTCAAGAGTTTTCCCAGTCTTTCTTCTACTCAACAATTAATTTATTAAGCTTTGGAACCTTCCCCTTCATTATGTTTTTCCCTCATCCTATGACCTAAACTGCTTCAAGCTCCTTGTGTCCAGACATTTTGACTCAAGAGTACCTTGAATATAGCTCTGTCACTCTTTCAACTTTAGGGGAGACACTTGTTACAGACAGCCTTGCCTTTTGTCTCCTTTATTCACATAAATATATATACTGTATATACATATATCCAATTCTTGAGTGAAATTAACCCTATCTGGTGCAGGCCGGGTCTTATTGGACCCTCATTGTTTCGCCCAATTAGTTTGGATATTTCGAGACGTTTCACCTCATTCATTTGGCGATTATAAAGCCCCGTCTACACGATCGAGCAGTGTCCGGCGGGCTGTGCCCCTTCTCCGGGCAAAGTCGGAAAGTCGGTTAAACACGCTTGCGGTGTTGTCCACACGGCAGCCAGGCAGTGATTGGCCAGTCAAAGTCTGCCAGTGGTCAGAGTAGGAGCTCGGCAGGGCTGGGTCAGTGGGTCCGGTATGATCACCGTGGTCCCCAACAACAATAATCACAGGATATAACCTATATATCCAAGCAGATGCCAATAGGAGGGAGTGTATATCGGCAGAAGCTCGACTGGAGGCAACACCTCATGTTTGTTTCAAATGGATGCAGCTACACTTATTTGCAGTGCACTAAAAGATTATCCAAGCATAGTTTGTCTCGCATTATTCCTGAAACTTGTCCAGCAATATACGAAGTACTCAATCAAGAGTGCTTGCAGGTGAGATTTATAGTGAGACGATCCAACCTAAGTTTACATAAAGTTAAATAAATAATGCAATTGCAGATGGTATATTTGAAATCGTCTCGTCGTTGCGATTCCAACGGTATATACATATTTTAATTTTGACCAATTTTTAGGCTCAATAGGCCTATTTTAAAGTTTAAAAACTCCGTAGACAAGTTATCTATTTATGGATTTTGTTCAAATTTATACCACAAGTACACTTTGACACGCTGAATCGAATGGCGCAAACATAATTGAAATCGGACTATTAGTTTAGGATTTCGATTTTGACTTGGCTTTCCTGGAGTGCCCAAGGGACCGTTTTTTGGACTTTAGGCCCAATAGGCCTATTTTAAAGTTTAAAAACCACTGTCCCCTACATGGTGGCTATCTAATTCAGAGAAGAAGCTGTTGGAGTGGCTTTGTTGTGTGTGTTATTAGTTAGAGAAGGATATATAATTAAAGCTCTTTCCTGGGTCTTCCTTCCACCCAAATTACCCACTTGTTATAATGGAGCAGCCACGTAAGTGATAATATGGCATATTCAAATAGTATAGTTAGCCATACAATATTGAAGAGGGGATCGTTTTCTTTCAATAATCTTTACATAAAACGAAAGGTATAAATGGGTAACTATTATATTTTATTAGAAATCGAGGTAGGCTTACAGTATCAGTAATTTCCGTTGTTATCTATGTATGGATATTGTTCAAGTTTATACCACAAATACACTTTGACACGCTGAATCGAATGGCGCAAACAGAATTGAAACCGGACAATTAGTTTAGGATTTCGTATTTGACTTGGCCTCCCAGAAGGGCCAGTTTTTGGACTTTAAAAGTCCTATGTAGCCCAAACTATAAGTCTTAAGGAATTCTACTTGGTGCCATTCGATTTTTCTCGACGAGCAGCTTCTATACATGGTCGTAGATTGCATTTTCGACCAGCCATTCGCCCAGAATCGAAAATATTTGTTTCCAAAATCCCTGCGTTTATTTAAGCCCATGAACATTTTTGCACTTGGCGGGCAACTTTCGAATTTCGAGTTTTAATGGGTATATATGGATTCGTCTCGTCATTACAATTCCAACGGTATATAAATGTTTGGATTTAGACGATTTTGTAGGCCCAATAGGCCTAATTTTGATTTTGATTTAGAACATTTCTAAATCACCCATAGACGTGTTATCTATGTATGGATTTTGTTCAAATTTTAACCATAAGTTCACTTTGACACGCTGAATCGAATGACGCAAGCAGAATTAAAATCAGACTATTAGTTTAGGATTTCGTATTTGACTTGTCCTCCCAGAAGGGCCCAAATGACCAGTTTTTGGACATTAAAAGTCCTCTGTAGCCCAAACTATACGTCCTATGGAATTCTACTTGGTGCCATTTGATTTTTCTCGACGAGCAGCTCTATACATGGTCGTAGATTGCAATTTCGACCAGCCATTCTCCCAGAATCGAAAATATTTGTTTCCAAAATCCCTGCGTTTAATTAAGCCCAGGCAAATCGATGATTTTGGTCTGATTTTGACTATTCAAGATTATGGTATATTTGGAATCGTCTCGTCGTTGCGATTCCAACGGATTTTTTTTAAAGATAAATATATTTCATCATACTTATAGGAATAATCTTAATAAATTATTCATAATATTGCTAATAATAACTTATCAATATAAATGGGGACGCTCCCCATACTTTATTCTGAAGCTAACATTAAAGTCATACCATCAGTGACATTTAATAAGTGATTGCACACATTACATCCTGTTTACCTTCCACCACATTTTCCTGATTGATACCCGTATAATAGAAGGATAAAATATATATATATATTTATTAACCCCTTCTGTACCGGCGAAGTATTTTTGTATTTGTTTTGAGCTACATTTAGACGATTGCATTGAGATTAAAAGGATATATGATAGCTAAAGGGATTAATTTAGATCGTCTGTAGCCTTTTAATGGGTAGACGTCCTTCCTAAGCCGTGTAAAGAATATAATAAAATGGATGTTACCGGTATTGAATGGGTTAAAGATCAAGCTAAACCCTACCCCCTTGACTGTATGGGATCAAGCGACAGATGAACCCTGTCGCCAATAATGTGAAACGTCTATGGATGTTGCCATCCCCATTCCATTTATATGAAAAGGGAGCATTTCAGGTTATTTCAGAGGCTCATAGGGATTTTCAGACATGTATGATGGTAAGGGTGGTCGGGGGCCGGGGAAGTGCTGGAGGGACCTTGGTGACCCTGGTCTCTGGGTCTTCTCCTGGTGGATGACCTAGATGTGTGTGAATTTGTATTTTGTTTTTGTGTGTTCATTGGTTTCTGTTGTGTTGGCCCTATTCTGGTTCTGTCTTGAGTCCCCCCCCCCAAAAAAAAAAAGTAGGGATTGGGCCTGAGTATATAGAATAGCATAGAAATGAACGATTCCCAGGGATTTGCCTAACAAAGAAGCTAATAGATTCTTATATTCTTACATTGTTGGTGGGGGACTGTCTCATAATCTTTGTCCAGTACAATCTGTTTGTCGAGGTTTGGAGAGATCAGCAGCAGATGATGCGCATATTTTATATCGAAGTGGCTACGGGACACCACCAGTGGTGTCCCGTAGCCCAGCCTCACTGGCTGGGCTGCGTGACACCACTGGTGGTGTCCCGTAGCCACTTCGATTTTATATAGGTCTCCCTCGATTTACGATTGGCTTATGTTCCTATTCTATTATATTCTATATACTCAGGCCCAATCCTCACTTTTCCTATTTTTGTTTGGTGGTGGGGGGGGGGGGGGGCAGACTCAAGACAGAGCCAGAATAGGGACAACACACAGAAAGCAATGAATACACAAAAAAAAAAAAAAAAAAAAAAAATCACACACATCTAGGTTACATTCCTGAAAACCCAATATTAAATAGAAAAAATCATATAGCGAACCCTAAAATGAATGGAGTAAATGGTGATGCGTTCTCGGACCAAAATCAAAACACCTAAAAACATAATTATAATAATATCGTATATCGGGTCATCGGATAGAGAGGGAGACCTGCACTATAGTCTATTCACTGTAAGTTGGCGAGAAATCATGACCTCTAACCTCTGTAACTCAAAAACGACTAGAGTAATCGAGCTAATATTTCTACCATTTGGGAAGAGTCGGTTAAAGAATAGATTCGAGAATTTACAGCCAATTTGTTCCAGCCTTTTTTTTAGTTACAGAGGATAGAGGTCGTAATTTCTTGCCTACTTACAGCGAATAGACTATAGACCTCATAAGGTTAGTGCTTGGCGATGTAGAGTCACGTCCTGTAGTAGTCATTGTTATAACATACTGTGGTGTAATTCGATTTACGTTGGGTAGATTCGATTTACGTTGGGTAGGTTAGTTAGTTTTAGGCACATTGCGCGAACGAAGCGGGGTCGAGAGTAAACACGCGTGTGAGGATGGGGGTGCAGAGGTCGCACGGAGCTTCCGTCGTATTTACCGAGTGTAGTGTTGCTGTGGTAGGTGAATAGATTCAGTCGAGGTCGGTGGTTCGTGTGGTCATCCCTGTAGCTGTAGGTCAGGTCGGATTGTGGTTTGAGGTCGCAGTTTCTGGAGCGTTGACAACGTTGGATGGGGAACTGCTTGGCCTAGGCCTAGGCTAGCCTATACTGTACAGCGCCGCACAAGGTTATTCTCACCGTGAGGTAAGGGTGCTAACGTTTTTGTATTTCAACCACAAGCTATCCGGGCGCATACTAGTCACCATGTCTGGAAAAGGGAAGGTGAGTAGTGAAATGATGAAGTCGTATGAGGTAAGGGCGACGTGGTGGCGTGGCTAAAGAAGGCAGAGTTGGTGGCGAAACTCTTGAAATTTGACGACTTGGCTAGTTTCATACCACTGTACTTGGAGGGGTAGCATTCAAGGAGACTACTGCAGGACTCTTCTTCTTACCTCTGACCGGGTATAGGCTATCCTAGTGTTTACTAGCCTATACCCCTTTGAAAGGACATTAGCCTAACCTAACAACCTTACCTAACCTATCCAAGTATTATAGGTGGGGGCTGCCGCCCCCACACCCCCGCTTTGACTTAGATTTTTGGTGTATTTGTCTGTGAAGTGGGTATTTTTCAATTTGTTGATAACGAAAATCCTCCATGCGGACTAGGGTACGAGTACCAATGCAGACGACGCATTTTACATACTTTTTTTTTTTTTACGAGTTGCTTCCGCTTGCCTAAAAGAGATAGGGGAAAATATTAAGGAAACCACCCACCAATTATTTTCATTATTTTTTTTTTAGTTTTAGTTTATTTGCATCAATATATAGTGATTGGCATTAGTTTCAACCTCCGCAAAAATCGTTTTCCCCTTTATCCAACGATCTTAAGACACGGCGCCCGATAGTGGGGAGGGCTATGAAGATCAGGGAAAATGTGGGGTTAAAGACATAAAAAGGCGATATAAGGGTTTTTATGATGAAAGTTGGCTCGGGTTTTGTTGTTTTTCAACTTGAGAAAACTCCAAAATGAAAAAACCCGAGCCAAGTTTTGGCAAAAGTTGGCTCGGATTTTAAGATTTTTCAGCTGCATAAAAGACAATAAGTGCAAGAAAGAAGTTGGCTCGGGTTTTCTTGTTTTTCAACTTAAGAAAACCCCAAAATTAAAAAACTCGAGCCAAGTTTTGGCAAAAGTTGGCTCGGATTTTAAGATTTTTCAGCTTCATAAAAGTCAGAAAGTGGCAAAAAGAAAGTTGGCTCAGGTCTTCTTGTTTTTCAACTTAAGAAACCCCCAAAATGAAAAAAAAAGTCCTGTTTTGGCAAAAGTTGACTCGGATTGGACAATTGTTAGGCTTCATAAAAGCTGAAAATGTAGAAAATGCCAGCCAACTCTTCGCCATTGGATACAGGATGGGGTGTGGGAGAGCTCTGCCTGCTGCTACCCCCCCCCCCCCCCCACCACCACCACCCCCCCACACACACACACACACACACACACACACACACACACCCGTGATTAATTGAAATCATCATCTATGTTGCCCGATAGTGGGGAGGGCTATGAAGATCAGGGAAATTGTGGGGTAAAAGATGAAAATAAAGAATAATATTGAAGAACTTATTCCAAAAACCCAGTAAGCTAATTATCCATTATCCAACAATTAAGCTACATTAAAGATATTAGCCTAACCTGCCAACCTTACCTAACCTAACCTAGTATTATGAGTGGGGGCTGCCGCCCCCACACCCCCGCTGGTTGGATGGTACATGGGATAGAAAATGAACGGAAAACTAAATAAGATGGTCACCAATTTTTCCATGGATTTTTTTATTTTTCCCCGTTAGTTTTCATCAATATATAGTGTTTGGAAATAATTGCAACCCTCGGCGAAACCGTTTTCCCCATTATACAACGATCTTAAGACACGCCGCCCGATAGTGGGGAGGGCTATGAAGTACAGGGAAAATGAGGGGTTAAATGCGTAAAACGGCGATTAAAACGTATTTTAGCAAAACTTGGCTCGGGTTTTAAGGTATTTCTAAGGCCTAAAACCCAATATTTCGAAAACCCGAGCCAAGTTTTGGCCAAAGCTGGCTCGGATTTTGAGTTTGTAGACAACAAAATGACAGTAACCTCATTTAGAAATTTGGCTCAGGTTTCCCGAAATTGCAAAGGCATAAAACCCTAATTTTGGAAAACCTGAGCCAAGTTTTGGCAAAACTTGGCTCGGATTTCGCGAATTTTAAGAGTAAACAATTTACAGTAACCTAATTTAGAATTTTGGCTCGTTTCCCTAAATTGCAAACCCCAAAAAGCATAATATTGGAAAACCCGAGCCAATTTTTGGCAAAACGTGGATCGTATTTTGAGAATCGAAAAAGACTAACTACATGTCGAAAATCGGCTCATGATTTCCCTAATTGCAAAGCCATATAACCAGATTTATCGAAAACGTAGCACTTATTTAAATCATAAATATCCAGTAACATAGACCTAGTACATTGGATACAAGCCTAATCCACACCTAACGCCTACAATGTGTCCGTAGTACCTAGTAGGCCTACGTGTGATACAACATGGTGGTTGGGCCGGCGCCCATTTAGTAGCCTACCGGTATTCGGCCGTATCTGTAAATACGAATGCGAGGAACTTCGAGCGAATTCCTGATCAAGCGGATGCACAATCCAATCTAATTAACCTAACCTAACCTAACTTAACCTAACCTAAATGCGCCTCCGCTCGAATATGAATTCGCTCGAAGTGTCCAGATACCGTAAATACTACCGCAACTACGAATCTTGTTTCTGAAACCTAGTATATTAACCTAACCAAACAACCCAACCTATCGACAGAGATGGGCAGGTGGAGTGGACTAAAAAGCTGGTGGACAGACCTCGGGAGACAGGTGAAAATAGCGTGTACGAATCGGTGCCGTCTATAGGAAGATATTGACAACCATGTTTCGACAAAATTTCATTTTAGTACCATATATTTTTATTAGGTTTTGCCGAGGCTTAAAACACATTTTCATATTATTTTTAGAGCATATAAAATCCATATGTGTGTTCAAATATTGCAAAATAATTGGTGACCAACTTATTTAGTTATACTAAATGAACTTACCCAGTAAGCTCATTATCCAACAATTAACCAACATTAAAGATTTTAGCCTAACCTACCAACCTTACCTAACCTAACCTAGTATTATGGGTGGGAGCTGCCGCCCCCACACCCCCGCTGGTTGGATAGTACATTGGATAGAAAATTATGTCCATTCCTAGTGTTAATTAGACTGAAATGCAGGGAGAAAGAGGTCCGCCGAGTCGTGTTGTGTGCCGTCTATGTTTTTTACAGTAGCTATAATTGCTTGAATGCATTTCCGCCGCTACTGACATATATAGGAATGAAGTCATAGAAATTGATGGGTGCGCTGTGTAAGTAACGCTAGAATAATACCGAAAAAACACTATAGGTGCAAATAAACTTTATATAAATTTTTACATCTATAATCATAAAAATAACCAACCTTATGTAACAAAGGGACAGTGACGGCGTGTTCTGTTCTCGTAATAATGGCGTGTACACCGCCAGTGATCTTTATCTGGCCGGTAATGGCAAGGATGTCCACACCTAGGACACTCAACACTTGTAGGCAATATACCGTGGTCTGTAAGTAGCTTAAGGGCTGCCTGGTTGTTTTGAGAAATGTGTATAATTATTGTTCAGGGGTTAGTGCACAACCACTACAGACACTGGCCATCCTGCAACTGACAACCATGCTGCCTGTCGGTGCCGCTCGGTGGGCTGGAGTTCAATGCACTCATTGGCTGACTAAAATGACGTAATTGTCCATATATTGATCCATGATTGGGTGACTTCTTCAATACCGTGACGTATGGTGACGTATACAAAAAAATAACCAATAATATGGCAGAAACATAGTGACATATTGATCATTAGATCACATAGAGAAAGGCAGAGGGCGTTATATTCGAATAT
Organism: Paralithodes platypus; assembly: GCA_032716605.1. Classification (NCBI taxonomy): domain Eukaryota; kingdom Metazoa; phylum Arthropoda; class Malacostraca; order Decapoda; family Lithodidae; genus Paralithodes; species Paralithodes platypus. The sequence continues at coordinate 56,299,687 of CM064566.1, read as the reverse complement.
TTACGATAAAAGCGCTCCTCAATTATAGTATCAACATGGCTGACCTAGCGGGGTGGCGTCTGTGGGAAACCCTGGACAAATATCGTTACAGGTTACAGGTTCTAGGTTCTGTATCTCCCTTAATAGAATTTTTCGAGGGTTGACACTTATTTTAACATAGAGTATAGGTTATATTACATCCTAAATGAAATTTTAAAAATTTGTGAAAATTCTTGGGTTGTTTATATAATAGAAGTTACTGTGGGACACGTAATATGTTGAAGGGGGAGTTCTGCCCCCTCTAAACACCCGTCACTTATGTCATCATAATCTGTTGTACTTCATAGGGGGTCCAATTAAGGAGAAAGTTAATTAACAGACGAAATTAGGCCGCAAATTACAATAACATAGCGGGCCGCCGTTTATGGGAGACTTTTTACACATCATTTTCAATGTTAATTTTCTCCCTTAATCGATTTTTCCAAATTATCAAACTTACATAAAAATGAAGTACAGTTTATAGGGATTCCAACATGCATTTCAAAATTGTTATGAAAATTGGTGGGTGGTTTGCTTAATATATACCCCTAACTTAACCTAACCTAACCTAACTTAACCTAACCTAACTTAACTTAACCTAACCTAAATGCGCCTCCGCTCGAATATGAATTCGCTCGAAGTGTCCAGATACCGTAAATACTACCGCAACTACGAATCTTGTTTCTGAAACCTAGTATATTAACCTAACCAAACAACCCAACCTATCGACAGAGATGGGCAGGTGGAGTGGACTAAAAAGCAGGTGGACAGACCTCGGGAGACAGGTGAAAATAGCGTGTGTACGAATCGGTGCCGTCTATAGGAAGATATTGACAACCATGTTTCGACAAAATTTCATTTTAGTACCTATATTTTTATTAGGTTTTGCCGAGGCTTAAAACACATTTTCATATTATGTTTAGAGCATATAAAATCCATATGTGTGTTCAAATATTGCAAAATAATTGGTGACCAACTTATTTAGTTATACTAAATGAACTTACCCAGTAAGCTCATTATCCAACAATTAACCAACATTAAAGATTTTAGCCTAACCTACCAACCTTACCTAACCTAACCTAGTATTATGGGTGGGGGCTGCCGCCCCCACACCCCCGCTGGTTGGATAGTACATTGGATAGAAAATTATGTCCATTCCTAGTGTTAATTAGACTGAAGTGCAGGGAGAAAGAGGTCCGCCGAGTCGTGTTGTGTGCCGTCTATGTTTTTTACAGTAGCTATAATTGCTTGAATGCATTTCCGCCGCTACTGACATATATAGGAATGAAGTCATAGAAATTGATGGGTGCGCTGTGTAAGTAACGCTAGAATAATACCGAAAAAACACTATAGGTGCAAATAAACTTTATATAAATTTTTACATCTATAATCATAAAAATAACCAACCTTATGTAACAAAGGGACAGTGACGGCGTGTTCTGTTCTCGTAATAATGGCGTGTACACCGCCAGTGATCTTTATCTGGCCGGTAATGGCAAGGATGTCCACACCTAGGACACTCAACACTTGTAGGCAATATACCGTGGTCTGTAAGTATCTTAAGGGCTGCCTGGTTGTTTTGAGAAATTTGTATAATTATTGTTCAGGGGTTAGTGCACAACCACTACAGACACTGGCCATCCTGCAACTGACATTTAAAACCATGCTGCCTGTCGGTGCCGCTCGGTGGGCTGGAGTTCAATGCACTCATTGGCTGACTAAAATGACGTAATTGTCCATATATTGATCCATGATTGGGTGACTCCTTCAATACCGTGACGTATGGTGACGTATACAAAAAAATAACCAATAATATGGCAGAAACATAGTGACATATTGATCATTAGTTCACATAGAGAAAGGCAGAGGGCGTTATATTCGAATATTTACGATAAAAGCGCTCCTCAATTATAGTATCAACATGGCTGACCTAGCGGGGTGGCGTCTGTGGGAAACCCTGGACAAATATCGTTACAGGTTACAGGTTCTAGGTTCTGTATCTCCCTTAATAGAATTTTTCGAGGGTTGACACTTATTTTAACATGGAGTATAGGTTATATTACATCCTAAATGAAATTTTAAAAAATTGTGAAAATTCTTGGGTTGTTTATATAATAGAAGTTACTGTGGGACACGTAATATGTTGAAGGGGGAGCTCTGCCCCCTCTAAACACCCGTCACTTATGTCATCATAATCTGTTGTACTTCATAGGGGGTCCAATTAAGGAGAAAGTTAACCCGGCAAGCGCGATAGGCCTCACGGAAGGCTTCCTATAGGGAACGCGATAGGCCTCACGGAAGCAAGACCATAAAAAAAGCCTTCCATAAAAAAAAGGGCCTATCAAAACAAAGGAATTTGTCTCTAGGTGAGATAATTCCCCTCCAGTACTCATCCATGTAAATCTCACCCACCCCCCTCCCCTCCTTCCCCACCTTATTCCCCCTCCCTCCCCTCCTCAATTATCACCTATTTTTCCTCTTATTATCATCATTTATCGGTTATTTTTCTCTCCCGCGATAATGTAGCACAAGTGGGTTGCAGAAAAGATCGTTATGCAACACCCAGACACCGGCCCACACCGCCCCGCTCGTCTCAGTTACCTCACAGACAGCGAGAGAGGAGGGTTGCCTGTGGCTCTCTCTCGCCTGAGATTATGACCGGGTGGCCAATATCTTCGTTTTTCACCACCCAAATGCTTTTCCCACTTATTTTAGCACTCTTGAAGGTTCATATATACATCATATATGTAAAATAAAAGCATACCGAAAACAAATAATGCTCTATATTGTAAATATAACTAATTCTGTCAGAATCCAAGGCTAGAAATGCACAAATAACTACCCTAGCCCCTAGGTCTATTTCGCGCTTGTCAGGTTAATTAACAGACGAAATTAGGCCGCAAATTACAATAACTTAGCGGGCCGCCGTTTATGGGAGACTTTTTACACATCATTTTCAATGTTAATTTTCTCCCTTAATCGATTTTTCCAAATTATCAAACTTACATAAAAATTAAGTACAGTTTATAGGGATTCCAACATGCATTTCAAAATTGTTATGAAAATTGGTGGGTGGTTTGCTTAATATATACCGAGATAGGAAATTGAGGGTAAGGGGGATAAATAGCAAAAAGCTTATATTTTCACCAGGCACTAACATTTTTACTTTATATCATATTGTGTAGGAGAGAGAAGATAAATAAGAGATGCGTCCCCTTAGGGCAGCAAAATCCTAAGGGGACGCCCCTGGTCCTAATTTAGGTGGGGTCACACATTCACGTATATTGCTCCCGTCCGGCGTATCGCCAATTTATGTAAAGACGCGAGTAGTTTCTGCCGTTGAACGCCCGTTCTTCCACGTCTATTGCACTTCCCGACAGACGTAGCGTAACGGGGCCAGTGTTACGTCAGACATAATGGAGTCGTATTGAACTACGTACGTGTTTGCGACGTGCGTAAGCATAGCCCCGTTCGACCTCATGGGCTGCACGATTTGTGGGAACACAGGCCACGCCCATGCCACGCCCCCTCAAGACCGGCGTAGATGAGGCCGCACGTCTTGGGATTTGTTAGGTCGTACCTGGACCGGTTCTGGCCAATCGTAGGCACACCCCGTCTGACCAAACACAGACAAAGACAGTCTTTGTCAACCACGTAGGTCTGGGTTGGAATCTGGGAACTACAAAAGGGCAGGAATGGCCACACCATTCCCATTCCCAGTCCTTCATCGGCACCATGAACAACATCGAGGAATTCATCCTGGAGGAGTAACATCGAGGAATTCATCCTGGAGGAGTAACCCGCTGAGTGCCAGCCAATTTTGACGGTGTACTTCTGCCAGTGCCAGATTTTTTTTTTTTTTTTTTTTTGGCTAAATCTATTAAGTTGGGAGAGAAATGGTAAAAAAAAACACTCCCCTCGCCAGAAATCAGGTCCCCGATGGATGGTCCCGAAAGTAGCTGAAAAGACACTATAGACTACAGAGACTTTTATGGTATCGGAATGTATGGGTGGTGGGAGGGTGGTTTTGGGGTTGGTTGGGGGAAGGTAGAAGGGTAATTGACTTGTGTTACACATATGAAGCCGATTGGTGAGGTAGTTTCGCCACCACGGATTTTCCTTTTTTTCCTTTTCTTCGTACGGATACGCTAGAAGTGGGTGGTGGGAGGAGGTTGGGGGTGTGGTGGGGGGAAGGCAGAAGGGTAAGAGACTTGTCACACAAATATGGAACCGATTGGTGCAGTCGTTTCGCCGCCACAGATTTTCATTTTTTTTCCTTCTGACGGGACCGACAGTCAGCGAGTGGGTGGGAGGAGGGATTTGGGATTTTTGTGGTTGGTAGCCTAAAGGGTAAGGTACATGTGGTAAAAATATGAAAGCCATAGGTGCAGTCGTTTCGCTGCTACGATTTGTTTTCGGCAGGGTGCAGAGGGTGGCAGGGTTGGCTTGTTGGTTGATGCTCCGGTGTGGTGAGAGGTGTGACTGGAGGGTCCCTCGCTGGTCCCGTTGTCCCCTCGTACAACGGTGCCGCGTCTTCCCGCCAACCCGCAGTGCGGCGGTTCTGCCAGATGCGGCCTAACTAACCTATACTTCCACGTTCGACTGGAACTTTCTACGATTTGACGAGAGCAGCTCTCGTCTGACGGGGTAGCTGCTACGTCTGACGAGGCTGCTCTGGTCAGACGGCCGTGGTGGCCAGGTCGGTCGTAAGTGTTCCCGTCTTTTGACATACGTGAGGGCGAGCCACGTTCTTGATTCAACTCGAATCAACAACCGCGCGGCCTTGGCCGCACCCACAACATTCCCGACCCACGTGGGCTACTCGTTTCTACTCGCGCCATGCGTGAGTACCCCCCCGACTGGCCGTAATTTCATTTATGTTTTGCGTATTATGCCATTACGTTTTACGTAATCGGTTGCCAACTACCAATATACCTTCGTTTACAACAGACGGGAGCAATATACGTGAATGTGTGAACCCAGCATAAGGAGACGCAGGTATGTTTAAAACACAAAAACACACATAAAATGATATAAGTACTTACCTCATGGGTACCAGAAACAAAGCATGGTACTTTTGGTCGTAAGTTGACAATGCTAAAGCAATAAAACGGACTGACATAGGCCTTATAATATATATTATTAGAGAGACATAAAATATTACTAAACATACTAATTGCTCATTGTAGGCCAATAACAAAACAGTTTAGAGGATGCAGGGAAGGTATATATGTAACATGCATGCTAATACGAGGTTTAAATCAAGCACCAGTCGCCAAAATATTTGGGGAAAATAGGGATAGGAAATGGGTGGAGGGCCTGGAAATATAGTCTATTTTTTCATCACTAGGGTGACAGGGCCCACACAAACATTTAACTGTGTGGCAAGAACATGCTTAATGTGATTTTGAATTGCTGAGGGGGTAAAAGGGGTACGTCTCCTTAGGGCCATCAAAAAATTCTGGAGGTCCTATAGAGACGCATTTTTCAAACTGTTGCCATACCTCACTGGTAGAAAGCCATTCTCCCCAATATGTATGGTGTAATTAGGGTCGAGTTTCCTTCACCCAGGATAAAATAAAAGGTTATTATGTTTAATAATGTTAACAAAATAAACACACATTTACAAGGACCTAAAGAGACGCAACGCGGCTGCCCTAAGCAGACGCGTGCGTCTCTATAAATGCGTCTCTATAGGGCACTGAGTTCTACTTAAGGCAGCTTCGTCAATGGTGAAGGAAACTCAACCTTATTTATACCAGACATAGAGGAGAGTATGCTATGTTACCAGTGTGGTGTACGACCTTCTGGCATCAATTTGAAAAAATGCGTCTCCATTGGACTTTGGGTTTTTTGCTGGTCATATGGGGACGCACCCTCACCCCCCTTCAGCCGTGCAAGTAAAAGCCTTTTGATCATGCAGTGTTATACTTCAACTCATGCACTATCAACCTGCAGTAATAGAAACGAGATTCAAATTAGGGAACTGTAAGAAATTTAGCTTTTAAAAAAAAAGAAATCCTTAGGTTTTCCTAAGGAATTTGCGAAAACATGACATTTTTTAAGTTCATCTCATCTCACACAATAACATATGAAAATAATAAGCTGGTACTATGTGAGCATATTAGGTGATAGTTAAAGAATATTTTGGCCCACCATTCATGCATCTATCTACTCATCCTATGCCTGTGCAAGTTTTTTTGTTTCAAGTGCGTCTCCTTTGGGCAATGCGTCTCCATTGGTACTCGTACCCTATGGAGAAAAATATGACGAATCTATTAGTGCCTATTTTCCCTAATAAATTGTTTCTCATAATGTCGCACTACTGTCCTTGAATATTATCCTTGGAGGGAGATGCGTTAGCCTTGTACCTCGAAATGAGTGAGGATGATCAATTAGATGTCAAGAAGATAAGTGCTAGATTGAAGGAGGCTTTTACACAGGGAATGTTTGAGGCATATGGAAGGCTAAAGAGGGTGACATGGACAGGTGAGGGCGTGGATGTCTATGCTAACGAGATAAGGAGGGTGGCAGGGCTAGCTGGGTGGAAGGGAGAGGGCTTGGAGAGGGCTGTGAAGCTAGCTTTTATAACTGGGTTTCCGGACAGGATATCGATGGAGCTGCAGCAGGTTAAGGACGTCGAGTCGGATTCGGTGAGCGTGAGTGAATTAATAGTTAGGGCTAGAGTACTGGATTCAGGAGGAAGCCGGGGAGTTGCAGCGGTTGCTACTGGGGGGCCGGAAGTGGAGGCAAGGTGGCAGGCTCCACGGGGTGACCCGAGTGGCAGGAAATGGGAGGCGCGTGGCGGCGTGGGTTCAAAGGTCGCTGCTTCAGATGTGGTGGCTCTCACATGGCAAGGGAGTGTAAGGAGCCGAAGCCAGCCATAACTTGCTATCGGTGTGGGAAGGAGGGTCACATAGCGAGCCGTTGCAACCAGGGAAACGGTCAAGGGGAAGGGGGAGCTGCTGCGCCGGAAGCTACCCCTTTAGTCGAGTAAAGGCGCTTCCAAGCTCCCTGCCAGGTGGGGGGGAAAGAGGCAAGAGCCCTTGTGGATACTGGCTGTTCGACCACTGTGTTGGCCTCTCGTTTGGTAGGAAAGTGTGAGGGAGAGGACGCTAGGCTGGTCGGAGTCGGTGGAAGAGAGATAAGGTGTGAGGGTGCCAGAGAAGTGGAGTTGACAGTGCGAGGAATCCGATTGTGGATCAGGGCCATAGTACTTGATACAGTAATTGATGGCATTGATGTAGTGATGGGGATGGATGTAATCAGCCAACTGGGTGGCGCTACGATTGTAGATGGAAGAGTACCGGTAACGCTTGGGAAGGTACCGGTAAGCCGTTCAACTGCCGAGAGTGGAGAGACCCAATGCGCTGTGGCCATAAAGTCGGAAGGGAGGGTTGTGAAGCTGCCTGAGACTGAAGAGCTGAAAGATAAGTTCACAAAGGCAGCCGGGGTTGTTGAGCCAAAGAGAGGGGTGTCGAAGCCAGGAACCGAATTGGGGGCTGATCCATGCAAGATTGAGGATAAGGATTTTGTTGCGGTATTTGATGGTAGGAAGTGGGTAGTCGAGTGGTTGTTGAAAGGAGAGTTGCCTGTTTTGAAGAACAAAGTTGGTTGCTATGAACATGCTATGAAAGAGGGAGTGAGAGAAGATTTTGACAAGGAGGTGAAGAGGTGGATTGATGAGGGCATTCTGCTGCCATGGGGGGAGGAAGTGGGGAGTGGAGTGTTGCCGTTGATGGCGGTGGTTCAACCGACGAAAAACAAGGTACGGCCTGTATTGGATTTTCGTGAACTTAATACCCACGTGATGAGTCACACAGGCGATGACGTCGCGGATGTGTGCGGCGAGACACTCAGGGAGTGGAGGCAGATGGGTGGGGCTTCGACCATTGTGGATTTGAAGTCCGCTTATCTACAAATTCATGTGACAGAGAAGCTCTGGAAGTACCAGCTGGTGAGATACAAGGGGAAGACGTATTGCTTGACGAGGTTAGGTTTCGGGTTGAATTCGGCTCCAAGAATTATGGCGAGGATACTCAAGACAGTGCTGGAGAAAATGCATAAGATGAAGGCTGCCACAAATTCATACATTGACGATATACTAGTGGATGAGACTGTGGTGACGGCAGCCGAGGTTGTAGAGCACTTGGCTAGGTTTGGATTGGCCACAAAGGAGCCGCAGCCGTTGGAAGGGGGTGCGGCGTTGGGCTTGAGATTAGAGAGAGATAGAACAGGCGAGCTAGTATTCCAGAGAGGTAATGAGGTTCCGGAAATTAGGGAGAACTGGAGTAGGAGAGAGCTATTCTCAGCTTGTGGAAGGCTGGTGGGCCACTATCCCATTGCAGGATGGCTGCGGGTAGCATGTAGTTACGTTAAGAGGAGAGCGGAAGGTGCAAGATGGGAAGACAAGGTCGGAAAAGAGACCGTCACGATGATGCAAGATGTCATAGAAAGAGTGATACGCGAAGACCCAGTGAGAGGAAGATGGTACACTCCGAAGTCGGAGAAGGGGGTCGTATGGTGTGACGCAAGTAGTATAGCGACAGGCGTGACATTGGAGATAGGTAATGTAGAAGTTGAGGATGCTGCGTGGTTGAGGAAGAAGCACGACTACAGTCATATCAACGTGGCCGAGTTGGACGCGGTATTGAAAGGTATCAATTTGGCCTTGAAGTGGGGTTTGCAAGAGATCGAGGTTCGAACGGATTCTGCTACAGTGTTTGGTTGGCTGAAATCAGTGGTGACGGAAGAGAAAAGAGTTCGAACAAAGAGAGCCTCAGAACTGATTGTGAAGCGTCGTCTGGGAATTCTGAGGGAGTTGAAAGATGTGTATGGTCTGCAGTTGTGTGTAGTTTTTGTGCCATCAGAGAAGAACAAGGCAGATGCCCTAACAAGAGTAAAGAAATCCTGGCTCGGGGTGCCAGAGGAGACAAAGGAGGCGGCTATGGTGTGCTGCATGGGAGCACCAAGTGTAAAGGAGCTACATCAAATGCACCACATGGGAGTCGACAGGACGCTGTTTATGGCAAGGAAGGTCGACCCTGCAGTCACGAGGGACAACGTTCGAGAGGTGGTGAGACGTTGTGACAGATGTCAGTCGATCGACCCTGCACCGAGTGTACATGTGTCTGGGGAGATTAGAGTGGATAATGATTGGCAAAGGTTGGCGGTTGATGTGACACACTATCGGCAGGGGCTGTACCTATCTATGGTAGACTGCGGACCTGGGCGGGTGGCTATCTGGAGGGAATTAAGAGCAGAGAATGCGGAAGAGATTGCAGGTGTGCTGAATGAGATCTTCCTAGAGAGGGGCCCAGTTGATGAGGTGTTGATGGATAACGGTACTGCTTTTCGGTCGCAGGCTTTGAAGGACATGCTTGATAGGTGGAATGTCCGACGTTTCTTTAGAGCCGTGTATCGGCCAAGTGGGAACGGAATTGTGGAAAGACATCATCGGACAATCAAGGCGATGGCAGAGAGGGGGCAGGTAGCGCCTATGGAAGCAGTATTTTGGTATAATATGTCCCCTAGGTCAGGTCAGGATGAGAGAACTGTACCACAAAGAGCAGTATTTCAGTATGAATGGCGACATCCATGTGCGGTGCCGATGGCCATTGGGGGGGAGGAAGGGCCTGCCTCTATCCAAATTGGGGAGGAGATTTGGGTGAAGCCCCCAAATGCAAAGTGTACATCCCAGTGGGGGAGGGGTACTGTGACGGACGTGCATTCCAGGAATAACCTCAGTGTCGACGGGATGCCACGTCATATCTTGGACGTCAGAAGAGTGATAGAGTCTTCAACTGATGATGAGGTGGGGGATGACGAGCAAGAAGAGGTAGAAGAAAACGAAGTGGTACCACGACGGTCGCAGAGAGAGAGGCGACGGCCAGGGTGGATGGGAAATTATGAGACAGGAAGTGATTGTGAAATGGAGTAGGTGGGATAAAGGGACTGCGCGATGTCCAACGTACCTTAGTAGTACTAGGGCGGTATGCCAATAGGTACGGTGGAAAACTACTATAATTTTTTTTTTTTTTTTTTGTTAGATTGATCTTGAGATCAGGGGGGCGTGTGGTGTAATTCGATTTACGTTGGGTAGGTTAGTTAGTTTTAGGCACATTGCGCGAACGAAGCGGGGTCGAGAGTAAACACGCGTGTGAGGATGGGGGTGCAGAGGTCGCAGGGAGCTCCCGTCGTATTTACCGAGTGTAGTGTTGCTGTGGTAGGTGAATAGATTCAGTCGAGGTCGGTGGTTCGTGTGGTCATCCCTGTAGCTGTAGGTCAGGTCGGATTGTGGTTTGAGGTCGCAGTTTCTGGAGCATTGACAACGTTCCAGACATAAAATGTTAAGACTGAGTGTTCCACACATCAGTGCAGTTTCAGTCTCTTGTCCTAATGGCGGCATTCCAGGCAACCCTGTTAAGGGCTGCTTCACTTGTCAAGTCGTCATAGAGTCGTATATACGGAGAGATCAAATCAGGACTTCCTGTAAATGGATCTCAGATACCTCAAGCCCTTGAAGCTTTGATATAATTTTAAACTTATAACAGAACATTTTAATCAGGCTGAGTTTGGGTTCAAAGCTTAATTTGTTATAGTAATTATTAGGCTGCTAAAATCAACTCATTAACCCGTACAGTACCAGAGACGTCCTTTTTATCGTATTCTGGCAACTATTAGACGATTATATGCAGCTTAGGAAGGACCTTAGCAATAATAAGGCTTCAAACTATCTCAACCAACCCTTTCAACTATCACAGATCCTTCCTAAGCTGCATAATATCGTCTAAATATAGCTAGCATAAAATATTAAGCACGTAGCTGGTACTCAAAGGGTTAAGAACCGACGAGTAGCTTATTACCGCTCTTCTCACTCTTGTTGTTTTTGTTATTCTTGGAGCGGCAGCTGGGTGGCTGACAGCACTCGACAGATACTTTCGGTGCTTTGCAATGCTAGTTTCTTTCTGAAAGCTCTAGGTGTGATGGACCAAAAATACACAAATTTATCTTGAAGGGAATAAACTCTAGTCTGGCCCTGGAGTTTGAAATTACCTCTGGGTTTCCTCTTCATACAATAGGGAAAATACAATAGAAGAAATACAATGATGATTATATATATATGTTAATTGTCATATAATAGGAATATAAGTAGAGTTTTTTTTTTTTTTTTTTTCTATGTGATTGAGGGAGGCAAAAGGCATAACTGCCTATAGCGAGTGCCTCCCCCATAGTTGAAAGAGTGACAGGGCCAAAATCAAGGGATGTTCGAGCCAAAATGCCTGGACACACGGAGTTTGAAGCAATTTAAGTCATAGGAAGAGGGAAAAACTGATTCTGGGAGAGAGTTCCAGAGCTCAGATGTTGAGTAGAAGAAAGTTTGAGAGTAACGTTTCACTCTTGGGTTGGAGAGTTGCACAGAGTAGGGGTGGGATTGAGTTGCAAGACGGGTACCACGTGCTCTACGTAAAGGAGGTGGTATGCACTGGGATAGCTCTGAGGAACACTGATTATTATAGTAGCGATAGAATAGCGAGAGAGATGTAACATTGCGGCGGAGAGAGAGAGATTGCAGAGAGTTGGTGAGTGGACGGGAGTTAATGATACGAAAGGCCTTCCTTTCAACTTTGTCTAGGAGAGCGGTGTGAGAGGAACCTCCCCACACATGTGAACAATACTCAATACAAGGGCGCACTATGCCCCTGTACAGAGCAAGAAGCTGTGCAGGGGAAAAGAACCCCCTAAGGCGGTTGAGCACACCCAGCTTCTGGGAGGCTGCCTTAGCAAGACTGGTAATATGGTCCTTCCAAATGAGAGCAGAAGAAAAAGAGACACCAAGAATATTGAGAGAAGATGAAGGGTCAATTTTTGTATTGTTGAAGAATAAGGGATAGTCCGCTGGGAGATCCTGACGGGTAGATAGATGGAGAAATTGGGTTTTGGAAGCATTAAAGTTAACAAGGTTTTCTCTGCCCCAATTGGAAATAGTATTTAGATCAGAATTTAAGAGTTCTATGGCTTCATTACGTTTGTCGTTGAGGGATTGCTGGCTGGGGCGTTCTGAAAAACTAATGGAGTAGTGTAAGGTTGAGTCGTCTGCGTATGAATGGATGGGAATTAAGGTACAGTTAAGGAGATCATTTATAAAAATTAGAAATAGAATAGGAGATAGGACAGAGCCCTGAGGAACACCGGAGTTTATAGGGTGAGGAAGTGAACAATGGCCGTCCACAACCGCAGCTATGGAACGGCCGGAAAGGAAATTAGAGACAAAGGCACAGATGGAGGGATAGAAACCGAAGGAGGGTAGTTTAGAAATTAAAGATTTATGCCAGACTCTATCGAAGGCTTTCGATATGTCTAGTGCAATAGAAAAAGTCTCACCGAAGTCCCGAAAGGAGGATGACCAAGAGTTAGTAAGATATGAAAGAAGATCACCAGTAGAGCGACCCTTAAGGAAGCCATACTGGCGATCTGAGAGCATATTATGAGAAGAGAAATGCTTAAGAAATTTGGAAGCAAGAATAGTTTAAAAAACTTTAGAAAGACAAGAGATAAGAGCAATTGGATGATAGTTGGAGGGTTGAGAGCGGTCACCCTTCTTTGGGACAGGTTGAATGTGAGCAAACTTCCAGCATGAAGGGAAGACGTTAGAGGATAGACAGAGACGAAAGAGTTTGCCTAGGCAGGGAGTCAGCACGGAAGCAAAGTTTTTGAGAACAACAGGAGGAACACCGTCCGGACCGTACGCCTTATTAGTGTTAAGCCCAGAGAGGGTAGAAAGTACATCTTTAGAAGAGATTAGGATATTAGGCATAAGTAAGAGAGAGGAGGGCGGAGAGGGAGGAATAGCACCGGAATCATCCAAGGTGGAGATTCTAGCAAAAGTTTGAGCGAAGAGCTTAGCTTTGTCAGAGGAAGAAGTGATGGTTGTGCCATCAGAGTGGGAAAGGGAGGGAAAGATGAGGAAGAGAAATTGTTGGAGAGGTTTTTGGCTAGATGCCAGAAAGCTTGGGAAGAGCTAGAGTTGGATGGTTCAGTGCATTTATTATTGATGAAAGAGTGTTTGGCAAGTCGAAGAACAGATTTGGCTTGATTCCGGGCAGAAACATATGAAGAATGAGAGTCTTGAGTTTTAAGGCGTCGGTACCGTTTGAATGCTTCCTCCTTATTGCGGACAGCAGTAGAACAGGCGTGAGTAAACCAAGATTTTTTAGCATTAGACTGAGAGAAAGAGAATGGAATGTATGCTTCCATGCCCGATAGGATTACCTCGGTAATGCGTTCAGCACTCTCCGAGGGTCCTCGGCCATGGAAGCAGAAATAATTCCATGGGAAATCAAAGAAGTACTGCCGAAGAGCCTCCCAGTCGGCAGCGCCAAAGTGCCACAAGCGCCGCCGGCTAGGAGGATCGGGTGGCTGTACTGGAGAGATAGGACAGGTGACAGAGATAAGTTTATGGTCGGAGGAGCCCAAAGGAGAGAAAAGATCGACAGTATAAGAAGAAGGGTTAGAAGTTAGAAACAGGTCAAGAATGTTGGGCCGATCTCCGATGCGATCCGGGATACGGGTGGGTTGCTGAACTAACTGCTCTAGGTCATTTAGGATAGAAAAGACGTAGGCTTGTTCACCAGGTGGATCAGTAGTGTGAGAGGAGAGCCATTGGCGGTGGTGAACGTTGAAATCTCCTAAGATGGAGATTTCTGAGAAAGGAGAAATGGATAGAATGTGTTCCACTGTAGAGTTTAGATAGTCAAAGAATTTGGGAAAGTTGGTAGAGTTAGGGGAAAGATAGACAGCACAGAAATATTTAGTAAGAGAATGACAGGAAAGTTTGAGCCATAAAGTTGAGAATTCAGAGGAGTCAAAATCGGGAACACGAGAGCAAGTGAGTTTGTTGTGCACATATGCACAACATCCGCCTTTGGCTTTGAAACTAGGATAGAGAAAGTAGGAGGATACAGAAAAGGGGTTGCTGGATGTTGCTACAGACACCTGGGTTTCGGTGAGGAAGAGAAGATCAGGTTTGTAGGAGGAGAGATGGTGCTCAACAGAGTGAAAGTTAGAGGAAAGTCCGCGAATGTTGCAGAAATTAATAGAAAGAGTAACAGGCCGAGGTCCAGGTAATTGTGTGGGGTCGTCAGGGGATGGTCGGTCGGGTGAGGGGGCATTTATGGTCCCCCCCCCCTGGGGACTCCGAGGCTGGGCTACAATACATCATTTTGTGTTTTTTTAATTTTGGTGTGGAGGAATGAAGTGTGGTGTGCATGTTAGTGTAGTGAAGTGGATAGGAGGAGGAGGTATTTGTGAGAGCTAGCTGGATTGCTCTCAGTGTAAATGAGGCACAAAGTAGATACATATATTGAGTAATTCATGCAAATATGTAAGTATGAAATAAATTGGTTAAGAAAGCAATGGGACTATATATACCGTATATAATATTGTAGGTTAAGAAAAACATATATTGTGCCTTTCATATATTTTACAAAAATAAATTGATTTTGTACATAAATATAAAATAAATATTTTGTTAAGAACAGAAATGACTAGTACAACATTGTCAATTATATCATTTTCAGTGTCAGCACATAATACAGTAATCCTTTGATAATTTTTTTAAATGAGACAGACTACAGTAGATCTGGACTTGACACAAAAATGGAACTTTGCAGTAACGGACCCAAAATCGGAGAACGAACCCCCAAGTTCGAACCTCGAAACCGCGAAAATTTATTTTTTCGCGGTTTCGAGGTCCGTACTTGGGGGTTCATTTTCCGATTTTGGGTCCCTTACTACAAAGTTCCATTTTCGTGTCAAGTCCAGATCTACTGTAGTCTATCAATGAGATTTAAAAAAAAACTAATAAACAACAAATACAGTACTGTACTGTATATATGCATTTTGTAAGCCTTCGTGCATATACTGTACTCTGTGTTTTCCAGCTGATGGTAAATTGTTATCTCGCCATCCTGATTACTCGGCTATTAACATGATTTTGTAGCGAAATATGTTGCTAATTACGTAAACTTGCGAATTATAGTGAACAGTAGGCTACTGTATTTGAACATGGGGACGATATTTTCAAGAATCCATAAACAGATTAACTTGCTCATGTAGAAATGTACACACTATGTGGTGGATTGTGTTCTTTTATTTCATAAATTATATTTTAGTAAGCGTCGTTTCCACATAGCGATTTTGATAAGTTGTTTTGACTTTATATTGTCTTTGTCCCAGTTTTGGTTTGCTTTGTTTGCAAGTTTTACATTTTAATTCACAATCTGATGACCAAAAAACTCAGGCATTTCCACATAAGCCATTTGTTTTGTATGTAGATACTCAGGCCCATTCCCCACTTTTCCTTTTTTTTTCTGGGGGTGGCCGACTCAAGACAGAGCGTTTTTACTGGAATTAATCAAGGGAGTACTGTAATGCACTGTGCAGATCTGTGAACTTGTACTAATCCGACTTCCTATATAAAATAAACTTTCCTTTGCAGTTACTGTAAAGTGACACTATTACAATGCAAGATTTAGAAGTCCACCTTTGGTATTAGACCCTCGGAAGCTAAAGGTAGCGCCAATGAACTTGACAACAATCTTGACCCCTTAACTTCTTATAGCTCAAAATTAATGACAGCAAACGGGCTGACATTTCTATCATTTGGGAAGAGTCCACCCGGAAATAGGTGTGGATATTTACAGGCAGTTTGCTGAAGGTCCTTTTGAGTTACGAAGAGGTCAGGGGTCGAGATTTTTGTCGAGTTGGTTGGCGTTACCTATAATTAATAAGCATAAGGCATCAAGGTCATATACTTGTTTGAAAACAATTAAAAATATTATATATAGTTGGTGACAATATGTGAGACATAAATATACATATATAAGTTAACATTAATACTCTACAAACATACCCTCTTTACTACTGTATGTCATTTGTTAAACCTTTGTGCAAAGTACTTTCTCATTACGGTATATT
Source organism: Paralithodes platypus (assembly GCA_032716605.1). Lineage (NCBI taxonomy): Eukaryota > Metazoa > Arthropoda > Malacostraca > Decapoda > Lithodidae > Paralithodes > Paralithodes platypus. The sequence continues at coordinate 56,283,691 of CM064566.1, read as the reverse complement.
TAATGCCAGAAAAATATATTAATGTCTACAACTTTTATGCACAGACATCTTTGATTTGGTTAGTTATATGACCACGGCGCAGATATTAACAAATTTATGACATCTTTTGTGGCTACTGTATAAGGAATTTAAAGATAAAGACAGAATCTTAAGCAAAAATACAAGCTAAAATATGTTTGTAATAGACACATAAGTGCATTAAAATATATTCAATACATTTTCCATCCATTACCATCTCACATACAGTAGTACTATGTTTCTACTATAAATCAAATAGCCACAGCCTCAACTCAATTACAGCCCAAAATTTACAAGTACTCTAGTTAACATAACTATAGTCTATTTTTTCCAGCTGAGGTTAAGTTGCCATGTTTCTATCTTTGTTACTCATCTATAAGGTAGATTTTGTAGCGAAATATGATGTTAATTATGAAAATTTGGCATTAATACGACACACAGCCATAGTAGTTTCATTATATTTCCGTTAAATATCGAGAACTCAGCTACTAAGAGATTCAATTTACCATCAGCAGGAAAAATATAGAACATAGGTCTACTACTACTTCTAGGTCTGCAAACTCAAAGATGCTTTAAGTCACGGCAAGGTGAGAGTTATAGCAATTAAATAAATTAACAGCTCAGCCCAAGATATCATAACTTTATCATATACAGTACTCTAGTAACCTAAGTTATCAAGTCCAATATTGACTTGTTTTCTATTGTTACTAGCACTAGAGTTATTTTCAACCGCCTCCTCTCAAAAAAAAAAAAAAAAAAAAAAAAAAAAAAAGGGTATATGCCAGAGTATATAAATAGATAGATAGATAGATACAACCGATCAGGAGGAAAGAAGCGATAGGGTATCATAAATGTGTTAAGTATCTGGCCACTGAACTGAGATCATTATTGAGCTAGGCATTAAATATAACTATAGTCTATTCTCTTTACGACGAGGCTATAAAATATGACCCCTTGCTTGTAACTCAGGGAGGTCTGGTGCTGGGCTGGGCAGTAAATTTCCACATCTATTTAGTTACCGACTTTTCCTTATTGACACAAATAATTGCTCGATTGCTGTAGTCCCTTTTTACTTTATTTTTAACATCGTTGTAAACACTATTAACACCACAAATTAAATTAATGAAAGTATGTGATTCTCCCAGGATATCACATACAGAACTTACACACTCTAACCATTACACCATCAAGACAGTTGGGGGACACCTCGATGACATATCAGACTAATAAATTAAAATGTAAAACTTGCAAACTAAACAAACCAAAATTGGGACAAGGACAATATAAAGTCAAATTAAATTATCAAAATCGCTATGTGGAAACAACGCTTACTAAAATGAAAATTATTAAATAAAAGAACACAATCAACACACACAACAAAGCCATTCCAACAGCTTCATCTATCTACAACACCCCTTCTCTGCTATCTACACTCTCCCAGCCGTATGGTCCTAGTGTACTGTCTGATGGCGTTAATGGGTTTCCAAATGAAAGACAGTTATAAGTACAGCACATGACCACGATTATGACCACTTATGAGAGGTTGAGGGTCGGGATTTATTGACTCGTCGTAATAATAGGCTATATAATTGTCAGTTACTCTTTTCAATAAACCCTTAGGGCAACTTTGTACTCAAATTCTCCCTTATATCTTGTAGATTAACATTAATATTTCAGCAAGACTAGTACTATTTTGATTGCAAATTTATCCTACAGCTAGAATGGATAAGCATTCAGTGTCCGTGAGCTCTAGCTTTGAACCAATACTAAATGCATATGACAATTCTATCAAAACATGCCCGTTCTAAAAACTTCTGGACAGTTTGTTTACAGAACTAAACTAATTAATAAATAATAAACGATAACTACAATATATCAGTACTTGTAGAGTGCAGGTCTCCCTCACTATCCGATGCCTTGATTTACGATATTATTTTTTGTTTCTATGTGGATGAGGGAGACAAAAGGCAAACCTGCCTGTGACGAGTGCCTCCCCCAGAGTTAAAAGCGTGACAGGACCAAAATCTAGGAACGTTCGAGCCAAAATGTATGAACACACAGAGTTTGAAACAATTTATAGTTTATAGATGTTTAGGCGTTTGTGTTTGTGTTTTAGCTAGTCAGAGAACGCATCCCCATTTTCCCCATCAATTTTAGGGTTTGCTATATGATTTTTCTATCTAAGATTGGGTTTTCAGGAACGTAACCCAATCGTAAATCGAGGGAGACCTGTACCGATTTACAATGCTACCAAAACGTTCATATACAAGACTTATCGATCAATATATAGATAATCCGATATACAGTATATAGATTTTCCTTAATTAACCCGTACTGTACCGGTGCCGTCCTTTTAACTTTATTCTAGCTTTTACTAGACGATTTTATTCAGCTTAAAATGGGCCACCAGCAATAAACAGGCTTCAAACTATCTCACTTGACCATTTTTACAACCACAAATTCTTCTAATCTGCATAAAATCGTCTAGATATAGCTAGAATATAATACAAAAGACGTCGCTGGAACAGGAGGGGTTAAACGAACACTGTACAATATATTAAACAAATAACTCAGTAGAGGTATTATCACAAGTATACGCAGGACGGCATATTTCTTCGCACCCAGCCGCCGTTGTTAATCGAAAGTAAAATGTGCACAATCTAAACATTTTAAAGATAAGTAGACACCTAAAATGATAGTGGCTATACGCAGGATGGCATATTTCTTCGCACCCATCCGCCGTTGTTAATCGAAAGTAAAATGTGCACGATCTAAACATTTTAAAGATAAGTAGACACCTAAAATGATAGAGGCTATACGAATGAGCACATGAAAAACGGCGAGTCTGTCTGCAACCTTGACGATTCAGTAAAAATAACAATGGTGGTAGATGTGTGTGAATTTGTGCTTTGTTCGTTGTGTTATGTTGTGTTTTCCCTGTTCTTGCTCTCTCTTGAGGCAGCCACCCCCAAGAAAAAATAAAATAATAAAATAGAATTAAATAGAAAATAAAAAATAAAAATAGGAACAGTGGGGATTGGGCCAGAGCATATAGATAGATAGATAGATAGATAGATAGGCTGGAGGATGAAAGACGTTACATCAAGGGCTTGGCATGTTAAAAAAAATTATCAGTAGCCATGTTAAGCCGGTATCACACGAGCGCTTTTTCACTCAACATTTATCCTCAACACTGGTCTAGCAGCTTATGAGGTCAACATTTAATATTTTTCTCTAACCTAAATTCATCTAGCATCAGTCTAGTTTCCGAAACCAGTGTGAAGTAATCCAGAAATGTTGATCATCGCATGTTGACTATAAAATCTCTCGTGTAATACCGGCTTTAGTTTCCCAATTAGCTATGTTAGTAATGCTTGTGTCTTTACAGGGGTCATCGAGTTAGCAAAAAATGTGTTAGTGCAGGGATTACTATAGTATTTTACAGTATTATAAATGTATTAATCCCGCCAGACCTATGAGAGTTCCGTATGGAGCTCCGGAGGTCCGGTTAATCTGCTCTACATAACTAACTGTATTAAGCCCTTCACAATTCACCTACATGATCCATATCAAAGTAGTACAACAACAGCAATACACAGCGAATGGGCACCTGTATACACCCATACATATAAAAATCTAAGAATTATGAGCAATGCACAATATCTGTAGTTAGGCCAGTGTCACACGAGTGCTTTTTCCGGCAATTTTTAAGAGCAATTGTAGTCTGGCAGCTTTTAAATTTCAGTTATATAAAAATTGCCGACTTGCGAATTTCGTTCTATAAGGAAGTTGGACCTGTAAACATCGATATTAAACAGAAATATAATAATAATGTGGGTTTCTGATGGATAAAAGGTATTTTGAATTGGGTTTTACGTATTTATGAATGTACTACAACCGTATTTTAACTGGTAATTCTGCTAAATATCGATGTCTACAGCTCCAACTTCCTTATAGAACAAAACTCGCAAGTCGGCAATTGAGCCGCCTTATATAATCTACTCTCAGTCTAGTTTCATAATCCAAGGTTAAAACGCCTCGAAATATTACGAGAAAATACTTACTCATAGAAAATTGCCGGAAAAAGCGCTTGTGTGACAGCGGCTTTATCGGTAGTTATCAACACAGAGTGGAGATAAAGTGCAACAATATAACTGCCAATATAGTGTCTATATAATATATACAACCCTCTAAAGGTTTATAACCCCTAAAGGTCGGCTACCATCAGAAGACGTTCCTGTGGGACACCCCAAGTACCGTTCCGAGACGTTCCGTATTTCCTGTGGTAAACAATGCAACGGTGTAACATGTGGGGTACCTAGCAGTTGCCGGAGTTACTAGGGGTCATCACACTGCATTAACTCAGTAGCCCACGAACCATTGGAGCGAGTCAATGCTTGTGCAAGCACCGATGGTTCAACCCTGGACTCCTGCGCAAAAACACCTCTACTTCCTCTTGTCACTGTCAAGGCCACAGACCAGCTGGGAATGAGATTATAGTGTCTCCGTACAGGCCAGAAAACAAACTTTCTTTCAAAATATTTTTCACCTTCCTTAAGCTTTTGTTTCGCAGAGCTAGAGGGGAACGCGAAAACTCACTCAAAGGGCACTAAAAACATGCTAAAACACCTCTACTTCCTCTCGTCATTATCAAGGCCTCAGACCAGCTGGGAACGAGATTTCAGTGACTCTGCATAGACCAGAACACAAACCTTATTCCAGACATTTTTTATTCTTCCCCTAATGTTTCACAGAGCTAGGGTGAGGTTAAAAAACCCAAAGTTGTGAAAATCGCTTGCACAAGTCGCACAAGTTTTTGCGCATTCACGCGCACGCGGCTGGACTTTGAGGGTTTTCAACCATCGGCATTGTTGCGTGGAATACTTACGCGGTTCCCATACAAATCTGAGCCCTCTAGGTGCCATAGGACCGGAGTAATCAACCGCGACGGACCCTGTGCGGCTCTGGGGTTTAGCGTTACATATATTGCCGACGCATAAGGTACTCGAGGGGTTAACAAATTATTAATGCAAACTTTCTGCCAGTTTGGCCAAGCTGAGTCGCATCCCAGTCTCAAACTCACTATTTTAGGATTGGGCAAAGGATGGTAGGATGTCGGGTCGATTTTCTTGATGTAAGACTGAGCAAATTCCATGCAAAGTTTGCTCTCTCATGGTACTTTACACATGGCTTAACTACCAGGACAGAAACATTCTCTCTAGATGCAAATAAGCTCTGTCTCGAGTCGGCCAATCTCAAATAGAAAAGAAGAAAACAAAAATGGGGTATATGCCAGAGTACAGTATATAGATAGATAGATAGTTCTAATTAGGCCATAGTATGCAGTTTAGAATGAATATCTAGGAATCAAAGGGGTAAAAACTATCTTAATTAAGCCTTTAACCCATCGGATCCGGGGAGCCTCATATGATCCCAATCGCTGTGTCCGGGGCCATTTTCGTACAGTCAAGCTTCATAATTCAGTAGCTACTGATTGAGACCACCTAGAGCAGTCAATTTGTTTGCAAATTGTAGAACTTTTTGTTGTTTGTAGACTGCCGTTGAGATGACATCGCTACGACGCGTGGTTGCCGAGTTATGATGATTTTAGCAGCGATTTTTAGCCGCGCATTTTGCCTCATATGAGGCATCCCGGATTCCTGCCAATATTTTTGTTTGCCTCATATGAGGCCTCCCGGATTCCTGCCAATATTTTTGTTTGCCTCATATGAGGCCTCCCGGATTCCGAGGGTTAACTCCCACAAGTTCTTCATAAATTTAAAATTAGCATCAACTGATAAATATAAAATTAAGATTAGCATCATTGTATACTGAAAATGTTAATGAGATTATGCTTGTGGTTCAACATTAATACAGTAGTTTTAAATTGCAAACCTTACCTTAAAATGGATTAGCCGAACACCATTATAGAAAAATGGTGCTAACAAGATACACAGAGGGCCTCGGAGTCGGACGGACCCTAAATTAAGTGGTCAATCCAGTAAGTCCTTCACTAAATTGGCTCGGGTTGTCCCTCTCACAGGGAATAGGTCCGCTTGGGGGCATTCTGTGTATGGCCACCCTCGTAAGGGGAGTAAGGCGTCCGGCAATAGATAGATAAATAGACCTTAAAATTTATAAAATATTCAATATTTCCAGAGAAATAATGCAAAAGACAAAAATACACAATGAAAACATATCCGAGGGGACATGGTAAAGTTTTAATTATCACCCGGAAGTTATTGAGCTATGTCGATGAAATTTTGTCAGTGTAATGACTGGTCCTTATGCGCATGATGGTGCAAAAATGCTCTAAGTTAGTTTACTTGCTTTACAGGTGAAGCTAGATGTTAGTAACCTGCAAGATGGAGAAGATTGAGGCTCGCAGCGTGATTAAGTTCCTGCATTTGAAGGGTTACAGTGCCCGGAAAATCCATGATGAAATGAAGGATATTAATTTTCCACCTCACAATACTGTCATATGATGGGCAATCATCACCATAGACAGCCTTCATTTCATCATGGATTTTCCGGGCAATGTAACCTTCAAATGCAGGAACTTAATCACGCTCGAGCCTCAATCTTCTCCATCTTGCAGGTCACGGACATCTAGCGCCACCTGTAAAGAAAGTAAACAAATTTAGGAGAACATTTTTGCACCATCATGCGCATAAGGACCAGTTATTACACTGACAAAATTTCATCGACATAGCTCAATAACTTCCGGGTGATAATTAAAACTTTACCATGTCCCCTTGTACAGCTACTAACTACAGAATGTACAACTTTGTACTAAAATAGAGATCTTGAATTACAAATAGAATGTATTTAACTTTAACCAAATAATAGTAATAATAATTATTATTATTATTATTATTATACTACTACTACTACTACTACTACTAATAATAATAATATAAATAATATCAAAATTCTGTAAATATAAATAATATTAATAATATGGTTATTACTTCTGCTACTAAGAATAATCACAATAGTTATACATACATATATACTGTATACATACATACATACATATATACTGTATACATACATACATATATACTGTATACATACATACATATACTGTATACATACATACATATACTGTATACATATATACATACATATATACTGTATACATACATACATATATACTGTATACATACATACATATATACTGTATACATACATACATATATACTGTATACATATATACATACATATATACTGTATACATACATACATATATACTGTATACATACATACATACATATATACTGTATACATACATACATATATACTGTATACATACATACATACATATATACTGTATACATACATACATATATACTGTATACATACATACATATATACTGTATACATACATACATATATACTGTATACATACATACATATATACTGTATACATACATATATACTGTATACATACATACATATATACTGTATACATACATACATATATACTGTATACATACATACATATATACTGTATACATACATACATATATACTGTATACATACATATATACTGTATACATACATACATATATACTGTATACATACATACATATATACTGTATACATACATACATATATACTGTATACATACATACATACATATATACTGTATACATACATACATACATATATACTGTATACATACATACATACATATATACTGTATACATACACATTTATGATTGTCAATGTTGCCAATCGTATCAACTCAAAGTTATCAATAACATTTTCAAACCTTTTCTTTCCTGTCCGGCTTCTTTACCTTTACCTATAATACATAATGATTAGTTGCCTACTGTATACTCACTATATACAGTATAATATATAATCACACAAAATGTTTACCGGTATAGCTATTAATTCATACCATGAAAATAATATATAATTTCATCAGCATCTAGAAAAGTAAATAAATTTAAGAAATATTTCATATGTATTAAAAGTGCGATTAGTCCCAATTTTGGTTTGTTTAGTTTGCAAGTTTTACATTTTAATTAAAGTATGCATGTTATTATAGGAAATAACCATTCTTCAATTATAAGCAATACTACAGTTACCAGTATACAAAAGAAACACCGTAAAAACATAAAAGTTAAAATGCTGGAACTCACATTAATGTGAATGTAAAGATAAATAGATAACTAATATTCAGCATTAAAACGTGAGATATTCAAAGCATAAAATTATTATTCTCTCTTTGGCAACTTAATATTTCTTTTAACTTTCACACACAAATTTTTTACTATATTAGTCTTCAATAAATTAGTAAACACCTTGAGGATTATAAAGTGTTTTGACAGTTTTTCAGGCCACTAGTATCCCCCGCTACTTTCCTGAACTCTCTGATAGGTGGCACTGATCCAGGGGGGAGATAATCGTACGGGAGGACTGGAAAATATCGGGTAACCCAGGGGAGGATCGGCGGCTTGGATCGACAGGTTACGGAGCAGGACTGGGTGTGCCTGTGAAAAAATAAATACATAAATAAATAAATAAATAAGAAGTTAGTAATGAGAAAGAGAGAAAGTGAGGATGAGTGTGTGTCATTATCATCTTATCTGACGCCCCGCTTCCAGAGGAAGCAACCCCATAAAGGCTGGCCATGGCAGAAACTGCCTCCAGGCTCCCACTGACCCACTCCACAGTGCCATTTCCACTAAATAGATTAAGACCCTTTGCACTGAAGGAGCAGACCCAGAGCAGTCACTCACCCGGATGGCAGTTCTACCACTATTTTGCTATTACAGTATATTTACTCCAGTGGGGCCCTGGCTGGAAGCATACCTAGCATAGGAATGTTTTGAACATAAAACCAGTGGTCCACTGCTACTGAAACTGATTGCACCACCAAAGTGGTGGGCGGTGGGGTCGCCGCATCCTTACACCATAATAAGAAATTGAAAAGGAGTTAACCCCTTCTGTACCGCAGATGTCTTTTCAATTGTATTCTAGCTATGTTTGGACAATTTTATGCAGTTTAAGAAGGCTCTGTGGTAGTGAAAAGGGTGAAGGGAGATAGTTCGAAGCCTGTTTATTGCAAGACGCCCCTTTTAAACTGAATGAAATTGTCTAATAGTAACCAGAATATAGTTAAAAGGAAGGCACCGGTACTGAACGGGTTAATTAAGTGTAGGGTATGTTTTTGTGAACTACTGTGATCACACCGTAAAGCCGGTATCACACGAGAGCTTTTATAGTCAAAATTCTATGGTCAACATTTTTCTGGGAACATTTCTTGAATATTTTGCACTGGGATCAGAAACTCGACTGATTATTATGTTCTCTCCACTAACCAACTTTACTCCTAAACTCGATAAATGAAATTAACAAACACATGTGGCAGTCCGGGGATTCGAACCCAGGACGCTCACACCGAAAATCAATAATAGATGAATTTAGGTAACCAAAATTGATTGAATGTTTACCTCATAAGCTCCCAGACCAGTGTTGAGGATAAATGTTGAGTGAAAAAGCGCTGGTGTGATACCGGCATAACTCTGACCTGTATGGAGTATCGTTCATCATCATCGTTGGTGAGGTAGAGTAGCTCAGCCACCAGTGAGGCCCACAGTCCCCGTACTGCTTCCCCTCCCAGCCTACCCACCCACACACCAGCATCACCCAGGGTCAACAAGTGGGAGGTGTGGACACCCTGGGGGAGAACAAAGGGAGATTATATACAAGTGGTTAGGCAGGTCACAGAAAACATCACCCCAGGAAAAACCAAAGGTTAGTTAAGTGTATTATAGAATATCACCACTCTGGGGGAGATCAAAGGTAGATTACAAACACAGATGGCTAGGAAAGTGTAATGAAGTAAGGCATAAAGTGAAACAAATCAATGAAACTTAACTGAAATACAGTACTGTACATGGTAAACACAGCAAACAATATATTTACTAAAGTCTCAACTCAAAAAATAGCAAAACAGAATTGCAATATGTAAAAAAAAAAAAAAATTAGTTTATCACAAAATAATGTGCAAAAGGAAAAGATCAAATAATGGAGAAGCATCATGTTAGGTGCGGTAAAGTAGCTCGGCCACCAGTGCCTCCCTTTTGCAGGTCTCTCTCGATTAACGATAGGGTTACGTTCCTGAAAACTCCATCTTAAATAGAAAAAAATGTACAGCAAACCCTAAAATATATGGGGTAAATGGGGATGTGTTCTGGGACCAGCCAAAACCTAAAGCCAAAACCTATAATAATATCGTAAATCTAGGCATTGGAGAGACCTGTACTGCCTCCTCTACCACACTCTTGCCTCACCACCAACACCCCAGTCTTACCCAGGGTTAACACATGCAGGGTGGGCACCCCCTGGGGGAGATAGGTAGGCATAACTTGCCCCTCAACTTTCTCTTCATAATTGCTGAGGGGCACAGGGCCCTGGGTGGGGCTTTGGTTTCCCGGGCGTTTCCGCACCCTCCTCAGCTTCCCGCCATGGAGTGGCTTCGGTCACCCAGGCTTTATTGTGGTCGGCAGGGAGGGTTCTGTGGGGGCGCTCAGTTATGGCCTTGGAATTGCTCGGGGCCTTGGGGCTGTTCGGCCAGGCAGCTTGGGGAACAACAGCAACAACAACTGTCTTGATAGCGTAATGCATAAATTATAATGTAAAACTTGCAAAATAAACAAACTAAAACTGGGATGATACAAGATAAATGCAAAAGAACTGATCAAAATCGCTATGTGGAAACAACGCTTGATAAAATAAAATGTTGAAATAAAAGAACACAATCCACCACATAGGGTGTACACAACTACATGAGCAAGTCAATTTGTTTCCCAAGTAAACTGATCGCACATATAAAAATGCACCTCGTCATGTTCAAGGAATTAAATGCGCGGAATTTTGGTGCGAGTATCCTAGGTTCGAGTCCTTGGAGTGCCACATGTATTTGTTGATTTCAGTAGTTGAGTTTAAAAGTAAAGTTGGTTGGTGAAAAAATATTAAATAATGAAGAGAGGCATTACTTGGAAAATAACAAATGTAACAAAAAGAAGCATAATTAACATAAAATAACAAAAGCAAAATAAAGAAAAGCCTTACTAAAGAAACCACAACATAATAAAACACACATCTCGGATGATATTGGTTAGGAAAAATGCTGAGGAAAACTTAGCATCCAGTTTATAAATGATAATGGCTTACGTATGATTATACTGGTGCTCAATGACATCAAATGATTATCAACAAATCCCCAGTATATTGCTAGTTGCAAGCTATTGACAAAACTTTCATGCACATAAATTATAGCCAATCGTAAAATAGTCAGATTGATTGATTAATACACTGCTACAAAATAAAGTATACAGTATTACAAACATATTACACAATGATAAGAGGGCTCTTAAATCTACTAATATTATTTCTACCGCTCTTTCTTCTCCCTCCACCTAGACCCACCTTGACAGCATTGTAGCCCAGAGCGAAAAGGTTGGGCACCTCCATCCTGACGGCTTCAGGCCAATTCTGCGGGAGTTTGGCAGTTTCCTCCTGGTAGAGCGAGGCGGTGCGGAGGTCGCGAGGGAGCAGTTTGGGGCCACGTGGGGAGGGCAGGAGGGGACGGGCCGGGGGAGGAGGGGGGCCTGTAGAGGGGGTGTCGGGCCCCAGGTACCAGTGTTGGGTGTAGTCCTCCAGGGTGCTCTGTAGCTCCGCCCACCCGGTCATCCCCCCGATCAGCGTGTGGTCCAGAGCTAGCTTCACCCCAATCCTGACAATTTTTAAGTGGCGTTACCCGGGTGCTTTTTAAAGTAATTCGTTGCAATATTTGTGGAGGGAAGCCTTTATATTTATCATAGTCTAAACTGTGTTGGTGGTGTAATGGTTTGAGTGTTTAAGATATGTATGTGGTAATATATGAAAATATCAACTAAAAAGTTAACCATACCCCCTTAACATACAGTAAAAATTTAGTGTGGTTCGGACCTATAAGCCTGGAGAACGAAGGTGTGTAGTTTGGGTCGCAGGGAGAGCCACTCTAGTGCCGTGGACCAGGGCAGGTCACCGGTGAAGGTACGAGACACCTGGGCCGGGGAGGGAGGAAGGGGGTCGTTCCCTAGCATGGTCAGGTGGCACGTCCCCGCTAACAGTCTGGTGGAAGTTAAAAGGAGTTAATTCATCCAATATTATGGTAGGTAGGTAGCATCTATCAACAACTTCTTCACATTATTTATTTTTGTCTTTATATAGGTATCAAAACGTATTATGCTCCTCCCTTATATAATGCTCACCTGTACGATTCTTCTAAGGTTTCGTCGTATTGCATCCTTTGTACATATATTTCCTTATCTCCCGCAGCAACCTTGCCAGATGTGATAGAGGAGGCATTTGAAGACTCTGATGTCTGTGATGTCCCCGATGCCTGACCTCTGCTGGGAGCCGAGGTGTTGTTGAGGGGAGCAGCCCAGTTGTGCGCGCCAGGGGTAGAGGAGTCCAGCTTCTCTATGTACGCGTTTCCGAAGGTATTGAGGAGGAACTTGAACCAGGCGTGGGGGAAGGAATCTTGCACATCATCTATCACATCAAGATCGAAAGGCAGGTCGGCGATCCAGTCAGCAGGGGGGGCTAAGGCAGCGCTGAGAGGGCTTTCATAGATTGGGGGGGCACGGGGGGGCTCAGGTAAGGATAGAACACGTGGGTTGATCTTCTCTGAGCCCCCCCCTGCTCTACGTCTCACTCCATGTTTATGTATCCCATTACCTCTTAGGAACAGGATGCCATTTTCTCTGTCGTCATCCGAGGAAGAATCATACATACGGCCAGGGATAAAATTAACCTGTTTATTCTTTGATCTAATGTCCTCCAAGGATGACATGTGGTCCTGTGCAATTCCAGAAGGTGTTAGGGGAGGAAGAGATTTCTTACTTTTGTTGTTTAAGTTTATGGTATCCTCTTCACTTCCCAAGGGGTCCTCCTCATCATTCCATCGAGAAGTGGGAGGGGGGGTGTCGTCAATCTGTTGCCCTGATTTATGATCATCCACCCAAGCTAACCTGCTTCCCCTCCCACTCTGGGACTGCCAGGATGAGTGAGAGGGACGGCGGGTGTTGGAGGGCGAGTTATTCCTTAGGCTATCCTCATCGGGCGTGGATTGGGCGTCTCTTACCCCTTCGAAATGGTACTCTATCCTGCGGTCTATTTTTGGCAGGTTCCTTAGATGCTCTTGGCTTTTATTGTTCTTCTTGCCATTCTTCCCTTTTCTCACCCCACCCTTACTATCTTTACTTTCATTTTTCTTCTCCTTTAAAGACGCCGGTGATTTACTGACCACGTAGTTCATAACAATATAGAGCAGAGCCTTGTGGAAGTACTCTCTCACGATCCCCAGTGTGTCGGGCGAGTCAATCACGCCAGTCAAAACATTGCGTGTGTCGGAGTAACCTAAGGCCGAGAGGTAGGTGAGCGGGGTCAGGGTGTGGAAGGCATGGGGATTGAACAAAGATGACACCAGTCCCTTCTTGGTACCCATGTTGTCTGTGTCAAAGGCTCGGCTGAAACTGGCATCCACTCGCGAGGCTTCAGCGGTGTGACAACTAGTCTCCTGAAGCTCTAGGCCCTTCACGCTGTAGTAGTGGTAGGTGAACCCACACTCTAAAATCTGGTTAGGAAAGAGGGAACTTGTTTTATCAGGATGTACAAGTGTGACTACAGTATACAAAAATATCAATAGATCCTCTACTCCTAGCCTTATTATCAAAATTACTGATTACACAGTACACATGATACCTAAATACTATGTCTTTCTGAAATAGATAAATTATTCCTTAATCCTTACTAGAAAACTAAAGATAACAAGGATTATAGTACAGTACTTATAATACTATAATACACATGCTTGCATTAATTTTATTTGGGGTGTTATTGGTGTCAAGAACTATGTTAAAATTAAAATCTTAATATCCAATAATAAATACCAGCAGCTACAGTATTTATCTAACATAATAAGATAATAATAATAGTATATCGAATGTACAGTATATAGCTTTCACAACTTACAAAACAGCTATCTCACCTGGACCCACATAAAGCGATCTTCCCACCTCAAGAGAAAGTGTTCACCAGGCTCGGTTATCCCTGTAAAGATGCAAAATTAAATAAGCAGCGACATCTTTGGCAACAATACAGTAAGAAAGTACAGTATATATAACTATGTCTTAATTAATCTTATCTGGTCCAAGGGGAGTCTTTTTGGTCTTCCCTGTTTCGCTCCTTTAGTTTGAATATTTTAAGATGCTGCACTCTACTAGTTTGGTGATAATAAGACACTTCACCCCATTCAGGTGTTAATTTTGGGGGGTGAGCGAGCGATAGCTAGCCTGTAACTTAAGAGAACTCAGAGTTTGATTGGGACATTTCTCCATCGAGAAATGTACAAATTTAGCTTGAAAGGGGTCTGGGTGGACATTATTTAGTTTGAATGAAATCTAGGAAGGGTTTTTTGCTAGCCTAGTGTTAAAAGCCACTTCCCACCAGGGTGAGGCATTCAAATAATGCCCATTTTTCATATTAAACAACATGCATGTATTTCACTACAAAATATTTGTAATACTGGTAGCTCAGTAGTCAAGATGGGGACATGCCACTTGATCATCAGTTGGAAAAAAAATCTATAATGTCCCTAACTTTTGCGAGCAGTGAAGGGCACAGACTTAAAGCCTGCAATTCTGTACTAAGCCACCCTTCAAAGGCTGTTAAATGATACCATGAACAAAAAATAAATAAAAATAAAAATAAAAATAATAATAATAATAATAAAAATAAGTTATAATTATAATGTACAACTTGCAAAATAAACAGATCAGGACCAACCTAACGCCCCGGTCTGTTGCATGCCGTGAAGGGCACAGACCACGTGGGGTGTGAGCTGCTCGTAGTACACTGAGTCCCGGCAGGAATTGGAGGCCCGGCCCACAGGGTACGACCAAAAGCGCAGTGGCCTCGGGAACCCCATTAGGAACACCGGCAGAGTGAACACCGGCAGTAGGGGGGCACACAGCACCGCCGACAGGACCACTACGCCTACTACCACGGGACACAGGGCCAGGTTCACCCCTTCAGAGAACAATGTGGAAAGAGAATTAAGCTTTGAATTAAATTACAGGGCCAAGTTTATACCCTTCAGAGAGTAACATGGGAAGAAAATTAAGCTTTGAATTAAATTACAGGGCCAGGTTTACCCATGCAGAGAGTAATGTCAGAAGAGAAGAGAATGTAGCTTTAAATTAACCTCTTCTGTACCGGCAACGTCTTTTTAACTTTTTTTCTAGCTACCGGTATATTTAGACGATTTTATGCAGTTTAAGAAGGATCTGTGGCGGAAAAAGTTATGCAGTTTTAACGCCATACACTCCCTTGACAAGCCTAGGGCGCGCCCTTGTTACAGAGACTTTACTAGACATTTGCCAAATGTTGCTGATTTTGATTTGATTAATAGAAAACATGGCACCACAATAACAATGTCATAAGGTGCTTGATAAGCTATAATACTGTATATGCGGATAAAATAAAAACCATAAACTTTGTGACTAATACTAGACATGTTACTATTAAACAATATCCCACTAACCTAGGAGAAAAAAGTTAATGGAACTTTTTTGCTTCTTCTCAGTGAAAGGTGTGAGGAGGAAGAGCAAGACAGTGGACAGTCCCCTGAGCACCCTGACCCCCCAGAGGTACCCCAGGGAGACCACCAGTAGCCGGGTAGCAGGGGGGGTACTGGGGGGCAGGAGGGGGGTCCATCCTCTCCCCCCTCCCCCCTGTGCCCCCAACACCACCCCTATCAGGTAGTATAGGGACAGCTGAATGTACGAGGCGTGAGGAAACTGCCAGATCTGAGGAAGGTTAAAATTTATATAATTTCATATCATCACCAACCCACCAATTAACTTACACATAAACCTAATTAAAGTGTCTTCGTAGCGCAATGGATAAATGCACTGAATTTCGGTGTGAGCATCCTAGGTTCGAATCCCTGGACTGCCACATGTATTTGTTGATTTAATTAATTGAGTTTAGGAGTAAAGTCGGTTGGTGGAGGGAACATAATAATTAAATCAATGAAACTAATGAATACATGTGGTATATACTCCAAGGATTCGAACCTAGGATACTCACACCAAAATTCCGCGCACTAACCTTTACGCTATCAAGACAGTTATATGTATATGCGCAAGCCTACAACATATTATCCAATCTCGAATACTGGATATTAATCTATTGTAAACAAATATTTGTGAGACAATATGTCATATTCGTATATCTATGCAGCTTTGCAGTAAATGTACAATAAAACAAATAATCTATTATCTATGAAATAATATAATTACAGAATAAAGAAAACTTTGTCACCACTTGGCAAATCTGTATACAGTACTGTATATACAATATCACTAGTTAAATATTATATAAAGCATTCCAAATATAAATTACAGTATATACAGTAGAACAATTATATATTATAGTGCATTATTATTGTTTTTCGTGTTTGTTTTTTGCTCCCTAGACCTCCATCAAACTTTAAAAAAATACCCCCAAGATCCCCCTTTGAGATATATTTGTACAATTTTCGGTAGAAAAATATCCAGGCCAAAGGCCGATTCCTCCTAAATTGCAGGATACCTAGCCTAAATGACACGATTGGTCTAAAGATTGACAAAGACATAGGACGAAAGGTCTTGAAATTGCCAAACTAATGGAGCGAACGTCTTATAATCTCTAAACTAATGAAGCTTAACAAGAGGGAGAAGGGGTCAAGAAAAATAAATGTCCCTTTAAGCTATTATTGTGAACACCTGCGACTCACCTGTCTAAGTATCCTGGCGATGGGTATGGTCAGCAGGAAGTAGTAGAAGGTTTGTTGAGGTGCGGCCAACTGTAGGTTCACCTCTGCCGAGATCACCTGGTGTACCATGATCAGTGACAGCAGTGGGCAACCTGGTGGTGAAATTAAAATTTAAACTTACAAAAAAAAATAAAAAATAAAAAAAATAATCGAAACAGAAACCGCGCAATTATAATGTAAAACTTGCAAAATAAACAAACCAAAATGTATACGAACACAGTAAAAAGACAAAATAACTAATCAAAATTGCTGTGAAAACAACGCTTAAGTAAAATAATAATTTATAAATAAAAGAACACAATCCACCACATAGGGTGTACATTACTACATGAGCAAGTCAATCTGTTTTAAAAGAACACAAAACATATACCCGGTAAACACATAAAATAGACTACAGTACAAGCACTAACTGAGGTATAATTTCCACTGGCCTATATGAAGCAGCTGAGTGACAATGTGGAGGAAAGTGGATGAGGCGTTGAGTCTGGTGGCAGCATGGAAGACGGGGTTCCTGATTACCCCAAACAGGTAGACCTTCTGAGCCTCGTACAGCAGCACCATCACCACCGCCACCACCACCACCGCCATACTCACCACCGCACGGGCCGGCTCCTAGGGGGGTAGTGGATGCAGTTAGGGATCCAATAGGTATTTATTATACAGAAAAATTACCACCACCACCACCACCGCCATACTCACCACCGCACGGGCCAGCTCTTGGGGGGGGGGGGTTTAGTGGATGCAGCTATAGGTAGCGCCAACAAACATGACAATTATCTTGATCCTTGACCTCTTCGTAACTCAAAAGAACCTTTTGCAAACTGGCTGTAAATTTCCACACCTATTTCCTGGTGGACTCTTCCCAAATTATAGAAATGTCAGCCCGATTGCTTTCTTTCATTTTGAGTTATAAGAAGTTTTGGGGTCCAGATTATTTTCAAGTTCGTTGGCGCTACCTATAGGGATCCAGTAACAATTTAGCCCCTTCTGTACCGGCAACGTCTTTGTAAGTTATTCTAGCTATATTTAGACGATTCTGTTCAGTTTAAGAAGGATTTGTGGTAGTAAAATAGTTAAGTAAGATAGTTCAAAGTCTCTTAATTGCTGGAGGCCCTTTTTAAACTGAATAAAATAGTTTAATAGTAGCCAGAAAAAAGTAAACAAGACGTCGCCGGTACAGAAGGGGTTAATATACAGAAAAATTACCATCTATAATAAAATTGGTTCTGATATTAACTCTTGCACTGATTTAATCAACAGCAAAGGCCCTCTCTTTTGGGCTAATAGGAGACACAGAGGAGGAGACTGTCCAGAAATGCAAAGTTTCTAGCAGTGTGAAGTATTTTAGTCTTCCAAACAATTATCTCAATCTTTTATACTCTAAATATAGTACATGAAATTTGAAAACTTAGCTGAAGTGCATGTTGAACACAGCAAACAAAACATCAACTGAAATCCCAATACAAAAAATAGTAAATCTAAATAAAAGACCATTGTGATACTGTAGTCTGAACCAGATCTTGGTCTTTCAGACTTGTCCGGATGCAAGTGGTAAATGTCCGGACTGAATAACAATGTTCAGAAATATACACATACTGTACTATACCTCACTCTTTTGGACTTATACCACAGTCTTCTACACTTTGTCCAAAAGAGAAAAATATAGTTCGGAGTGGATAGGTAGTCTGAAACTCGCAGGTTTCCAAAAGCGTGGGGGTCTGAAATACAAAAGTTTGATTAAACTTAGATAACAAATATTCCTACCTGGAAGAGTGCTGGTCGTGGTGGCAATTGAACCGAGACTGGTGTGGACCCGTCAGCCAAGGCCTCGGTGGTAAGGTTAGCCACACGACGGTACCAGGCCAGGTGGGGCAGGTGGGCAGCCAGACTCATGCCAGTCACGGCAGCTAATAATGAGGCTGCCAGGACCGTCTCACGCTGGCAAGTCACACGACGCAGGGACGGACGACTGGGAGAACTGGGCAGGGTCTCCTCAAATTTCCCTGTCAGCCCAGTCAGGAGGGACACTTTGGGAGACAGCAGTGAAGATGCCATCCAACCTAAGGAGAAAATTGTATCATGACAAAAAATGGTACCACAAAGAACGGCAGCATTAATGGGTCAGGAGAGATACATTAAGGGAAAATAGCAAAAGACATCATCCACCAAAAGGAAAGAAAATTAGGGATATAGGCTAGTTATATCAGTAGAATGTCAAAGTTTTTCCCTCTCTCCACGGCTATAAAAATTTTGAACGAGAGAATGTATAATGAACGTGTAATGCCACAGAGAGAGGGACCAATGTGAGTAAAATTAAGAGAGCAACATGTTATATGGCATAATGTATCAGTAAGGTGATGAATATTGGCAGAGTGTGGTGGTTTAGGTAAGTAGAGAGGATAAATGAGGATGATTGGGTGTGAAGCTTTTTAGAAGTATGGATGTGGAGAGAAAAATTATAATCAATAGACTGATGAATACCTATCTTGAGGGATCTCAGGGCAGAGGACATAATGTTGATGTTGTTGCTGTTCCCCAAGCTGCCTGGCCGAACAGCCCCAAGGCCCCGAGCAAGGCCAAGGCCATAGCCAAGCGCCCCCACAGAACCCTCCCTGCCGACCACAATAAAGCCTGGGTGACCGAAGCCACTCCATGGCGGGGAGCTGAGGAGGGTGCGGAAACACCCGGGAAACCAAAGCCCCACCCAGGGCCCAGTGCCCCTCAGCAATTATGAAGAGAAAGTTGAGGGGCAAAGGAAAAATGTGACGCTTTGGCTTCCAATCTTGGTAGATTGGGAGGTCAATCCACGGAAGAGACGCCGTCAGTTGAGATCTAGAAAATATATAAGTAAAAGGAAAAGTCAGAGTAAGCTATGGGTGTGGCAGAGATCGCTCAGTTCTCACTTTGATAGACCAGCCCATCACCACATGACTAGAGCCCAATCTTCTCAGCAACAGCTAGGAAAGGCCCTAGAAAGCCGCCTTTGGCGGGGGGGATAGCTCCCCTATTTCAACCCCTTTCGGGGTTGGGCACCCGCCCAGAGGACATAATTGATGGGGATGCTGCGGGGTACCGTAGAGCATTGATAGCAGCCATGATATGGTCGAGGCATACCTATTAATAACATAGAACCAATTTTTTAACCGATACTAATACTAACCCAAATCGACGCTGAGTATGAAGCCCCGGCAGGCAGCAAAGACCATGAGGGCAGGGAAGGACGGGAGAGCGGCAGTGATGAACAGTGTGAGGGTCCCCACGATCACTTGGGCCACCAGTCGACGAGTGGATGACATGGCTGAACCTCCTGCCACACACACAATAGTCATATTATCACCAACCCACCAATTAACTTACAAATAAACCAAATCAATGAAACTAATGAATACATGTGGTACTCCAAGGATTCGAACCTAGGATTTATAGGCTTCAGTCACCATTGAGCAAATAATTTGGAAATTAAAATGTAATATTTGCAAAACAAACAAACCGAAACAGGAACCACACAATATAAAGACTAAAGCACTTATAAAAATTACCGTACTATGTGGAAATATTGTACAGTAATGCATTGATGTGTAGATATTTCACAGCACCACGAACATTGCACAAAGAACATTCAAGAGTCAATTTAAGTATTGAAAATAGATCTTCAAAAAAACTTAAATATTATCACACCTCTTAATATTAAGCAGACAACACCATAATACAGAAAAAAATACACATTCATGACAACCGAGGCATAAAATATTTGGATTAAAAAAATAAAAGGCCGCTTACCCAAAACCAGGACCAGCCACTGCTCGAGGAACCACAGGATATAGGCATCAATAGGTGGCAGGATACCCAGGACCCAGAGCACCGGGGCCGTGGCAAAGATCAGGTGGAAGAGGCCGTCCACTGGGTGTAGCCATATGATGTCCGGGTTCATGCTGGAAAATAGAAAAATATACAAGAAGACTAAATCATACCTAATAATAATAATATGCTGGTATTTTATTTGTTCGAGCGCCAATTCTCCAAGTGAATTCACGAGCGCTCACATTAACTTAAAAAATTTCCATTTAAACAAAATTATGTTTACCTTACAATCGGCTTAATAAGTGATGTCTCGGCACCAAGTATATTTTGATAAAAAATTGGTATCAACAATATTTACACATGATTTCTTCTTTTTTAGTGAGATATACAAACAGGTTCTTACACTTAGTCATCCATTTCTTCTTTTTTAGTGAGATATACAAACAGGTTCCTACACTTACTCATCCTATTCAACATCTGACAGACATTAATATAGCACAGATGAAGCCAAACGTAATGACAGCTGAAACATGACTTATTAGCTCGACTGTACATACATAAGTGTGACGCCTTGCTCCCAAAAAAGTATGGCCATGGCCAAAACCGCCTTCAGGGTCCCAGACATGCCTCCCATTCCACAATGCCATTTCCACTACTGGGATGTGGATTATTTTTTAAAGAAAAGACCTGAATGCATAAAGCAAAACAAAATTAATAATCTATATGCGGCATGCTGTATTGAGCAAAAAACTAAATTTGCGGAAAAATTACCCTGACTTACCCTAATACAACAAATTAATTTTCCCAGTACCATCAGCATACCTGGTTATGAAGTGCACAAGTACACAGGTGAGCATGTGCGCTGGTCGAGAGAGAGCAGGCAGGTCCCACGACAGAGGGTGGAAGGTGGCTGGCTCTGGAGGACTACCACCGACCAGTGGCCACACACCAGCACCCACCGTCACCATGCCCGGGATCACAAACCCTAGTGATGCTGCCCACGGCTGAGAAGAAAGATTTGCATTACTGTTGGTGATTAACTTAAGAGGTTTGCCACATTTAGGTGACATCATTATTATTTACCCATTCAATAAAAATGTGTAACTGTGTGTGTGTGCACACTAGCACACACAGTATCATATTCACAAAAAAAACATACCACAGTTTACCTCCCCTGATGGAACGTCACAAAGGTTCTCTTGTTCACAGTTATTATTCACTGCTAGGTGAACAGGGGCACGAGGTGTGAGGAGACTGAATATGCTAGAATTTCACTTCACTCCAATTCACTACAACAATTAGTAAAACAACATAGAAAGATGAACTAAGGCAATTACACACCATACTTCCAAGCAAACTTACCAGTCTGGAGCCGGAGATGTGGGGATGGTAATTTCCTTTGCCAGCATATTTACCAAATTATAATGTAAAACTTGCAAAATTTACAGAATTTACAGAAATTATATACAAAATAGCCTTGGTCGGCAACTCATCTAGGGGAGACAACCTTATACAAATCCGGGTGGATGGGACTCGTCAGCCTTGGTTGGCAACCTGTCTAGGGGAGTAAACCTGATACAAATCCGTACTGCTTACCTAAGGGAAAGGCAGGTTAGTGGATGGATTAGCCGAACACCACTGTAGAAAAATAGTGCTAACAAGATACACAGAGGGCCTCGGAGTCGGACGGATCCTAAATTGAGTGGTCAATCCTGTAAGTCCTTCAATAAACTGGCTCGGGTTGTCCCTCTCACAGGGAATAGGTCCGCTTGGGGGCATTCTGTGTATGGCCACCCTCGTAAGGGGAGTAAGGCGTCCGGCAATAGATAGATAGATAGATATATAAAATTTACAGAAACTTACCAGACCGAGATGACTGATCGAGGCAGGTCTGACATAGTAGACGGAGCATCCCCCCACCACCCCCACCAGCAGTGAGTGAAGTAGTACGCCGCCCCTTAGCCGCTTCTCTCGGATCAGGAATGACCATGTTTTGGGGCCCAAGGGCGAGTCAAATTCGAGTACTTCCTCATCAGATGCTATATGTATCTAAAAATGTAAAATAATATAATTAATGTACATAATATCAATAGTACCGGTACTAATAACTCCAGTACAATACTGTCTTAATAATAAAGAATAGCAATTGGTGATGATAATACATACTGTACATAAAGAATAATAATAATATTTGGTCTTTTGCTTCTCTAAAGCACCTGTTCTTCAGGGGGAATTCACTAGCGCTCGGAACTTGATATGCCACAATTGACCGGTTCAGTACCGGCGACGTCTTTTGTATATATTTCAGCTGCACTTAGAAGATTTTATGAGCTTAGAAAAGATATATGGTAGCTAAAATAATTAATTGAGATAGTCTGTAGCCTTCTAAATGGTTGACGTCCTTCCTAAGCTGAATACAATCGTCTAATAATTGCTAGAATATAATAGAAAGATGTTCCCGGTAATGTAGGGGTTAAGAGAAATGTAGCGTTCTTCATATATATACAGGAAAGCTGCAACCGTATACACATATACATATATTTCAAAGACCGAGTATTCCATACGAGGTGCAGTTTCAATCTCGCGTCCTGATGGCGGCATTCCAGGCAGCCATGTTCAGAGCTGCCTCACTAGTCAGGTTTTAAAAGTAAAGATCAGAGAGTATAGATTGATCCAGTATGTATATTTACGTGATTGCTGTCAACGACACAATATACAGTAGATTCATGATTAACTTCTTCAGTACAATGACATACACAGCATTTACTTTATACTGGCTAAAATAATATACTTTATACAGCTTAGCAATCCCTTATAATCTTCCAAGACAAAACTATGATTGTAAAAGTCCACTAGCTAGCTACAATATTTATCAAAGATCCATCTTATCCCACTCAATGAATATTTGTTCAGTTCACTTTAAAAAGAAATAATAATAAACAAATACCTGTATAATAAAACATTATCACAATAAAAAATAGTGAATATTATAAATAATAAACGTTACCTTAACAAAAGCTTACATAAAAGGCAAGATTACTGTATATACCGGTATCTAATTCCATATTTCTGAATAAACACTAACTACGGTAGTTTATGACATAAAACTGCACCGATCAATATCAAGCAAGAACATATTTATTGGCTACTCTTCCAATTCAATAGCGGTATGTATTACCTGAGACGTATCTCCTGTCTTTGACTTCTGAGATCGAAGAAAGAGGGCAATAACTTGGAGAAGAAGGCAGTAAATGAAGTCCAAAACTCCACTGATAAACATTGCTTGGGAGAGAAGGATTTTCCCATAGTACTCCAACAGCATAAACAACACAGTCAGCAAGGGGATCATTGAAAATAAAAATATCTGGAAAAAAGAAGAAAGAATACGGTGTCAGTAACATTGACTACTCACATAACTACTGTAGATAATAAATTCAAATTTACAGAAGCAACTAAATTTAACTTTTGCCCGAGATCAAATGACCTTAGCATTTTGTAAGTGCGACTATCGGACTAAAAGGCATGATTAGTCATGAACAATGCATATTCACGGTGTCAAACTGTCAATTTGGAGAAATTTTGCTAGAAGACTTGAATGAATAAGAGAAGGAATACAAGATAATGAACATAAAATAGCATTGTTTTGGCAGCTTATTTACAATACAGAAACATTATTACCAGTACTGCAATACACATACAATCTATATTTTATTAATTTCACAACAACATCAAACATCTCCAATGAAATGAATGAAAGCATATATGTGATCAAACTAACCTGAAGGACATAAACATAAGCAGGTACATCTTCCGAGGCACACAGTCTTAGGCCACCCAAGAAGGTTTCCAAGAGTCGTCGCTTGATAAACGGTTTCTTGTATTCATTGACAAGCGGAGATTCCATCCCTCCGTGCGCCGCGGCCCAGGCCAGGCGGGATGTGGTGGAGAAGTCATTCTAGAACAAAGATGATAAAGTTATAGGCCTACCAATCTACTATGTAAAAGCTACTTGATTATTTGCTAGTTTTGGGCTATAAAAAAGTTCCATAGCCCATGTAATTATCAATAGGCTAATTAGTAAAACTACAAAAACTAGTCTAGCCTATAGGCTATGGATTTTGATGAATGGAAATTATGTTGAACTTTGCGGGAAGAATGTAGTATTCGGGCATATCCTACGGTCGTCGTGTTTACATAGGTCGATCGCTCGCGGTTAAGTTCCCGTCTATTTTGACAGCTATTTTTTTCTGTAGCCTAACCTATTATTGTATCCCACAGCACTCAAAATAGATGGGAACATGATCGAGAGCGTCCGCATAGTATAAACAAGGCCTACGCCCGAGCGGCCCGAATAGCCTACTACATCCTTCCCAATTTGCTTAATGTACTTAGGCTATCCTAATACCGATACTTCAAATTTATATAGTACCGGGTAGCCTATACAGTTTGGTACCGTACCAGTGCCCGAGTACTGTATAGCCTATGTGCACTCGGAACTCCACAGGTTCTACCTGCACTGAGTAAATTTGGATAAGGCTTATTGCTATCATCATATTCATTATTCATAGGGCCGCCTAGCCTATAGGCTAGCCTATATTGCCAGCAAAGGGCAAATCACAGCTGGCCGTGGGATATCGCACAAAAAAAGCAGTAGGCCTAAGATTAGACAGGAACATAACTGCGAGCATACACAATGACATGTTTTAATTAGCATGTTAGCCTAGCTAAAAATGGATGATGACAAAGTGCCACAGGCTAAGCAACATGCCAAGGTAGCCTAGCCTACTACCAGTAACCATGGTGACCACCATACAAACAATTAAAAAAAAATTGAACACAAATGTTGTCATCTCACCATAATCTTACTGGTACTGTATGAGCCATGAATGGATACAATGGAGGCACTGAAGAAAAGAGAAAAAACACACTGAGCCTCTGTCGGCTACATTGCGTGAGAGAAACACGACGACGCATCGATCAGCTGAGAAGGTCGCCAAGTTCGGAATGTCAGGCAGTTGTGTAAAAGGGATATATTTGCTATTGTACCCTTATTTGTCATATAATATAATCTATTTCCATATTTTTGAGATTTGCTTACGAATTCCGGTAAATTCAACTCATATTTATTCCAAATCAAGCTTTTGAAATATATTACGACGATACGCGATACGGATCTAAGCTCCTTGTTTGTTTACATTGTGTACGATTATTTTTGTGGAAAAAGTATGTTGTAAAGGCCTCAATACCTTCATCTGACAGGCTGACACATACGTAGGACATCACCAAGTGATAATTATGTGATCTAACATTACGTAATTGTATTTGCTTTGTCAATGTTATTACCATAATATCTAAATATCGGCCTGCATCAGTCCAGGGAATCGGCATCGGCATTGCTCAATCCCCACCATATTGGTGCCAGAACATCAATGGCACTCACTCAATGGTGCCAGTGCCCTGTGGTGTCATAAGCCTCTCTACACTCATATATATCAATATTCGTAGTAACAGACTAGGTAGCCTAATATTAGGCTAGTACAGGGTATACAATTTTGTCGTTGGATCTAAATTCTATAGCCTATAATAGGCTATGGCTAAAATAACACAGCACCAAAAAGGCGCCCAAAGGAAAAGATGACCAATAAAGGTAAGGATCTCTGAATCTACATGGAAGTAGTAGTAGTAGCCTAGTAGTAGTAGTAGTATTAGTAGGAGGAGGAGGAAGAGGAAGAGGATCAATATGTATTATATTTATACTATACACACACATATATATATATATATATATATATATATATATATAGTATATATATATATATATGTATATATATATATATATATATATATATATATATATATATATATATATATATATATATATATATATATATATATATATACTGTATATCATAGGTTCCCAACCTTTTTAGCAGGTGACCCCAATCATGCTCCTCCAGCCATAACCGCGACCCCACTGGTTTTATGCAGTGTATATAACTATATAATAATTATAATGTATGTGTTGCATGTTACTATATTACTGACTGTAGGCTGTAAAAGCAAAGAACAAGTATAATTTTCTTGTAAGAGGTGCTGTAAGGCTGAAAAAAAAGAGACAACATGAACATGATTAAATTTAATTAACTTTAATATGAACATTTTCATCAGAAAAATTTGTGTTACATTCCACAAAGTGACAAAGGCAAACTAAAGATAAAACTGTTTCTTATCAACTGATAACTTATTTTAATGGGAGCCTTGGGGCTGGAATTTACTGATAAGTTTGTCCATTCGTGGCTCAATCGTAGAAAGTGCTACTCTTAATCATGTTCAGGCTGCAACCGATTTCTGCTTTTTGTTTTGATGGCAGCTAGGGATGCAAACCCTGATTCACACAAATAGGTTGTAGCGAACGGCAACAACACTTTCTCAGCCTCCCTTCCAAGGACTGGCTTCTCCTTCTTCACAGCAGTCCAGAACACGCCTAGTGATTGTTGCTGAAAGTTGAAGCGGAGAGTTTCATCATGTTGCACCTCGATGAGCTCCTCTTGCAGTTTTTGAATGGAAGATTCTTCCTCTGAAAGGTCTTCGACGTCGACCTCGAAGGGTCTGCGCACCCATTTGTATTTGTCATGCAACTCTTCATCCGGAATATACTTCTCAAACTCCTCAATTAGCTTTTCAAGGTGCTCAACAATGGTACTGTGTATGTCCAGAAGTGAGACGTCTTCTTCGTCTTCCAGAAAAAGTTTAAGAGTGGAAAGGACGCAGTCTTCCCCCTCTCAATCTTTCCCTTCCACAACTTCAGCTTTGACTTGAATGCTCTGAGCTTTTCTGACACAGAGATATGAGTTTCATCTTTTCCTTGCATGGATATATTCAGCAAGTTTAACTCTGAAAATATATCTGTCAGATATGCCAATTTAAGTAACCACCTTGGTTCTGAAAGCCTTGATGACAGTGCATGTTTCTTCTCGATCAAGAATATTTCAACCTCTGCACGCAATTCAAAAACTCTCTGGAGCACTTTTCCTCGGGATAACCACCTGACAGAAGAGTAGTAAAGTAGGTGTTCATATTCCGACCCGATATCTGAGCACATCTGCCTGAACAGCCTTAAATGCAGAGCAGATGATTTAATAAAATTCACTATTTTAATCACATCTTCCATCACAGAGTTAAGTTCAAGTGATAATTTCCTGGAGGCAAGGTTTTCCCGGTGGAGCAAACAATGGGTCACTATCACAGCAGGGCTCACTTGCTTTACAGCATGCTTGTGTGGCACATGGTTGCCCTTTCATAAGTCATCAGATGATGACATACAGGTAGGCTATTAGGCCTATATATTTTATGGTTGCCTCTTTACACTTGTGACCTGTATAAAATATTGTGTAAACGAAATAAATCGGGGAAACTTGCGTTGGTTGGTGAGGTATTATCACAAGATTTCGACCCACTTCCAGAATGTTTAGAGAGTTAGTGTAAACTATGTTTTTTCCTCCAATGTAGCCTACTATACATGCACCAGGTAAGATTTCCAATTGGCCCAGTGCTAAATGTAGTTATGCTATTATAGAGTAGGCCTAATAAGGTAGAGTCAGATCAGATCAGATGTGGTTCGGGACGTAATGCCTTAACAACGGCACTTCCCTGAGAGGTTCTTGTAATTTTCCTTTTGTGACGTGCTCTGTTATATTATATTGTATTTATTTTTATTTTTTTTCTATATGTTGCATTATAATCTATTTCTTCTTATTCCAGCTCCTTCATTTTCTTGAGTAATGTTTCTTGAGTAATGACAAGCAAATTATACAGGCTAACCTACTCACTGGTTTGTTAATTTCTGTCGTTTTCATTCCTCTTAGATTGATATGCAGGATTCGAAGTTGCATAATAAATCGTAGGCAGTGTCCACCATCCTTTAACTGTCTTCGTGGTGCGATGCATAAGGTGTTGATTTTCAGTGTGAGCGTCCTGGGTTCGAATCCACGGACTGTCACATGTGTTTGTAAATTTCATTAATCGATTTTAGGAGTAGAGTTGGTTGTTGGAAGGAATATAATAATTGATATTGGTTCAGGAGTAATTTATCGAGAGGACTTCCCTAGTGGTTAAAGCCCCATTAATTGCTCTTTCCATTCACATATGCATAGCCTTGTGATGGGCTGGTCTATCAGAGTGAGAGCTGAGCGTTCTCTGCCATACCCATAGCTTACTCTGACTGTTCCTTTTACTTATATATCTTCTAGATCTCAAGTGACGGCGTCTTTTCCGTGGATTGACCTCCCTACTGCCAATCTAGAAGTTGGCAGATTGGGAGCCAAAGAGTCACATTTTTCCCTTGCCCCTCAACTTTCCCTTCATAATTGCTGAGGGGCACAGGGCCTTGGGTGGGGTTTTGGTTTCCCGGGCGTTTCCGCACCCTCCTCAGCTCCCTGCCTTGGAGTGGCTTCGGTCACCCGGGCTTTGTTAGTGGTAAGCAGGGAGGGTTTTGTGGGGGCGCTCGTTTATGGCCTTGGCCTTGCTCGAGACCTTGGGGCTGTTCGGCCAGACAGCCTGGGGAACAACAACAACATATGCATAGCCTACGTGAGTTGTAGTTGGGATGTGTGTACATGCTTAGATTGATATGCAGGATTCGAAGTTGCATAATAAATCGTAGGCAGTGTTCACCAACCTTTAACTGTCTTTGTGGTGCGATGCATAAGGTGTTGATTATCGGTGTGAGCGTCCTGGGTTCGAATCCACGGACTGCCACATGTGTTTGTAAATTTCATTAATCGATTTTAGGAGTAGAGTTGGTTGTTGGAAGGAACATAATTGATATTGGTTCAGGAGTAATTTATCGAGAGGACTTCCCTAGTGATTAAGGCCCCATTAATTGCTCTTTCCATTCACATATGCATAGCCTACGTGAGTTGCAGTTGGGATGTGTGTACATGCTTAGATTGATATGCAGGATTCGAAGTAGCATAATAAATCGTAGGCAGTGTCCACCATCCTTTAACTGTCTTCGTGGTGCGATGCATAAGGTGTTGATTTTCGGTGTGAGCGTCCTGGGTTCGAATCCACGGACTGCCACATGTGTTTGTAAATTTCATTAATCGATTTTAGGAGTAGAGTTGGTTGTTGGAAGGAACATAATAATTGATATTGGTTCAGGAGTAATTTATCGAGAGGACTTCCCTAGTGGTTAAGGCCCCATTAATTGCTCTTTCCATTCACATATGCATAGCCTACGTGAGTTGCAGTTGGGATGTGTGTACATGCTTAGATTGATATGCAGGATTCAAAGTTGCATAATAAATCGTAGGCAGTGTCCACCATCCTTTAACTGTCTTCGTGGTGCGATGCATAAGGTGTTGATTTTCGGTGTGAGCGTCCTGGGTTCGAATCCACGGACTGCCACATGTGTTTGTAAATTTCATTAATCGATTTTAGGAGTAGAGTTGGTTGTTGGAAGGAACATAATAATTTATATACTTGTAAATAGCATAAATTTATACCATAAATAAAAGAAGCCCTGGGCCAGCTGGAAATCTTGCCAAATGTACAGTTGTAGACAGATGAAGTAGAGATATAGTGTGTGAGAGAGTGCTGGATAGGTTGTTTTCATAGATTTGTTTATAGCTACTAAGACTGGCATAATAGTCCCCCTATATAAGGGCAAAGGGGAAAGAGGAGTGTGTGGTAACCACCGAGGAATATGTCTTCTAAGCGTAGCAGGGAAGGTATACAGTAGGGTACCGGTGGTCCGGTACTAGGGTAGTGATTGAGAGAGTGAGAGTGAGAACAGAGAAATGGATAGGCGACAAGCAGGGAGGTTTTTAGGAAGGGAAGAGGATGTGTAGATCAGATTTTTACCCTGAATTGTGGTGTGGAGAAATATCTGGAGAAGCAACAAAAGGTGTATGTTGCCTTTATGGACTTGGAGAAGGCCTATGGCAGAGTGGATAGAGAAGGTTTGTGGAAAGTACTTAGAATATACGGAGTAGATGGCAAGTTGCTGAAAGCAGTGAAGAGCATGTATGAGGGGAGGTGTGGTGGAGTGGTCATGCCACTGGATTGGTAATCCAATGGACCCGGGTTCAAATCCCGATATGTCAATGGGAAGATATTATTGGGATTGTATTTGTGCTGAATTTGTGCTAGTATCAGTGCATTACCACAAAGCCCACCGAAATACCAAAACAATACCCTCATTGTTCCCTGATTAAATAACACTGTATGAATATTCCCATATTCAAAATATGTTACAGGGGGACAATGCCTAGTGAGTTCACTGCTCAATAGGTGGCGTTCTGAGAGTGAGGGTGTGAGTCTGGAGGGTGAGACGGTGAAGCACTTGAACGAAGCAACCAGCCGCTTCAGAGATGGAGCTGCTTCGAGCCATGATGGATGCTTCACATGTCTCACTCCCCGACTGGAACAAGACCTCACAGGCTTCACCGTGTTGAGCGGTGGAATGTACAGGCTCTCAGCCTATGCCCGAGAGGGAGTAGTTGGAATAATATAAAAAAAAAAAAAAAAAAAGCGGCAGTACGTGTTGAGAGTGAGCAGAGTGAGTTCTTTGACCTGAATGTTGGTTTGAAACAGGGGTGTGTGATGTCCCCATGGTTGTTTACTGTATATATGGATGGAGTCATGAAAGAAATACTATCAAGAGCAGTGGATGTTGTTGTATCGCTGAAAAGGGAGGGAATTGAGTGGAAGCTACCTATACTGCTGTTTGCGGATGATACAGTTCTGATGAGTGATAATGAATGGGAGTTGCAGGGTCTGGTAAATGAGTTTGGAACAGTGTGCGAAAAATGGAATTTGAAGGTAAATGCGGGGAAGAGCAAGGTTATGGTCTTCGAAAGGGGTGAAGTCACAGAGTGTGAGGTGAAGCAAAACGGTCAGGCTATGGAGATAGTCAACTCTTTTAAATATCTGGGCAGTGTGTTGAGTAAAGATGGGACTATGGATGAAGAAGTGCGGGAGAGGGTACAACAGGGGAAGAGGGTTGTAGGAACGCTGAAAGCAGTAACAAGAAAAAGGGTGGTCAGTATGGAAGTGAAGAAGTCCTTGCATGACAGTGTGGTAATCCCGACACTGACTTACGGAAGCGAAGCATGGACGTGGTTGAGAGACTCAGACCAAAAGTGAGAGCAGTGGAAATGAATTACTTAAGAAGTGCGTGCAGAGTTACATGGAGGGATAGACAGACTAATGAGGAAGCAAGAAGGTGTGGTGTGGAGGTAGATGTGCTGGAAAGTGTGAAAAGGAATAACTTGAGATGGTTCGGCCATATGGAACGTATGGAAAGCGAGAGAATGACTAAGAGGGTGTACGAGAGCGAGGTGGAGGGACAGAGAGGGAGAAGTAGACCGAAAGAGAGGTGGAAGGATGGAGTGAGGAAGTATATGAACGAAGGCGGTGCTGGTTGGGGGGAGGGGCGTCGACTGACTGGGGACAGAGGTGCATGGGGGCGGTTCGTTCGTGGCCACCCCTTCGGGGATCACGGCGTCAGGCAATAGATAGATAGATAGTTTATAACTTTAAGGTAAATTAACCCCTTTTGTACCGGCGACGTCTCTTTCATTTTTTTCTAGCTCTATTTAGACGATTTTGTGCAGCTTAAGAAGGATCTGTGGTAGTAAAAAGGGTTAAATTAAATAATTCAAAGCCTGTTAATCGCTGGAGGCCCTTTTCAAACTTTATAAAATCGTCTAATAGTAGCCAGAATAAAGGCAAAAGACGTCGCCGATACAGAAGGGGTTAATATTTACATATTTGCTGTAGTGTTATTATAAATTATTTCAAACCTTAATTGACCACAAAACTGTAAACTAACTCTTGAAGGAGGCTAAATATAGGTAAGTTGCCCCAACACTTGTCGCTACTTCATTTGTCCACAATTGTATCTTTTCTTCAATATTTCATCAAAGGGTTCGCGGGTATTGGATTTCTTTGCCCACATTCAATTTCTCAGACGCTATAGATTTCTGGCACGGTTGCTGAAGTGTAAATAAGTATATGTTTTCTTCTTGTATTTTTAGAATTTGCAGATATCGCTAAGGTTTTTCTGAGAGCTAAAGCTATCATTGAAGGAGAGATGGTCGGTTTTTCTGGCCCCTCTTCTCCCTCATGTTTAGCCCCATTGTTTTTTAGATTATAAGTCGTTCGCCTCATTAGTTTTGCGATTTTAAGAAGCTTCGCCCCATTTCAGTCAATTTTAAGACCTTTCGTGCCATTTAGGTGTCGATTTTTCCTGTAATTTAAGAGGAACAGGCCGGGAAATTTTTCTACCGTAAAATGTACAAATATATCTTGAAAGGGGGTCTAGGGGGTGTAATTTTAAGCTTGATGAGGTCTAGCGAACAAACTAAAAACCTCCCCTTAATTAAAGCTATCACGTAAATCTATTAGGTATTTTTAGAATTCTCGGATATTGCCAAAGGTTTTTTCTGAGCGCTGAATCTACCTACCATGTCAAACTATCATATAAATCTATTTCGGTACATATTTTTAGAATTCTCGGATATTGCCAAAGGTTTTTTCTGAGCGCTGAATCTATCTACCATGTCAAACTATCATATAAATCTATTTCGGTACATATTTTTAGAATTCTCGGATATCGCCAAGGTTTTTCTGAGCGCTGAATCTATCTACCATGTCAAACTATCATATAAATCTATTTCGGTATATATTTTTAGAATTCTCGGATATCGCCAAGGTTTTTCTGAGCGCTGAATCTATCTACCATGTCAAACTATCATATAAATCTATTTCGGTATATATTTTTAGAATTCTCGGATATCGCCAAGGTTTTTCTGAGTGTTAAAGCAATCACGAGCCTTTATATTTGATAAGTACAAATGCGCTACGCCGTGAGAAAGCGATATCACACGAGCGCTGTTTCGGGCAATTTTCGATGAGCTAGTTTTGTCTTATGCTGGTTTTTAGTATTTGGGCATTGGAATCGACATGTACAGTATATATATATATATATATGATTTTAAGAGACTGAAATAATATATAAGCTGTACTTAAATAGAAAGACCCCCCCCCCCCTCCTCGGCCTAATAGGGTTAATACATTGAACAAATCACGCATACCAACCCTACCGTAAATGTTGGGAGAGGCGGGGGGGGGGGGGGGGGGCTATACCGGGAGTGGGTGTGATGAACTATGTAAATAAATCATGTGGGGGGGTTGTAACTGTCTGTGTCTGCTATACCGCTTGATTGTACCCGAGGCTAAGACACACACACACACACACACACACACACACACACACACACACACACACACACACATACACACACATACATATTTGTGCCGGCTGTATCTTTTGTGTAATAGCTGCCAGGTAGAGAGAGAGAGAGAGAGAGAGAGACGACCTTGACCGACTCCAGCTTAATTGATAATGTCTAAATGTCACAAATTTTATGCCAACTCCTCTAAAGGGGGCAGCCATGTTGATAACCTAACGCGACTGTCAACCTTTGGGAATAAATAATTTAGTAATACATCAATAAATAAGCTTGATGGAGATCTAAGGAGGAAACTAAAAGATATAATGAGTAAATTAATATATGAACAATAACTTAAATATAAAAACGTCCTCTTAATTTATTTGTGAGACTTTGTGCTGAGAGACAGATATACACATATACACACACACCCACACACACAGATAGACACACATAAATACACACGTACATACACACACATACATACACACACACATACAACTAGTGTAAGTACAACTAGTGTAAGTACAAATGCAGACAGTCACACACATAAACAGACAGACACACACACATTAACTAATACTAAAATTAATGAGACACGTATATGACCCAATGAAAACAGCCAACACAATCTGAGTCATTTCATCCAATAACATTAGAGATACGAGTTGGAATCCCGGGAGGACCATAGGCTTTCATTAGTTTATTCCAGTGCATTGGGGTTTGTAATGGATGGTTAATGTTAACAACGGGGTGTTACTTAAGGGGAGATTTCCACTTGAGGGAGTTTTGTCTTGACTCCTTTCTCCCTCATGTTTAGCCCCATTGCTTGTCTAATTTTAAGACGTTCGCCCCATTATTTTGATGATTTTAAGAACTTTCAACCCATTTCTGTCAATTTTAAGACCTTTCGTGCAATTTAGGTGTCGATTTTATCCTGGCGAGCGATAGCGAGCCTGTAATTTAAGAGGAATCGGCTTTCAGCCGGGACTTTTTTCTACCGAAAAATTTACAAATTTATCTTGAAAGGGGCTCAAGGGGGTGTAATCTTAAGCTTGATGGATATCTAGGGACCAAACTAAATACCTCCCCTTAACACTATCAAGAGCAGTAGATGTTGGTGTATCACTGAAAAGGGAGGGAATTGAGTGGAAGCTACCTATACTGCTGTTTGCGGATGATACAGTTCTGATGAGTGATAATGAATGGGAGTTGCAGGGTCTGGTAAATGAGTTTGGAACAGTGTGCGAAAAACGGAATTTGAAGGTAAATACGGGGAAGAGCAAGGTTATGGTCTTCGAAAGGGGTGAAGTCACAGAGTGTGAGGTGAAGCTGAACGGTCAGGCTATGGAGATCGTCAACTCTTTTAAGTATCTGGGCAGTGTGTTGAGTAAAGATGGGACTATGGATGAAGAGGTGCGGGAGAGGGTACAACAGGGGAAGAGGGTTGTAGGAACGCTAAAAGCAGTAACAAGAAATAGGGTGGTCAGTATGGAAGTGAAGAGGTCCTTGCATGACAGTGTGGTAATCCCGACACTGACTTACGGAAGCGAAGCATGGACGTTGGTTGAGAGACTCAAACCAAGAGTGTGAGAGCAGTGGAAATTAATTACTTAAGAAGTGCGTGCGGAGTTACATGGAGGGATAGACAGACTAATGAGGAAGTAAGAAGGAGGTGTGGTGTGGAGGTAGATGTGCTGGAAAGGGTGAAAAGGAACAACTTGAGATGGTTCGGCCATATGGAACGTATGGAAAGCGAGAGAATGACTAAGAGGGTGTACAAGAGCGAGGTGGAGGGACAGAGGGGGAGAGGTAGACCGAATATGAGGTGGAAGGATGGAGTGAGGAACTACATGAACGAAGGCGGTGCTGGTTGGGGGGAGGGGCGTCGACTGACTGGGGACAGAGGTGCATGGGGGCGGTTCGTTCGTGGCCACCCCTTCGGGGATCACGGCGTCAGGCAATAGATAGATAGATAGATAGAACACGATCATAATCATAACCCTTCTGTACCGGCGATGTCTTTTTCGTTTTATGCTAGCTATATCTACACGATTTTGTGCAGCTTAAGAACATGGATCTATGGTAGTAAAAAGGGTTAATCAAGATGGTTCGAAGCCTGTTCATTGCTGGAGGCTCTTCTTGAACTGAATATAATCGTCTATTAGTAGCCAGTAGAAAAATTAAAAGGCCTGAACGGGATAATAATGTAGGTATGTTGTTGCTTGCTTTCCTTTGTATTCCTTCGTCCTCAGCCCCCCACTGTTGTTTTCCAATCATCTCCTTTCATGTGAACTTAGCTACTATGCCCTGTTCCAAATTGGTAGGCTAGAAATAGTTAAGGGCAGGTTTTTAGTTTGGTCCCTAGATATCCTTCAAGCTTAAGATTACACCCCCTTGAGCCCCTTTCAAGATAAATTTTTAAATTTTTCGGTAGAAAAATGTCCCGGCTGAAAGCCGTTT
The DNA here is from genome assembly GCA_032716605.1 of Paralithodes platypus. Taxonomy (NCBI): domain Eukaryota; kingdom Metazoa; phylum Arthropoda; class Malacostraca; order Decapoda; family Lithodidae; genus Paralithodes; species Paralithodes platypus. Next base: position 56,247,286 of record CM064566.1, on the reverse strand, counting down.
CCTCTTAAATTACGGGCTCGCTATCGCTCGCCAGCATAAAATCGACACCTACATGGCACGAAAGGTCTTAAAATTGACAGAAATGGGTTGTAAGTTCTTAAAATCGTCAAAATAAGGGGGTGAGCGTTTTAAAATTAGAAAAGCAATGGGGCTAAACATTAGGGAGAAAAGAGTCAAAAACAAAAATCCCTCAGGTGGAAATCTCCCCTTAACTCTAACCTCTGTAACTCTAAAAAGGATAGAGTAAATGGTCTGTAAATGGTCTGTAAATGGTCTGTAAATGTCTACACCTATACCCTGGCCGACTCTTCCAGAATGAGGTTTGGCATCCTCTACCCAACCTTAGCCATTTCTGCCTGTCTCTTTTCCTGTACTAATTGTCCTACTTCGGAGGGCGGTTGGCTAGGAATCCTCCTCCGATTGTAAAATTCACCTACTAGAAGAGACAGAGAATTGGGTGAGGGAACGCGAAAGTGATCCCGGACCCTAAGAATTGGAACTTTTAATGTTGTTTCAGTTCGAGCTCTGTCTCGAGTCGGCCACCCCCAGCTATGGGGTATGTGCATGGGTATGATAGCGTAATGCATAAGTGCGCGGAATTTTGATGTGAGTGTCCTAGGTTCGAGTCCTTGGAGTGCCACATGTATGTGTTGATTTCATTAATTGAGTTTAGAGGTGAAGTTGGTTGGTGACAAGAACATAATAATACATAAATACATACCATTTGTTTCTTACTCCTGCAAAAACCAGCCTAGCCAGGGAGAGAAAGGGAGAGAGTGAGTGATGGCGGCGTGGTTCAGGACTCGGGGGGGTTAATAATTCAGGTGTTTGTCGTGTCCGGGGCTCGTGTTGTGAAGCCAGCCAGCCAGCCCTTTGAAGACCAAAACACTGCTGAGATATGTAGACTAGGATCCCAAGCCTTTATAGTTGTGGTGGGTAGGACTCTCCATTCTAGAGTCTGGTGGTTGATACATGATTTACTGGGTTTTGTTCTGGGTTTCGATTGTATGTATACGTTTCGCAGATTTGTGTATTATGCTGGGGTGTTTTGATATTATAGTTTTGTTTCTCTGTTTCGATTATATAGTTTTGTGTCTGTCTGTTATGCTGGGTTCTACGTTTTGATATTATAGTTCTGTTTATTTTGTTTTTCTGTTTTGTTTCTGGGTTTCGATTTGTTCAGTGTTTTGTGTCTGTCTGTTATGCTGGGTTCTACGTTTTGATTTTATAGTTCTGTTTATGAACTACGATTTGTTCAGGGTTTTGGGGTAATAGTTTTGTTTCTGAGTGGTTTTGTTCTGCTTTGTTCTGGGTTTCGATTGTATCGATTTGTTTCTAAGTTATGTCTGGGTTCTAAGTTTTGAATTTAGAGTTTATTATCTGAGTTATGCCATGTTTTGCTTTGTTCTGCGAGTCGAGTTACTATCTATCTATCTATCTATCTATCTATCTATCTGCTCAGGCCCAATCCCCACTTTTCCTATTTTTATTTTTTATTTTCGATTTAATTCTATTTTATTATTTTTTTTTCCTTGGGGGTGGCCGAGTTACAGTTTTGTGAAATTGTGTGTTAGGCTTTGCTCTGTTTTGTTGTGTGTTTAGATTGTATAGTCTGTGTTACGCTGCGTTCTGTAACCTATATAACTCAAAAAGGGCTAACACTAATGAGGCTGTAACTTTCCACAGCTATTCCCTGACTGACTCTTCCCAAATGGTAGAAATATTAGCTCGATTACTCTAGTCGGTTTTGAGTTATAGATGGGGATATTTTTTTTTCTTTTTTTAGCATGATGAAAGTCTAAGGAGGAAACTGAAACTGAAAATAAACAAATGAATGCATAGATATACACAAATATAAATAATAAAATCCCTCTAATGGAAGAGTTTCTGATCTATTGTATTATCATATATTATTTGTATTATATTTGTCATGGTAAAGGGTAAAGGCGAATATTCTTCTCTTTGGTCATTGGACATTTTGAGTCAATGTCATCTGAGTTACGTAGCGTGTTCCAGCTTACATTATTGAGTGTGGTCAAGGTCTGTTGTTCATCCTAGGGTATGTATTGGGTTAGTGGTACTGGTTATATATAGGTCTGTTGTTCATCCTAGGGTAAATATTGGGTTAGTAGTAGTGGTGGTTATATATAGGCTAGGTCTGTTGTTCATCCTAGGGTATATATTGGTGGTTATATATAGGCCTGTTGGTCATCCTAGGGTAAATATTGGGTTAGTGGTAGTGGTTATATATATAGGTCTGTTGTTCATCCTAGGGTATATATTGGTGGTTTAATATAAGTCTGTTGTTCATCCTAGGGTAAATATTGGGTTAGTGGTAGTGGTGGTTATATATAGGCCTGTTGTTCATCCTAGGGTAAATATTGGGTTAGTGGTAGTGGTTATATATAGGCCTGTTCATCCTAGGGTAAATATTGGGTTAGTGGTAGTGGTGGTTATATATATAGGTCTGTTGTTCATCATAGGGTATATATTGGTGGTTATATATAGGTCTGTTGTTCATCATAGGGTATATATTGGTGGTTATATATAAGTCTGATGTTCATCCTAGGGTATATATTGGTGGTTATATATAGGCCTGTTGTTCATCCTAGGGTATATATTGGGTTAGTGGTAGTGGTTATATATAGGTCTGTTGTTCATCCTAGGGTAAATATTGGGTTAGTGGTAGTGGTGGTTATATATAGGTCTGTTGTTCATCCTAGGGTATATATTGGGTTAGTGGTAGTGGTGGTTATATATAGGTCTGTTGTTCATCCTAGGGTATATTGGGTTAGTGGTAGTGGTGGTTATATATAGGTCTGTTGTTCATCCTAGGGTATATATTGGGTTAGTGGTAGTGGTTATATATAGGTCTGTTGTTCATCCTAGGGTATATATTGGGTTAGTGGTAGTGGTGGTTATATATAGGCCTGTTGTTCATCCTAGGGTATATATTGGGTTAGTGGTAGTGGTGGTTATATATAGGTCTGTTGTTCATCCTAGGGTATATATTGGGTTAGTGGTAGTGGTGGTTATATATATAGGTCTGTTGTTCATCCTAGGGTATATATTGGGTTAGTGGTAGTGGTGGTTATATATAGGCCTGTTGTTCATCCTAGGGTATATATTGGGTTAGTGGTAGTGGTGGTTATATATAGGTCTGTTGTTCATCCTAGGGTAAATATTGGGTTAGTGGTAGTGGTGGTTATATATAGGTCTGTTGTTCATCCTAGGGTATATATTGGGTTAGTGGTAGTGGTTATATATAGGCCTGTTGTTCATCCTAGGGTAAATATTGGGTTAGTGGTAGTGGTTATATATAGGTCTGTTGTTCATCCTAGGGTAAATATATTGGGTTAGTGGTAGTGGTTATATATAGGCCTGTTGTTCATCCTAGGGTATATATTGGGTTAGTGGTAGTGGTGGTTATATATAGGCTAGGTCTGTTGTTCATCCTAGGGTATATATTGGGTTAGTGGTAGTGGTTATATATAGGTCTGTTGTTCATCCTAGGGTATATATTGGGTTAGTGGTAGTGGTGGTTATATATAGGTCTGTTGTTCATCCTAGGGTAAATATTGGGTTAGTGGTAGTGGTGGTTATATATAGGTCTGTTGTTCATCCTAGGGTATATATTGGGTTCGTGGTAGTGGTGGTTATATATAGGCCTGTTGTTCATCCTAGGGTATATATTGGGTTAGTGGTAGTGGTGGTTATATATAGGTCTGTTGTTCATCCTAGGGTATATATTGGGTTAGTGGTAGTGGTGGTTATATATAGGTCTGTTGTTCATCCTAGGGTATATATTGGGTTAGTGGTAGTGGTGGTTATATATAGGCCTGTTGTTCATCCTAGGGTATATATTGGGTTAGTGGTAGTGGTGGTTATATATAGGTCTGTTGTTCATCCTAGGGTAAATATTGGGTTAGTGGTAGTGGTGGTTATATATAGGTCTGTTGTTCATCCTAGGGTATATATTGGGTTAGTGGTAGTGGTTATATATAGGTCTGTTGTTCATCCTAGGGTATATATTGGGTTAGTGGTAGTGGTTATATATAGGTCTGTTGTTCATCCTAGGGTATATATTGGGTTAGTGGTAGTGGTTATATATAGGTCTGTTGTTCATCCTAGGGTATATATTGGGTTAGTGGTAGTGGTTATATATAGGCCTGTTGTTCATCCTAGGGTATATATTGGGTTAGTGGTAGTGGTGGTTATATATATAGGTCTGTTGTTCATCCTAGGGTATATATTGGGTTAGTGGTAGTGGTTATATATAGGTCTGTTGTTCATCCTAGGGTATATATTGGGTTAGTGGTAGTGGTGGTTATATATAGGTCTGTTGTTCATCCTAGGGTATATATTGGGTTAGTGGTAGTGGTGGTTATATATAGGTATGTTGTTCATCCTAGGGTAAATATTGGGTTAGTGGTAGTGGTGGTTATATATAGGTCTGTTGTTCATCCTAGGGTATATATTGGGTTAGTGGTAGTGGTGGTTATATATAGGTCTGTTGTTCATCCTAGGGTATATATTGGGTTAGTGGTAGTGGTGGTTATATATAGGTCTGTTGTTCATCCTAGGGTATATATTGGGTTAGTGGTAG